>WOVY01002736.1:0-495803 GCA_013436015.1 Rhipicephalus annulatus | reverse complement strand
TGTTCAACCTTGCTGCATCAGCTCCTTGGTGTTTGTCACGGTCATCTTTACAGATGTGTTGGGTGAGTAAAACAAGCAGGTTTCACACAGGAAAAGTATAATATGGCAGCACCTCTTTTTGCGTGCCTTACATCCCAAGTGTGTCAAATATTTATCTTGCACCTTGTGGCCTGTATTGTTTATTTTAGAGACACTTCTTTTTTTGCTTTATATTTGAGTCTTGATGCTTCGACAGCCATGTATTTGTGCTTGACAGCAAGTTTTCTTGAACAAATAACTGATCTCAATAATGACCAAACCATTCTTCATACTTGGTGCTTAGCATAAGACACACATATCTGTAGCAGATTCAATCATTCATTTTTTGCTGGGATGATAATGGGCAAGTAGCAAGAGCAATTTCAGATTGGAGTGGTCGGTGACGTCTGTTTTAGGCTCTGCCATATTGCTTTGCAGCCAGAGTTACTTGTGGCCACATATACAATGAAGCCACATGACGTGCATTCTAAATGAGATTACCATACCACATCGCATTTCACTGCATCTTATATGTGCCAAACAATGCAGATATCATTAGCTTTGCCACTATAAAGGGATCCTAAACCAACACAAGGTTAAATTTAGTCGTGTGTTGCAGCTGTGTACGACTCTACAATGGATGCATAGCCGTGATAATTTGTCTATATGTTGTCTCCATAGTATGTTACACACATTGTACGATACAAAAGAGGTCCTCACGCTTATTTCGCTTTTTTCGCTATGCTTCTTTCTTTTCTCTTCTTGCCATGTGCTCCTCCTCACTGTACAAGGAGCAAGAGCATTGGGCACACAAACACGTATTTAAAAAATGTTGTAAGGTGAGCACTGAGAAGCTGAACACTTTCAAAAGGCTCAAAGAGGTAAAGGTATGTTTTCTAGCTACTTTTTGGGCACCCATAGCTAGTTGTGCTGCTGCAGTTAAAAAAAGTTAAATGTAAAAATTATTTGGAGGTGGTTTGGCACCCATAATTGCAGTTACATACAGAACTAGGTTTTCAATGCGTAAGCAAAATCTGTTCACTCTAAATCAATCCTAATGATATCTGAAATTCAGGAAATATTCACAGAAAAGCTCAGGAAAAGGCTAAGTGGTTGCCCCTTGAACGTGAAGGAGATACCCTTCTTCTAAAAGGTCAATAGACAGTCTAGTAGTCTCGATATTACATGCACTATAAAATATTCTGGTGTGGTGCTTTCATGCATGTTATAATGAGAGGGTTTTTTCATAGAACTGTTGTCACTTTGCCCTGCGTTGCTGAAATTGTTCACATAGTTTATAATAACATGAATGACTTTATGCCTTTTGATTTTATGCAAATGGTTTGGCTTACCCAGTCGGTTTAACTTGATTTGGATAAAATCATAATGCTGCTCTAAAAATTTTTTACTATACAGCAGGTTTATTTTTAAAATACGCGACCATTGATGTGAACGCAGTTGGTGGCGTGCTTGATTAATCCTTCACTATCACCACTCTAACACACCTGCTACAGTGCATAGTGTGACAAAAGTAATGGTACTTACATTACTGGCAGCATACACTTTTATGTCTCAAAATAGGTTAAAAAGCCTGGTAAAAATGTGTGTACGTTTTTTTTTTTTTTCGCTCCAACTAAATATTCTGGTCTACTCAAAGTAGCTTCCACTCTTTTAAGTTCCTCAAACTTTTAGGTGTTCAAAAGAAGTATCAATGCCATATACTTTCTTTGTCAGCCTACTCACCACTCTAATAATGAGAATTACCCGACAACATTACCCAGTAAAATAAGGGATGTTATAAAAGTAATGTCATTCAATTGTCAAAAAACGTTGCCAAGTTACGTTTTTGTTCACTTTTCTTTTCACAATTTTGTTAAAGTTACTTTTAAACATCCCTATAGTTTGTTTGGCATCATTTTCTGCTAGTTCTCATTATAATGTGTTCAACAAAGACAACAAACCTTAAATTATAGTTTTTTTCCTTACTCATGAATCTGAAACAGTGAATCTCAGTAATCTTAGCGGTGTGTGACTTGTTTTTTTTTTGATCAGTTGTGCATGTGTTCAAGTACATGCATTTAGGTGGGAGGGCGAACTATTGCCTCCTCCTGTGACTAGCAGATTTTCTGAGAACGGACAGATGCATAATGCTGCCAAAGAAGTATAGGGATATTGGAATAATCGTTACGTAATTGCAATCGAATGTAATTGCCCAGTAGGCAAAAAAAAGGTGTCCACACTCGCCATAATGGTAACAGGCAGCGCTGACTGACCTCTCCATGTATAAATGCACATATATACCGTCAAAAATGGAAAGAGGGATAGCCGCCATGGTAGCTCAGTTGATAGAGCATCGGACATGTTATTCGAAGTTCGCAGGCTCGTCCCTGTACAAGGGGCAGGTGTAGTCTTTTTTTTCCTGACCCCCGCCACGGTGTCTAGTGGGCTAAGGTACTCGCTGCTGACCCGCAGATCGCAGGTTCGAATCCCGGCTGTGGCGGCTGCATTTCCGATGGAGGCGGAAATGTTGTAGGCCCGTGTACTCAGATTTGGGTGCACGTTAAAGAACCCCAGGTGGTCAAATTTCCGGAGCCCTCCACTACGGCGTCTCTCATAATCATATGGTGGTTTTGGGACGTTAAACCCCCACAATCAATCAATATCTTTTTTCCTTCTACTTTTCTTTCTTCACAAATACAACACTTCTATTCTTCTTGAAGACTTTCCTGGTGTAAAAAAAGGTACCTTATAATCTGAAGAGGCAAACAGAATGTGCCAGTGTACGAGTTAGCTCTTGTAGTGGTTACAAGTAAGATATGTTTTGAAGAATAAATGATTCTGCCACTTGCCTAAAGAATGGCTACAGGACATGGCGCTGGATGCACTTTGTTATTTTTGAATCAAGCTATCTTGTATTCTATTTTTATAAATTACATGGAATACACATGACGGTATCACACACTTTAACGCCACAAAGATTATGCAGCGAACAATGTTATAAATGCGAAATTGCATAAGGATAAGGTGAAAACTGCACCCTCAACGAGAACGTACAGAAAGCACAGGGTGCAGGCGTCATTCCTTCTGCCCGTGCTTTTCATGTGCGAGCTGTTTTCACCTTGTTCTGACCAACTAACTAGATTGAGATGTGTTGTTATAGTGCAAGAGGATGCTCCACGGGAAACTAGGTTTGTCTCAAAGTCTGTGTGTGTCTTTCAACCTATATGGTGCCCGGTTCAAGAGTTCATGCAGACCAGATTGTGTAAAACAGGACCGTGTAAAATGGACCGTGTAAATAAAATGGACCATGTAAATAAACAGGATCGTATAAAATGTCGTTTTCGTGTGCAACTGTAGTTGTGGTTGTGCTGAATGACCTTTCTTTATATACACTACATAACAAGCTTGCTTCTTTAGAGTCGAGTGCATCTTCGGATCGATTGTAAATGTTTGCATATACGAGGCCTTAAGTTTTATAAGAAATTCCTCAGTGTGCCACGAAGAAATGTGTGTTCAGCGAAAATTTGTATATCATTATATACAACTCTTAAAGCCTCGTCTACAACTTTATGCAGGTTGACCTTGAGCAGAAAACGAGGAGCGGCAGCAGCCCCCAGATAGAGCAAGCACCCTCCAAGCTCCCGAAGCTCTCTTCGACAGGAACAGCAAGGTCACTGTGTGGCATTGAAAACCATTGCAAGGAGTGCCTCATCAGTACACTGTGCTGCTCTTTCATCGCAGAAGATGAAGTTGACCACTCCAGAGGAACTTCACGCTGCGTATTGTGAGTGCTTCAGTGGTTTTGTTTTTGTCCAGCCAGCAGTTAAGAAATCATGTGTCAGATTCAGCCAGGATGGCTAGAGGGAGTCGGGCAGGCATGTTTGGACATTTGTCTAGCCAAGTAGTGCCAATTTTTGCACTGGTCCTGTTGGAGTTACTGCCACAATCACAGAAGCTACGTCACCTCTCTAAATGTACAGATGTGTCGGGGAAGATTAGCTGCATTAGGTTTTTCTATAACTGATAGCTGCCAACATTCTTCATTATACAGGAGTTTTGTTCCTCACTTATGGGTGTAAAGCCCTCTACAGAAAAAATGCAACACGTCTACTTCCAGAAGACTCCAAGGCCCTACTTGTAGGTTTTTTCGGCTTGTATTATAAGCACCTCGTTTGGGGTACATGAACGTTTTATAAACATGTACAGCGAAAATTTTGGGTGGCTGGTCGTTTTGTCGTTATTTTGTTCCTCGCAGTATTCTTAAGCATGTTGTGCATTACGTTGTCAATCTGGTTCATGTGCATAGAAGACATTACGAAGTTTCAGGCTACAGTATAAAAAGCCTGGAAGCAAGCTATCAATAATTTTTTAACAGAGTTGGTTAATCTGATACATGATACATCACTAAACTTTCGTGCGTATTAATCAATGTAAGCTCGTCTTAGTGTTATCCAAAATGAAGATGTGAGTCGACAGATGGAAACATCTAGTGGGGTTATCAGGGTGAACAGTAGAAGTGCTTCAGACAGGCTGGCCGATGTTGCGATAGGAGGACCTATTTTTTAGAAGTCACCTTGTCATCCTTGGCGTGTTAGTTTAAATGGGGTCAGTAATGACATCATCTTTTGGTATAGGCGTGTGTGCCTGTTGGAAATGTTTGTCTGAAAAAAAAACCTATAACGCAGAAGAGTGCAGCCCTTGCTTATATTCAAGTTAGGTTGCGCTGATACAAAGTGTTCTCCTGTCGGAGGTTGGGGGTAAGGGAAGCAAAAAAAAGATAAATGATAGAAAAGAAAAAAGAAGAAAGAAAAGGGGAATGCAAAATAAAAGTAGTGCTACACTGCTCCTACTTTGCATCCCCCTTTTCTTCTTTTTTTCCCTTGTTTTCTTTTTCACCTTTTTTGTTACATTTGCATTGTCCCATCTAGTGCATGAATCAATGACACATGGCTTTGCTATAGCAAAGATGCCTATGTGGTGTTGGATTGAACAGTGCATTGTACTTCATTTAGTTAATTACAGACTGATCAGTCTTGCAATAAGTGCTTCCTGTCTATCACCACACACGTTCAATTGAAAAGTTTGTGCTTGGCTCTTAGTATGCTGGTATATAGCTTGTGTCTTGGACTACTCAAAATGAATGTTATTTTGCTGCCGTTGATGGTAATGAATTTATCCAACATGAAAATATCTTGCCTTGTGAACTTTGTCGGACCTGCCTTTCTTTTTCTTTCTTATGCAGGCATTGTATGTGAGGGAGGCAGTAACAGAGAGGTGACAGCTTGAGCTTCGGAAGAATAAATGCTGGCAGTGAGGCAATTACGCATCAAACATCCCAGCCATTTTGCCAACCGTCCTAAATGTGTTTTGAAAAAAAAAATATTGTGCTCGTTTACTGTATTTTTCTGAAAACAGCAAAATGCTAAAGTATATCGCAGGGAAAAAAATATTAGGCCACGTTGGTGCCTTCTGGACTTCCCAGGATGTCGTCTGGGTGTTGTTTGTAAAAAGTAAAGTGTTTCAAAAATACTGCCTCTTCTACACCAAATTCGGTCTTGGTATTAAGTAAAGGTGATTGTGTGTAATGCATGAAGCTCAGTAATATTAGTGCAATTTTTTCGCCACATCAAAAGCAAGGAAGCAGTTCTCTTTATATGGCAAGTTATATGATTACACTTTGTCTTAAAGTAGAAATGAATTTTTGAAGGTTTCTTATGATGGCTGTTTTCTGCATTTGATGTACGACAGCTTCCGTTCCGAAGTTCCCCATGGCCCTCAATAGGAGACTTCAAAAATCATTTTCCTCATTTAAACAAATATTGTAATGATAACACTTGCCATGTAACAAGAACTGTTTATTTGCTTTCAACTGACATATAAAAGTAATTTTCAATTAGACAAACACACAGCTCAAATTGCATCTCAATGTGGACAAAAACGATTATATAGTGATATTTGTAATCTGGACCTAACATTATTTTTTGTAAAATATAACTTCTGTGCAGTGAGTATTTGTGGCTCAAATATTCATACAAAATGCAGTATTGCCATACAAGAAATGCAAACGATAAACAGTTTTGCTGAATTCTTCAAAGCCTATGTAGCAGAAAAATTGCACTAATGTTACTTGACTTCAAATACTTTAAGAAGCACCTTTACTTAATATGTAGATCAAATTTGATATGGCAACAAAAAGCGGTACTTTGAAATTTTTCTCACAAATAACACCCGCACGACATTCTGCGAAATTCTGAAGGTACCCACGTGACCACTACTCTTTTCTCTTCAAAACATTTCTGCAAATAACTATTTTCAGAAGAGTAAATTACCATCATTTTTTAAACTATACATCAGTGATGGTCGCCAGGCAGTATGGTTTGTATGTTTAGTGTAGAATAGCCCAGTGCAAAAAACAACAAATGGCTGAGCATCCTTTGACGCTCGGGCAATTTCGAAAGCATTTGTTTGTTAGCAGCAATTCAGTTAAGCCCTTGTCTTTATGCTTAGGCCCAGAAACAAAACACAAGTAACTAAAGTAGTCCTAAGAGTCATGTAGTCTCACTGTTCCAAGGCTTGTGGAGCCTAACTTAGTGCAAGCTTCACCATTTTTTAAAAATTCAGATTCAACCAACAGGTACTGGAGGCACAGTGCATTTTCAGCTAACTTGTTTCACACCAGTTACTTAGATAAAAAGCGGAAAGTAGAGGTAAAAATACCAATATAAAGGCATTGTAGGTAATAACAAAAAGGACTGCTTTCTTTTTTTGTGTGGTGCTTTGCCTGAACGCTGTGCTTTTTGTGGTATAGTTCATTGTCTAGTGAACATAGTCATTAAAAACTATCATTAGCCATGTTGAGGTCGATTTCTTGGTTATAGTCATAGTAGCCATATAAATAATTATGACTTCAAACTTGATTGTTCTTTTAAAGATTTTTTCCTTGCATAATGATATTTGAGAGTCTTAGTCAATTTTGTTATAAGAAAACGTGATGTCATAATAGGGTCACTTTTTGTAGAGTCGTTCAGTTCTACCTTACCTTTTACATTCCTAATAGAGCAGTTATTTTCAATATCGGTATTTAAAATGGAATGAGCATGCTGTATGTAGTAAGGTGTACAGATAGCACATGCACCCAACTTTTCTGTTGGCAGTTTATTTCTGTTATTCTTGATTTATATGTGGGGTTTCACGTCCGAAAACCACTATATGATTATGAGAGACGCCGTAGTGGAGGGCACTGGAAACTTCGACCACTTGGGGTTCTTTAACGTACACCCAAATCTGAGCACACGTGCCTACAGCATTTCTGCCTCCATCGGAAATGGAGCCGGGGTTTGATACCGCGACATGCGGGTCAGCAGCCGAATTTCTGTTACTCTTGCTCCCCTATATGTGTGCAGTTCGGTTATAGTTATCTGGCTTGCACAGATATTTAATGGCACCTGCCTGGTCCTGCTTGCTTTCATGGTGATTTTAACCTTCATAAGTTGCATAGGTTTAACTCTCAAAATTGTTCAAGATGCCAATTTTGTGCACAAACTGTATAGTATAAAGGGAGCAAATGTACATGCACACACTATTAAATGAACATTGAGAGCTTTCACTTGCAGTTCCTAAAGTTTTACTGTGCAGGAAGCATTTAAATCATAATTTCATAAGGACATATTAATCGATTATCTCTACCATTGAAAATCATGACAACCTAGTTATTTTCACTGTGATAAGCATGCTGTTTTTTTATGTGGCAGAACTAATTTATACACTCATTCCTTCTATTATTCACATATGCATAACATGAAGGATTGTGTGCCTAAATTTTCAGTTTCATTCTGTGTGTTATATTTCTTGTGCATGTATACAATTGTGCTAACATGTGTCTCTGACATTATTTGTGCCAATTATTTTCATTTCCAGGTGCCTATGAAGGACACATAAGTTCTATCGCAGTGACCTTCGAAATTTACAGTGGTGCCGGAGCCTCAAGCAGCATTTCGCCGATCTCCACAAGGCATTCATGAGATAAACACAGCGCCACACTTTCACAGTGCTATGATTATTATTTATGTTTAAACATTTAGTTTTAAAATTGCTGTTACATTGTGCCATCATCTTGTGGCTTAGGTGGAGCTCGTGAAATTGCGGTGCAGTCACCTCATTTGTGTACGATCAACACTGCAATGTCACTATTCACAGCTAGAGCATACAGACAAATAAAAAACATATTGATTGTAGCAGGGCTGATGTGTATATTAATGCTTCTCTATTGATAATATTAACTTTATAAGTTCTTTAAGTCTTGCATAGAACACTGCATTAATGTGTTGCAATGTAACCACCATTTATGATCGCTAGCATGTTAATTTAGTAGTTTTGTAATGTATTTTATTTAAAAGGTAATTTCGCTTCCGCATCACGACAATTACTAAGATGCCGATAATTCAATCCCTCATCATGCACGTTTAAGAAATATTGTGATTTGTACACAGTATTGCATGTACTCAAGATGTGGACGTCTATTCAATTTACACATTATATTGCTTTGCACTAGATTCAGACGTAACGTGCACACATTTCAGTAATTTCCGCATGATACGTCTTTCCATAAGATTCGGAGTCCGCATCATACGTCTTATGCGGAGTCCGCATCATACGTCTTCCATATTCCAATAATTCCGTATGTGAGGTCTCCGCATCTTACGGAACGTTTCAGTAGGGGGGGGGCAACTTCAACGTTTAAAAATCTCGAACTGCCTGCCTATGTGTCTTCATAAGTGTTCCTATTGTTGCTAGTTTAGTTGCTGACGATGATTAACCTCTTGCATTGGTGGCACTCACTCCCAAACGGGGATTGGCCAAGAACCGAGCGTCAGGATCTTTAGGTTAGTTATTTATGTATTTGAAAGCATTAAATGGAGTTTCACCTGAATGCTTCTGTTTCCCATTCTACAACAGAAGAAGTTACAGAAGCACTCAGGCTTGTTCAGGCTCTGTTTACTTGTTCGATCGTTTACGTGGTGCCTTCTTTGGTGCCTCTGCATCGGTTCAGGATTTTCGCGCATCCGCCATTGCTTTTCTCGTTTCCGAGAATTTCCTCGTTGGACTTGTGTTCTTCGGCCCGGCGTCGTTGCTTCGAATGCGTTCTTTTTTGCTTTGTAGCCTAAAATATCTTGACTCATAACCACAAGAGGGATCGACCACACTGTACCTTATAAGGAATATTTAAATACAATATTTGTATAAAAAGATAAAGATATATTATTAGAACGAGATGAATATTAACGTGCTATAAAAGAAAACAAACAACAAGAAAAGGACAAAAGTATCCGACAAACCAGATTTTAAAGAATAGCGGAAAAAAAGAAGGGGGAAAATACTGAAAAAGCGGGTTGAAAAGTAATTTTACAAATGTGAATAAATATGAGACATACATCCCAAATTGATCAATCTTGGCAAACTCAGCTGTCGGGTCGGCTCCCAAAGTCAAGGTATAGTGTTAATATTATTGATTGTTGTGTTGTTTTTTTCTCACTCTCTGACTCTTTCTTTTTTTACGCTTTACTGTCTTCCTTCTACATTTTGTTTTTGTAAGCAATTGTGCAGTTATCGTTCATATGATAATATATGTATTCTTGGTCAATCACCCAGAGCGGGTATGTGCCATAGATTCCAGGCTACAAACAAACAAGCAAATCGAATTCATCTGGCGTCTTGTTTTGTTTTTTCACCTAGCAAATCTTGGTTATTACCGACAAGGGGACTGACCACACTGTACTTTACAATGTAAATTTTGATACAATCCTTGTGAAAAGATAAATTCGCTAAGAACGAGATGAGTATTGACGTCGATTGAAAAAGAAAGCGAGAAAAACAAAAGGATTTTAAAAACCTGATTTTAAAAAATAACAAAAAAGGCGACATAGGCGTATCAGCCGGGAGCTTGGGGGGCTCTAGCCTCACCCACTCAGAAGAGGTATGGCCCCACTTCCGACAGAAGTCAATGTTGGCTGCACGCGAGGGCAACCCACAACTAAGACGGTGTTTTTTTGACCACTGTAATCACTCAGTTTTAATGTTACGAGGGAATTAAGTATTACGAGAAAATGTTACATATAAAAAATATTTTCTAACAATTCTGCTGTGAAGATTTTCCTAGTAGGCGCTTTGCGGTGCGGACCTCTACGACGTTTTCACGCCTTGTTCTGTAGCTTTGCAGAGCAAGCTAGCCCTAAACAAGGTTAGTAAGGTTACATCACTGGCTCATGCTTTTAATTTCCTTTGCCTGGCTGATGCAGCTACAGATGGGAATAAGCAAAGTGTTTATGGACCAGTGAAAGCACTTGCTGCATCACGAAAATAATTTTCTTCCGTAGAAGAAAAATGGCATCACCGCTGCTCTGTGGAAGCTGCTGTGAGCCTAAGAGTGTGATGAATTCTTATCAACGTTTGGTTTTGCCACTCTGAAAGAGCAAAAAGAGCAAAAAAAAAAACAGAAGGGTTGCGCTTCAGTCTCCGATCAACCAAATCAGTGATCAGTTTTGCCACCTTTTGGCGGTGGCAGCAGCTTGAAAAGTGGTGATGAATGAAGCGGCGTATTCGAGCACTGAAAAGCTCAGCTTATAATCGTTCTCTGAAACTCGATCCCACGAACCTTGAAGATAGTGAACGTCCGTCGTTGTTTTTTTTTGCACAAAGTAGACCTAACCAAGAGTCGGGCTTGTTGGTCTTCATTCAAATTGTAGAGTTTTGCAGCTCTATATGTATCTCTCACAGCAAAAAAGCACACATATGAAGCGCTACCTATTCTTCTCGCTTTCTCTCTTTCTTGGGTAGAATGAGCTATTTGTGTTTATGCAGAGCGTTGTGATGTGAGGTATAAAAATCCCTGTTATATCCACAAAGTGATGTGACGTGAGAGGCGCTGGCTCGGAGGGTATCGCGCAACCCACGAATTTTCCGTGCACGCCTCCGGCCATCATATGTAGACGTCTCAATGTTGGTATACATCTCAGCACTGTCCATTTGCAAGTTTCTACCCATACCCCATACTATGTAGTAGAACACTGTGGGTTTCTCACAATTTTTTCATGCAGTCATAACCACAATGCACTAGCGGCTATGTTTATTGATAGTGACATGATATATATTCCATATCTATGACGATAATAGTGAAGCATGTGGGCGGGGTTCCCGCCGTCTTTATCTACCTGTAAAGTACGTTTTCGCGTGCACAATATATTCCAGCAGGCTTTCCTGGCGCAACTTTGGAAGAAATAAAAATTTTCGAACATTTGTGCGTTGCTTCTCGACGCATATATGTATATATATATATATATATATATATATATTTATATATATATATATATATATCCCCTACATCTACTATATTATCGTTTGGAGCCAGTCAATTGGGTGCGGACCACAGTACAATTCTGTCAGTGCTACTTAATAATATATATAAATATATATAATTATTAATATATATATATATATATATATATATATATATATATATATATATATATATATATATATATATATATATATACTCCAGGACCGAATCAGGTAAGCTTGCCCCTCCACTCGCGATGGAGTAGTTGGTACGCAAAGAATTGGATTCATCTGGTGGTACCACTAGCTGCGTATCCTTCCGGTTTCCTGAATGAATTTAGCTAGCACTTACAGAATAGTACCGCGGTCCTCACCCAACTGACTGGCTCCGAACGATAATATAGTGGATGTATTACTGCCAATTCAGTCATTTCTTGGGCTATCTCTAACTTTCTTCAATTTCGGTGCAATACCGGTCATTAGTGGGTTTTACCCGATATGCATAAACACTTTTCGCGTTACTAGGGCTTTTTTTCATTTTTAGCGGACCAAGGCTGAGCAGTGATAATTAGCCAGATCATATGACAAACCCGCATTCAGGATTACTATGGTTTTTTTACTATTAATACATTTAACCTCGACCTTTCATGGCTTCGCTGTTAAATTAAACTCAGCCGACTGTCGGTGAAGGAGTATACTGCCAAAGAGTGCCTACTTGGGCGGGTTGGTATTGTATTTTTGAAAGTAATATGCTTTCTAAGTGCGCAGGGAATATTTTCAAAAGAAAGATAGAGCCCAGAGATAGGACATTGCGCTCTGTCCTATCTCTCGGCTATATCTTCCTTCTCTGAAAACATTCCTTGCGCACTACGAAAGTATAATACTTTCAGAAAAAAAACTGTCAGTATTGCCTCACGTATTTCATAGGATACATTCAGCCAGTTTTTTGTAGGGGTTGCTGCATAAAATTGGAATGCAAACACACCTATTTAACTTTTTTCTCCTCTGGTAAAAGCATGGGCTCCGCCTGTCATGTATCACCTGTTTTCAGCGCAAGTGGTGTCATGATCACCATCGCCAACAAAGGGTCACGCGCTCGCAGCCGCGTGCCTGGCAGGCAGCGCCCCTTCAGACACCGGTGCCTTAAGTCAGCTCACCCAGGTAAGCATGAATTTTCTCGCTGTCCTCGTTTCTTGTTGAATTCTAATGGCATATCGTGAGCATTCAGCTGAATTGTGAATGGAGCATGTCGAGGCAACCAGGATTGCTATAGCAAAATATGTGCTTGGAACGCGTACTCCTCGATGGGAGCAGCCGATAGACGGAACTCTTGCGAAGAGGCGATGAGGGAGATTGCGAAGCGTTTTTCTACTCGTCCATGGCTGTCCGCCACTTCAAACATCCGGCTGTGATGGCAGGAAAAGCTGGCGCACTGACTACGTCCCGCGACCTTCCGGCAAAATTCACCGATTTTGGCGGAGGAAGAATTATTACTCCACGAAACATTCCGTAACCCGCAGTTTCTCTCAATCTGCCGCTCGAACAAGCAATTCATGCTCCCAATTTGCTAACGAAGTATGAACGCTCCACTGAGAGCGCAAAACGTTAATCGGCATGTATCTGCCACTGGAATTCGACAGCGTGCCAAACGCAGGTTCGCAGCAGTAACGTGTCCTTGCTGATGAGAAACGCGTCCGCCTGAAACCCAGCGCACACACAGGAGACGAACGCTTATGTTCAACAGGGAAATCAGTTTCATCTGATGGCAACTCGCGAGAGCTGGAATGAAGACCATGCTGCGCTAGTTGACAGGCAACGCAGACGAAGCGTTCGCTTAACGTGGGCAAGAAGCGTTACTTTAGCAATGGTGGCACTGTGCGAAGAAGTTGTGGGGCAAAGGACCTAATGACTGCAATCAATATCAAAGCAATCTCTCTCAGGTTGTGAAAGAGGAAAATTTTGAACTAACGAGCATAGAGGGTTCTCATGCCAGCCATTCCAGCAATGAAACGAAGGAGTGTTTTTTTTTTAACTGGCGCAAATATAATTTTATATTTCGCTCCATTTCCTCCTTTCTACTTACATTTCTTACGTTTTTTTTGCTAGGATAACTTGAAGGGAACGTGCGTTGAAGGAGGAATGCGCTGCGGGTTGAAGTTCGTGATGGCTCAGCGCCAGTAAAAAAGAGAACAAAATAACAGAAAATAGAACCACGGCCACTGGTTTCTTCCAGCTGCCGCTATAAAACCCCTGCCCGTGATAGAACGGTGCCGTATTGTCGAATGTCTATAGTGAGAAGCGCTCAAAACCAACCAACAGAATCGGAACTCTCATTTCGCGTTCAATGCGTGTTTGTCATTTGCGCCAACTTGCGTTTCGACGACCAGCTCTCTTTGGAGAAAGCAGCGCTATTCTTGAAAGGGGCCGTCGCAAAGGTCGCATGCAGCGATTCAGCCGGTAGCACTTATATTTATCGCTGCAGCTACTGCAGCGATGAGTCTCTCAAGCCAGCGGGTAAAATGAAAATTTAGTTTGACGTTTTTACAGCCCACTCTACACTGAGTTGGCCTGCTAAGCTGCAGTGGAGCAGTGGACAATTTTTGCGTTTTAGTAATGCGTCTTCAGTCCGGAATTTAGATAGTTGTAGCGCCCCCTGACCAAGTTATTCCTCGTTAAACTGAATTAGAGGCCACATTTACAAAGTCAAACCAGTATATATACCTTAATGTTTCATGAATTCTTCTTACTTCCTCTTACAATGCTTTACTAGCTCATTCCCTCGAAGAAGAATCAAGCGTCGTCCTAAATACCGCCATACGATAGTCATCTAGGCTGCATTCCAGAGCCAAATTAGTCCATTTGAGCGGCAACGCATCAGCGATGTTTTCTCTAGCTGTGCTGTCTTCCTTACTTCGTTTCACCTTCATTCCACGACCAAGCACAAATGTCTGTAATTGCTACAGCACTTTGAAGGCTTGCGCTGTGTAGATGACCGTGAAGCTGCTGTGCACGTTGGAAGCAGGTTGAGCACTTGACGCAGCCATTTTGAATATAGCCATCTCGCTGCACGCACAAGGGCGGACGCGCCCTGTGTCCCCTATCTTCTTGCGACAACGGCAATGATGCTTCGTGTCCCGTTTAGCCAGCCCGTAAGCGAAGCGTGGGCCTCCCTCGCTGCGCTAACCCGCTTACGGCCGCAGAGGAGTACGCATGCGCATTAGCGTTCCGGCTCCACTTGTCTGCTGAGCGAGAAAATGAAACGCGGTGCTCGCGCCTCTCCCTGCATGAGTAGGCAAACCACTGCCGGGAGAGGAGAGACGCGTGCAGGCGTCCCTTTTCTGTGCGTTCTAGCTGTTCTTTCTTTTTCACGCCTTTAATGCCCTCTTCCACCCCCTACTTCCCCCCTACAAGTGCTGAGCCCATTTTCAAGCACACCAGCTTCACCAACAGGCGCGCAAGCACTCACGGGAAAAGTGGGAACGCCAGAGCAGCTACCGTAACGAGTGCATGGACCTACTGATTTGTCTTTGCCCTTGTGTTGTTCCTGGACTTCTTAGACACCGTGAGTTTGCCAAGGTGCAACATATTGCTGCGTTATTCAATCACGAACATCAGTGTTAAGCTGTGCGGGCCTCTCGACTAGTTCCGCTGGTTGCTTCACTCACTGTAGGATCTGTTGAGCAGCTCAGAAACGTCACCTTTTTGTTTTCCTCGACACCAGTGCTTCACGGCAGAAAATGAACCAACAAAAAATTGTCACCGTATCCACGGAGTGAAAGATGGAGAGTGGGGCGAAGCATTCGCCCGTTCATTCATTCTTGCTTCCGTCCGCCCATGCATCCGTCTGTGTGACCATCCATGCGTCCATTCGCCCGTCCGTGCGTGCGTCTGTTCGTGCGTCCGTCCCTGCCTTCGTCCATGCATCCACCCCTGCGTTCGTTCTTGTGTCCATCCATGCATCTGTCTGCGTGTCCGTTCGTCCATCTATTTAACACTTCAAGTATCACCGTCTCGCATATTTTGATCATATATTCCCCATATAAAAGCACCGCCATTCAGCGGACATTCCTAGGACTAAACGAGAGGTGGCACACGCACACTTTCTTACTGCTTGCGCTTGGTGTATACTTCCCTCCCACATTTAACCACCTCGAGTTCATGGTATACACTAGTTCAAGGTATTCATGGCACTGCGGCCCAGCGCTCGCTAAACCTTTCTGAAACCAATGAGGTTACGCTCAGCGAGTATAGTGTAGCAATCTTTTTCTGTGTTACGACCAGCCCTAGGGAACCAAGCAAGAGGAGTTGCGGGGAGAACCGGTTCTTGACCGACTGTGTCGTCGACCCCCACCTCCCCATTCAGGCTCCTCCCTCTCGCCGGGAGAATTCCGGAATCTGCTGTGCGTTCGTGACCATGTTTGGGAATTCTTTAGGGCGCCGTGACAATTTTTGGGCTTCGTGTTACGTTGTGCCACTCCATGTGTTGTGAGGTGTGTTTCCCCCTCCCTCGTGGCCGAGGTGCCGGGGCCACCGTATTGGCTGACGATGCGGACAATGCGCCCAGTGTCGGCAACGCGGCGCTATAAAATGCCGAAGACGTTTTGTATCTCTCTCTCTTCTCTCTTTGGATCAGTTGATCACTTCTCCACATGTAAATAAATCTCTGTCGTTCGTTCGGGCGCTTCTTCTCGCTAAATTGTCGGACGATGGATTCTGCTACGGGGCCAGCTACCGAAAACGAGACCGGCAGTACACGGAGTCCCTACAACTGGATGGCAGCGGCGGGATGCCGATAACCCCGAAAGCGACCACTGGACGGAGTGAGCCCGAAGTCCAACAACGGGACGACAGGAGAAGGATGACACGAGCTCATCGACTTCCAGAGGGAATCGAACGGCACTTCTGAGAGGCACGACGCCGGAGACATGACTGTGAACTGGGTGAGTGCCGGCTTTCTCTGCTAAATTTTACCAGGCATTTACTTTATGTGTTAAGTAAAAGCTGGTAGAGAGGGGCTGTTTTGGTCATTGGGTTAACAGGTAACTTGCGTCAGGCAGAAATTGTGTGATCGCTTGGTTAAGCTCTTTCTGTAAGTGGCGTCAAGGTTAACAGTGGCAGGGCAGGATTCCGTATAAGAGATTTTTGAAGCTTTATTTGTAGACTAAGTTAACGGAAAACTTGAGGCAAGGCAGGAACCTAGAGCTGTCGTTGCCGTCAAGGTTAATTAGCTGCAGGACAGGAATCTTTGTGGAACAGAGACAGCGGTACTGGAGGCAGCCATGAATCTGAAATCCCTGAGAAAGTCCATGTTGTTGCTACTTGCAAGGGAGTTGAATCTGGAGGTGTCGGACTCTCAAAGAAAGCCAGAGCTGATAGAGGCAATTCTCGCATTGGGGGCGGAGGAAGACGAGCTGTCAGAATGTGTCGAGAAGATTCAGGAGAGGCAAGCGGCAGAGGTCGACAGAAAGGCGGCCGCGGCCGAGGCCGAAGGAAAGGCGGCGGAGGCCGAAAGCGAAGCGGCAGAAGCCGAGGCAGATAAGATGCGAAAGCACGAGCTTGAAATGAAGCGCCTCGAGCTAGAGATTAGCCATAATAGTTGAGCAGGAGGCAGCGAGGCATCCGGTACCGCAGAGCGAGTCAGGTCCACAATGACGGACCTAATGAGATCGTACAAGCTAGGGGAGGACATTGGGCTGTTTCTCGTCAACTTTGAAAGAACTTGTGAAAGGCAAGGTTTCAGCCAGGATACATGGCCTCAACGCTTGTTGTCCCTACTTCAGGGGGAGGCCTCAGAAGTAATCGCGCGCCTCACGAAAGAGGAGGCTGACGAGTACAGTGAGGTAAAGTCGAGTCTTCTCAAGAAATACAGGTTGTCAGCGGAAGGTTTCAGACAAAAATTTTGCAACGCCGTAAAAGAGAACAATGATTCATACCTGGAGTTTGCTTACAAGTTAATGGCCAACATGGGGGAGTGGCTCAAAGAGGCAAAGGCGTATGGGAATCTTGACAAGGTGCTCGAGTGTATCGGTCTGGAACAATTCTATCAAAGGTTACCAGAAAAGGTGAGGTTCTGGTTGCAGGATAGACCGGACGTGAACACCGTAACGAAAGCCGCAGAGCTTGCTGAAGAATTTGTTACGCGCCGTGCCCTCGGGACGAACAGCGAGCCTAAAAGGGAAAAATTGCTACTACCGAATAAGGCGCCGTTTAGAAAAAAACCGACAAGTCTCGCACAAAAGGGTGAGGAAAACAAGGCATCTAACCATGGGGCGTCGGCAGAGGCAAGCAAAAGGAAATTTGAGGCGAAAAAAACCGGCGGCTTGTTTCAATTGCCACGAAACAGGGCACTTCGCGAAATATTGCCCGAAAGAAAAGGTGGTCTTTTTATCTATAAATGAAGCTGACGAGAACATGAAGTTGTTAGAGCCCTATATGTACGACCTTACCGTGAACGGCAAGCAGTGTCGGGTTCTTAGAGACTCTGCAGCCACTATGGACGTAGTTCATCCATCCTTTGTTCAGTCCGGACAGTATTCAGGAGACTGTGCCTGGATTAGACAAGCCGTAGAAACAAACAGTCAGTGCCTTCCCGTAGCTAAAGTTGTCTTTAAAGGCGCATTTGGTACGTTGGAAACGGAAGCCGCGGTATCGCCATATCTACCCCCTCAGTATCCTTACTTATTTTCAAATAAGTCAGATCAAATGCTGAAGGAGAAAGGTCTAACGTTGGGAGAAGGCATAGTGCAGGCACCGTCTAGATCGAAGGCCCGTGCGCTGGCTGCGAGAGCAACATTCATTGATTCAAACAAGCCTCAAATTGACAACGGGCCTGGTTGCGAGTTGGACACCACGGTAACAAATCGACTTGTGCGAGAACAGGCTGCAGAAGCCGTAGTCGCGGAGGCAACCATTCCTAAAGGCGACGATGAACCTCCTCCCGAATTGGAAGGGGTCAATTACGCCTCGTTGACCGAGCAAATAGAAAATGCCGTTGCTCCCAAACTGATTCCTGTTAGTACAGAGGATAGGACAGAGGGTGACACATTCCAGGTACTAGGAACTACAAAAGAGTTGTGTGGCATGCCAACTTCGGATAATTTCAGTCGGCTGCTGCGGGTTAGCCCCGGTTCATTAATAACCGAACAAAAGGGGGACCCGACGCTTAAGCAATTCCAGGACAGTCCGAAAGAGGGAATCGCCAAACGAAATGTGAGATTCCAAGAGAGGAGCGGCATACTCTATCGAAAATATCTAGATAGGCGAGGAGTAGAATTTGACTAGGTAGTTGTACCTCAGGCGTATCGTCAGGATTTGCTTAGTTTGGTGCATGGAGGATCATGGTCAGGCCACTTAGACGTAAAGAAGACGAAAAATCGTCTTTTACAGGAATACTACTGGCCTGGATGCTTTAAAGTCGTAGAGACGTTTGTAAAATCTTGCGATGTGTGTCAGCGAGTGGGTAAGCCGGGAGATAAGGCGAAATTTCCAATGAAGCTGTACCCGTAATCACGGATCCCTTTCGTCGGTTGGTAATTGACACAGTAGGTCCTTTGCCCAAGACAACTTCAGGCTACCGTCACATCCTGACCTTAATCTGCCCAGCTACTAAATTTCCTAAGGCGGTCCCGCTAAAAGAGCTAAGTTCCGTAAAAGTAGTGAACGCACTTCTGTCCGTATTTGCCCGGGTAGGCTTTCCTGCGAGATACAATCAGACCAGGGCACCATTTTCACGAGTGCCTTCACGACAACCTTTCTAGAGCGGTGTGGTGTGAAATTATTGCATAGTTCAGTCTACCATCCGCAGTCGAACTCGATAGAGAAGCTTCAATCCGTGATGAAGCGAGTGTTAAGAGCCTTATGTTTTGAACGAAAAACTGACTGGGAAATGTGCTTACCTGCAACGATGTTTGCACTAAGAACTGCACCACATGAGACAACAGGGTTTACGCCAGCGGAACTTGTTTACGGCCGCAGACTGCGGTCTCCTCTTTGTATGCTGAGAGAGATCGTGGGAAGGTCAGGGTGATGATCCTGTAGTAGTGGAATATGTCCTCACCTTATTGGATCGTCTAACAAAAGCCCAAGAACTGACCGAGAGTGCGATGACCAAAGCACAGCAGAAGGCTAAGCTTTACTACGATCGAACAGCTAAAGCGCGACACTTTACTGTAGGAGACAGGGTCATGTTGTTGAGGCCCTCCGAAAAGAATAAGCTTGAAGTGCAATGGGTCGGCCCGGCCGAGATTACTCGAAAATTGTGTGACCCCAACTACGTGGTAAAATTACCAGGAAGTCGTAAGGTACACCAGGTGTATCATAGCAACTTACTCAAGCTCTATAAAGAGAGAGAAGCCATCGTGAACATGACTTTAATTGTATTCCGGAAGAGGTTCCGACAGAAATTCCTGAATTAGCTTCCGAATCAGACGAAGTCCCGATCGAGAAAAGAGTTGAGGATTTAGTATCGAAGTCACAGCTGACAATGAAGCAGAAGCAGGAATTGCGTGGTCTTTTGACCGAGTTTCAGGACAGATTTGTAAGGGAGGCAGGCCGGACATCCGTCCTCACTCATGACATAGAGCTTACCTCGTCGGAACCGGTAAGATCTAAGACGTATCGGGTGTCACCTCGCCGGCTTGAGCTAATAAAAGCAGAGGTTAACAGGATGCTCGAATTGGGCGTGATTGAGCCATGTGAAAGTGATTACACTTCCCCGTTAATTCTTGTGGAGGTACCCGGCAAAGATTCGCGTCCTTGCGTAGACTATCGTAAGTTAAACCTCATCACCAAGGATCAGACATACCCAATTCCCCACATTGAGGAACGCGTCGAAAGGGTAAGCAGCGCGGAATTTATCTCAACGCTTGACCTAGTGAGAGGTTACTGGCAGGTGCCACTGACCGAGAGGGCGAGCCGGTATGCTGCATTTATTTTACCATTGGGGACATTCCGCCCTAAAGTGTTGAGTTTCGGCCTAAAGAACGCGCCTTACTCTTTTCCAAACTTAATGGATAAGGTTTTGCGAATCAAGAGGACTTCGCATTGCCTTACTTGGACGACGTCGCCGTGTTTTCCTCGTCCTGGCCAGAACACTTGGCGCATTTGAGAGCAGTACTGACACGCCTACGCGAAGCAGGTTTAACGGTAAAGGCGCCCAAGTGTCAGCTAGCACAAGCAGAGGTACTCTATCTCGGGCATCGTTCAAGGGCATCGCCGTCCCTCTGAAATGAAAGTGGCAGCTATCCGAGACTTTCCCCAGCCCCGAATAAAAACCGATATTCGGGCTTTTCTTGGAATAGCTGGTTACTATCGTAAGTGCATCCCTAGATATTCCGACATTGCCAGCACTCTTACTGACGCGTTGCGCAAGACCGAGCCCCAAATGGTCGACTGGGATGAGGAGAAAGAAAAGGCTTTCCGCGTTTCGAAAGCGGCCTTGTCGAGACAAAACCTTTGCTTAGTTCACCGGACTACTCGAGGCCTCTCATAGTCCAATGCGACGCTAGTGATAGAGGCATGGGGGCAGTTCTTAGTCAAAGGGATGAGGGGGATGAAGAGCATCCCGTCCTCTATGTTAGCCGGAAACTCACCCTTCGCGAGCAGGTTTACAGCGCTAGCAAAAAGGAATGTGCGTGCTTGGTTTGGGCAGTCCGGAAACTGGCTTGTTATATTGCCGGAAGCAAGTTCATTGTGGAAGTGGACCATTGTCCTCTCACCTGGCTACAGACCATGTCCTCTAAAAACGGCCGCCTGCTGCGTTGGAGCCTCGTTTTGCAACAATATACGTTTGAATTACGCTACAAAAAGGGTGTACTCCATGGCAACGCTGATGGCTTAAGTCGATGCCCCTGACGCGAGAGGATGTCTCGAGAACTCTGGCATTTTTTTCCTGACCTAGACAAGGACTAGTGATTGTTTTTTTACTCTTTTAAGTGTACTTGTTTGAAAACGTTGAAGACACGGCTATCCAGGGTTTCGGGTTTGGTGCGCTTCCAGTGTTGTTGTTTTGTGTCACCTTAATGTATGAGTAACATTTTGAATAAATTGTGTATTTCCTTTAATATTAGTTAAAGGGAAAAATTGCCTGGTGGAGTTTGGCGGAATCGTCCGGCGCTCACCGGCTGAGTAGTTGTGTTTTCATGTGCGTATGTGATGTCTGTTGAGCCCACAATGAAGCAGGTGGTGCTCTCTACTTCATCAAAGACGGTCCTCACCAAACCGACTGCCGGCGCTGATCTCTCCGGACAGTGGCTGCAAACCTCAGCCCATCGAGATCTTTACCCCCCCCCCCCGCGTGAGAGACTGTTACGACCGGCCCTAGGGAACCAAGCAAGAGGAGTTGCGGGGAGAACCGGTTCTTGACCGACTGTGTCGTCTACCCCACCTCCCCATTCAGGCTCCTCCCTCTCGCCGGGAGAATTCCGGAATCTGCTGTGCGTTCGTGATTATGTTTGGGCATTTTTTAGGGCGCCGTGACTATTTTTGGGCATCGTGTTAGGTTGTGCCACTCCATGTGTTGTGAGGTGTGTTTCCCCCTCCCTCGTGGCCGATGTGCCGGGGCCACCGTATTGGCGGACGATGCGGACAATGCGCCCAGTGTCGGCAACGCGGCGCTATTAAATGCCGAAGACGTTTTGTATCTCTCTCTCTTCTCTCTTTAGATCAGTTGATCACTTCTCCACATGTAAATAAGTTTCTGTCGTTCGTTCGGGCGCTTCTTCTCGCTGAATTGTCGGACGATGGATCCTGCTACGGGGCCAGCTACCGAAAACGAGACCGGCAGGACCCGGAGTCCCAACACCTGTCAGATAGTGCTCAATGTACATGCCAATGGCTGCTAATGCGAAATGAGAGACAGGATAATTCGGCGTTTACTTTCTTACGGCTTCCGTTTCATCTCTACTTCCCACCTTTAACCACCTCGAGTTCATGGTATATACTAGTTCAATGTATTCGTGGCACTGCGGCCCAACGCTCGCTAAACCTTTCTAAAACAAAGGAGGTTGCGCCCAGCGAGTATAACCTAGCAATATTTTCCTGTCAGATAATGCTCAAATTGCATGCCAATGGCTGCTATAGGGAAATGAGAGAAAGGAGTACTCCGCTTTTACTTTCTTACGGCTTGCGCTTCGCGTCTACTTCCCACCTTTAATCTCCTCGAGTTCATAGTATATACTAGTTCAATGTATTCATGGCACTGCGGCCCAACGCTCGCTAAACCTTTCTAAAACCAAGGAGGTTGCGCCCAGCCAGTATAACGTAGCAATATTTTCCTGTCAGATAATGCTCAAATTACATGCCAATGGCTGCTAATGGGAAATGAGAGAAAAGAGTACTCCGTTTTTACTTTCTTACTGCTTGCGCTTCGCGTCTACTTCCCACTTTTAATCTCCTCAAGTTCATGGTATATACTACTTCAATGTATTCATGGCACTGCGGCCCAACGCTCGCTAAACTCTTCTAAAACCAAGGAGGTTGCGCCCAGCGAGTATAACATAGCAATATTTTCCTGTCAGATAATGCTCAAATTACATGCCAATGGCTGCTAATGGGAAATGAGAAAAAGGAGTACTCCGCTTTTACTTTCTTACGACTTGCGCTTCGCGTCTACTTCCCACCTTTAATCTCCTCGAGTTCATGGTATATACTAGTTCAATGTATTCATGGCACTGCGGCCCAACGCTCGCTAAACCTTTCTAAAACCAAGGAGGTTACGCCCAGCGAGTATAACGTAGCAATCTTTTCCTGTCAAATAGTGCTCAATGTACATTCCAATGGCTGCTAATGGCAAATCAGAGACAGGAGAACTCGGCTTTTACTTTCTTACGGCTTGCGCTTCGCGTCTACTTCCCACCTTTAACCACCTCGAGTTCATGGTATATACTAGTTCAATGTATTCATGGCACTGCGGCCCAATGCTCGCTAAACCTTTCTAAAACCAAGGAGGTTGCGCCCAGCGAGTATAACACAGCAATATTTTCCTGTCAGATAATGCCCAAATTACATGCCAATGGCTGCTAATGGGAAATAAGAGAAAGGAGTACTCCGCTTTTACTTTCTTACGGCTTGCGCTTCGCGTCTACTTCCCACCTTTAACCACCTCGAGTTTATGGTATACACTAGTTCAATGTATTCGTGGCACTGCGGCCCAACGCTCGCTAAACCTTTCTAAAACTAAGGAGGTTACACGAAGCGACTATGACGTAGCAGCCCTTTCTTGTCAGATAGTGCTCAATGTACATGACAATGGCTGCTAATGGGAAATGAGAGAAAGGAGTACTCCGCTTTTACTTTCTTACGGCTTGCGCTTCGCGTCTACTTCCCACCTTCAACCACCTCGTGTTCATGGTATATACTGGTTCATTGTATTCATGGCACTGCGACTCAACGCTCGCTAAACCTTTCTAAAACTAAGTATTTTACACCCAGCGAGTATAATGTAGCAACCCTTTCTTGTCAGATAGAGCTCAATATATATGCCAAATGCTGGTAATGGGGATCGCAGCGTGCACGTTACATAAAAGCCGAATGTTCATATCTCTCATTCCCTCTTAGCAGCCAATGTCATGTACATTGAGCACTATCTTTTATTGTTCAATAACGCACAGAAGAAATCTCTCACCGGCACCACCTTAGAGATCAAAATGTTATACTTGTTACGCACTACAACGGCTACGAGGGACGAACGGGTGTCATTATAACGAGTTTCACCCCTAAAAGAAGAGACAACACGGTTGCCAATGAAACAAACCAGGGGTCTTAGATTTGCAGATGCACTCATAACCAATGTCCATTGACATTGTCGACAAGTAGAATTGAAGGTTCTGATTTTGAAGAGTATTTTAAAAAATATAGTCGGCATTTATTAAAATCAGACCCATTTAAACAACTGTGTTCGCGTTGCTTACACCATATATTTAACGACGGTAAGTGTTTACTAACCTGCATTGACACTAGTTTGAATATTACTTCAGGAAAATAAAAGAAAAGCAAGACATGAATGCCCGGGAATACAGGCACCATCTAATCTCCTTTATAAGTGAAAGTTAAACGCGTGAAAAAAAATCTACGAAAAGGGGGGTGCACCGTGCGTGTTATAAAGAAGTACAAAAAGTCAAACAACGGCCTGTTTACAGTCGATTAATACAGGCGAATTACTTGTCTTGTAACAACAGCGAAGGTCAGCTTGGCGTTGTTTGACATGATATGCTCCCGAAATGTCTCATAAAAATTGCTTACCAGCGCAAACGACAGGGCAGGAGGGGACAGGAGAAGAGACGAGACAGAGCGATGAATTGCCAACAACCTATTTCTTGTGAAGGTATTCGCTTTTGTACAGGTACCAGTTGCGCTAGTCATGCGCGAAACACAATGACAATGCATAAGTACATTACATTGACAAGCAAAGGAACAAAATTTCTTTATCGGTGAGGGCGACAGAAGGGGTGCTAACACAAGTATCTTTCAATGAGCAAATCTTTTCTGCCTCTATGACCTCGCGTGTGGTACGATTACTGCATCTAGCAACTATAGAACACTCAGAAAACATTGGCCGGCAGCCACACGTGCCGCAGTGAGCGGACAGCTATTCTTGTTTATAGTGATCCACATTGTACATATGTTAGGCTCTCATTTACACAACGACCTGTTTGACCGACGTAGTACCTTCCACACAATAACAGCAGCTGATACACCACATTACAGATGCAATCTCTGAATTTATTTGCATGTTTTATTTGCATGTTTTTTTTTCTGCGCGCGTTGTTCTCCCTTGTGTCTTTTACGAAACCGAGACGTCGCCGCAGAAAGGAGATGTAAAAACAGCACCTGGTTTTTTTTTCTCACACTGTGAGTGGATACTGCTATAACAATGACTGGGTCTGATAGCTCAGCGCCCTTGAAGACACACAACTCTTAGCCGAGTGGAACGAGATCATAAAGCGAATAGATGCAAGACTAACTCCTGCGGCAGTCGTTTGGGAGAAACGTTTTTGTAATTGCTACATTGAGCGCTCGTTAAAAAGTACTGTTGGTGGAGTCATTAATGAAATTACCCGTGAAAAACTCCAATCTATCGTTTTCTCTTTTGTCTTGCTTGCAACTAGCACATTTTTTTCTTGCATGGACAAGATGATTTCTCGCTGAAACCAGCGTTGCCATGACAGGCATTTCTGCGAAATTAGCTCCTAACGCTAACACGTTATTGTGCATTTTTTTTCTTTGTACATGTCCGCATATCTTTCAAGAAATGTGTCCAAACTGCCCCAAAATCAAGAAAGTTAGATATTTGTTTTAGCTAGTGGAGCGTTAGTTATAAACATTCAATTACTAACTTTGATGAGCGTTAATGTCATGTAAGAATTTAAGTTCTTCATGCGACGAACTTATCTAAGTTTTGAGTAATAGAAAGAAGCAAGACATAACCACGGAGTGAAAAATTATGAGTGGGACAAAGAGTTCTTTCATCCGTCCATGCGTCCGTCTGTTCTTCCATCCGTTCTTCCGCCCTTCCATTCGTCCACCCATGCATCCGTCAGTCCGTCCATGCTTCCGTCCATGCTTCCGTCTGCCCCTTGACCTCGCCGTGAACACCTCTAACAAGCACCTTATAGGCCTAAGTACGTTGAATTTATACGTTTAGGGAGCTCCGGGAGGGCCACCTCACACATCAGTTCGCTCGACCGTCACAGACGGTAGCGGGTCGCCGCCTATTAGCCCGCCTACACATTCAAAGTATCGGCATCACGAAAGATCGCGTTCAGCTCCAATTCGAGTGAAGATGCGCAATGCACGTTCGCCCTCTTCCCGATAATATGACAAAAGAAGAAAACACTGACCGCAGCCTGGCGAGGGCGGAAACCTCGGCCTGCTATGGATCGAAACCCCACATGTACCGTGCAGATGCCTCTAGCCCACACCATGGCGGATGGAACCAAGGAGGTTCTATAGAACCTATAGAACCTCTGGAGTGGCAGTCCTTGCCGCCGCCAACGGGAGCAAGTGAAGCCGACGGCGGCCATATTGCTAGAGGAAAAACAGGGCGGAAGCGCCTTAAACGGCAATGGAATACACGCGTCGCGCACGTTGGCTTGCTGTTCCGCGATCAAAAATTGAGATTTAAATCACTTTTAGGTTACACCAACAAAATATTGGCGCTTCTCGTTTAGGAAACAAAATATTTCATGCACCCATTGTCAACGGCACGCTTTCAGAACAATCTGTTGTCGAGGGATGCTTCGCATATCGGGCTTGCTGGCACACTCTATATAATTACATATGTGTTACTGGGATCTAACTGGGAACTAGGTTTTTTGCAATGTAATATTTACATGCAGTGTTCAAAAAAAAACAGCCAGATAATGTGAAAAGCACTTATTCACTTTATTAGGCACACATTCGTCCCACCAATATTTGATCAGCATAAGGATGCAAGTTTTGGCTAGTTGTCATTTCTGTCAAGCACAGCGCGAATTTTTAAGGAGAAAACGAAGATAAAACACGGGACAGCGCTCATATTGTGATTTCGCTCATAAGGGTGTATTATCTCATGAGGATATAATATCGCAGCACCAGATTCCTTCCTAGGTATTGTATGAAACTCTGTGGCCTATTCCCTTCAGGTGACGTAGTGGGTGAGTAGCAAGTTTGAGAAGGTTTCTATGGACTAAGTGTTTGAAGCACGCACAATGACCAAGATAACGCTGTATCACGCTCAACTCCTAAAAGTGAAACTTTGGCGTCTCTTTTTTTCATTTTCGACTCTTTCAAAGAAAAGGAAAAGAAAGGGGGGACTGCTGAAGTAATATATTTGCCGCAGTTGCCATGTTTCACGGCTTACTCAGTTTTATGCCTACCTCCCTATTTTCACGGTTTACTTTAGCTCCCTTTCTTCGTTTAGTCTAGCACTGAAACTGACTTTTGTATTTGGTGCTATAGAGCATTATATTAGCAATCCATGGTCAACCACATCTCAACAGTGACTTCAGTAATTCGGCCGTTGCTTAGCAGCAAATCCGCACTGATACCGGTCGTTGGAAACCCGGCACCGGCGGGTCTCAACATTGGCAGCTGGTCCCCAACGTTAAACCGATCGTCCAACATTGCTGAGAGGAGAGGCACTCTTACCGAGAATAAATTTGTTGATTAAGTGTGGTTACAATGACTAAAGAGTAGAAAGGAACTTTAACAAAAGGTAATCGGCTGTTATAGCCCCACACCGGTGAACATTGAGGCACCACAACCAGTGTCAGAATTCTGAGCGAATACGATGTTCTGAGGTCTCGGTGCACCGCCTACGATAAAGAGGAAGGCACCACACAACACACCTGGTTAGAGCGTAGTCGAAGACGTCTATTAGGGTCTCGAGTGCTCTGAATAATGTCTATGCACAAGGCCAAGTGCTTGACCTCAAGAACTCTTCTGGCTAGACGGATGAGCCAGGCATTAAATGAGTATCAACAAAGCTTACAGTTTATCAAGCCCGGCAGAGGAGGCCCTCTAGAAAATTTATGACGGGCATTTATGCTCACACCCTTAGAATGTGCGCAGCCAACGGGGCAGTGTTTTCAGTCCTACTACTTGCGGTAGAGTCGTAATAAATGGGGGAAAGGTCGTCTACCTCAACAGGTATGGCCCTCTCGAACCCTTGCAACCTCCCATATCTGCCATGGAGTAGAATACTCTGGCTTGGCAAGATTCTCTTCAAAGCTGCCGTCTCACGTAGCCAGTATGACGAAGAGAGCGGGGGTTGTCCCCGAATCCCTCAATGTTTGCTCGCAACCAGTCCACGACGGCATTCCTAAGCTCCTTGGTTTCGCTGTCAATAACTACGTCCACGAACATGCGTTGCTTGAAAATTCATCCGATGCAATTGACTAACAGGATTACGCACAAATGCGCCCATCAGAAGACGTTTAGGACAGGTCGTAACTGTGCGCATTTGTCTCCCGTTGCCACTGGTCACACAGGATGCATCAAAGAAACCAGTTCACAGAAGACGTCCCCATTGCATAATTACCTAAAGTGACCGTGAACTGGCTACCGGCGGGATAAGAAGGACCCGTTTAGGGAATGCACGTATCCTGATAGTAGCAGCCACCTATTAACTTTCGCATGAGAAAGAGAGGTAGCAGATAAGCCCAGCGCAAGAAGCTGTACATGGCGTTATCATGTTTAGTCACATAAGTTACGTTGTTTTTCCTTCAGGTAAAGTAACATAACGCTCCAAAACGGTCAGCGTTTTCCAAACGTTATGGTACACATTGAATAGAAATATTGAGAGTGGTAAACGAGAGCAAGTATAGCGGATGGCTGCGTCACAGTGTATGAAACCGCATTTTTTCTATACATCACCGTTGGAGTTGTACAAAACTCTCAAAAATGGGGGTAATATTCTTAAAAAGTACTTTGATGTCTTTCGTCTTTATTCGCAAAAAGTCCTTACGGAACACCGACTTCAAGGCTCCAAATATTCTTGATGCTCACAGAGTAAAAGCAGAACGCCGACGTGCGAGAGAGCTACACCGTGGCACTTGGTAGAGCACACAGCGCACCATGAGCAGCAATGAAGAGCCCAGCGATGCTGACACGGGCGGCAAGAAGGATTCGTTGCCAGCCATCGGTGAGCTTAAGCTCAGTGAAGCCGATGATGGCCGCCCAGCGAAGCAGAAGGACGACAGTGGGTCCACTGGGGAGCCGGCTGCAATCCCCTCGACGTCATCCAACAGCTGCAAGCAAAAAGTTGCCGGCGTCTCGATGTTCACCTGGTGGGACCCTGGCAGTGTCGACGACCCGATGCAGGTTTGTGTTCACAAGAACTTCTTCATGTATCCATGAGCCTGCATGTTAATCAACGCAGTAAATGAATCAGACAAACTGCGCAAACAAAACACTTGCGATTAGTTTATTGTTTTTTAAGGCTAATCCACAAGCGAGTACCCTTGTGCGCTATTTATGTATCTAAATTTCTTAAAAATGAACAGGCGCCTCGCTCATGAATAGCTTAACTACGCAACCTACTAGCCCTTTAAAGCGGATTGTCGTTCGTTCGTTTCTGGCAGATGAATGTTTTTGACGGGCTATTTTGAAATTGCAAAAGCAAGAGTTGTCCTATATTTTTATTAGCACTTGTGATCTGGCAAGAACAAGTCAGATTTACCATGTGATGGAGGGTCTGGCTTGCTCACTGATGCAAGAAAGATGCAAATGATAGTAGTGCTCGTTTCTTTCTAACGCGCTAACACTGAGGCAAGCACAGCCGATAACGAGAGTGTCTGCCAAGTGACCATCCTTGGGAGGATGCTGCGGAGTTCCGCTCAGCAGTGTGATAATCTATGGGCCTTGCGAATGGAATAAACGTAAGACTTTTGGGTATATCTTTGAATATATACACTCTCGGTCATATTATTCAATTTCGGGCAACAATTTGTAAATATGAAACGCTTGAAAATATAATATTTTTCAGCGCGCTGCCCGGAAATAAGAATAAAAACCTATTTATCCTATTCACATCACCGAGATCGGACTGTATTCAGAATTCACAGTTACCGCTGTTTAAGAGTAATTTTGTAGGAAATAATGCGCTGAGATGTGACAAGAGTACTTCCCAATTCCACCACAATACTTGATGGCATTTACCACCTCACCATTGTGTCGCAATATGATTGCCCCGCATTGCTCATATATGCTCTCGTATTACATCAGAACACGGTCATTGAACTCTACCTGACATTGGAAAGATGGCGGAATCAAACGGTGTCAATATTCGTTCTACTGAAGGCACCCAATGCGGTCATCGCTCAGCGAAACCAGTTCGCTAAGTGAAGACCAGACCCGACCTCGCAGCATGCGCATTAAAGTTGTCCACTTTATGGTCGGTCATCATCGGGACGTAATTTGGGTACGCCAGTCGCCTTGTTAGTGAATCACATTAAAATTCAGGCAGCAACCTTTATATTAAAATCAGCATTTTCCTGTACCTCTCATCTGACGTCAAATTTAATATCTTAGCAAAAAAACCAGTTTGGCATATTGGCTTAGTGGTTACAATGCCTGGTTTGTGATCGCAAAGTGATGGGTTTGATCTGTTATGGTGGTCGCGCTTCAATAAAATTTGTGCAGTGGGCGATATCAGAGCACGTTTGAGGACAACAGATGGTCAAAACTGCTGGCACCTTCCTCCTTGGCGTGCCTATTATCATATCATCGTTTGGGCATAAAAAACCCAGGCACTTTTTTAGATAAAAAAGTATGCAGTGAATTTGGCTGTTTTTAGCGTTTAGCCGAGAGCGTCATATTGTTGACGAGGCAGCCCCTAAACCCCTCCGATTATGAAAAATGTTTCTGACTGTGCCCCCACAGCTAATGTATTATTATGGCAGTTTTCCTAATGACTCTCTTATGTCTCTGTGTAAGAATGTGTAATCGCAGATAACTTTTGTTAGCAATAAAGCGCAGCCGAATTTGGAGAGTGCTGCCGAGAACGAGTATAGCCCCACGATTTTGTCCCTGTTTTATTGTGATAAAAAGAAAAAAATGCTTCATATTTAACTCCAAGCTCTTCCGTATAGGACGAAACACGCATGAGTAAGACATTTCTGTTTGCTTTATTTTATATTTTTTGCTGCGCACTGGCGCTGCACCGCCAGCTATGAGCAACATCTTTTTTTTAAAGTTCGCGACGGTGGTCCCTTTCTCTTTGCCTGTAGTGAAACCGTGTGTATCCGCACCCTTGAATAAGAAAGATATGCGAAAATTGGAGCCGACACAATTCCTCGACTAAGGTGTATTCCTAGACTCAAGGGGCCCCATCTCGGTGGTCTAGTGGCTAAGGTACCCAGTTACTCAGCTGCTGACCCGCAAGTCACGGGATTGAATCCCGGCTGTGGTGGCTTCATTTTCGATGGAGGCGGAAATGTTGTAGGCCCGTATGCTCAGATTTGGGTGCACGTTAAAGAACCCCAGGTGGTCGAAATTTTCGGAACCCTCCAGAACGATGTCGCTCATAATCATACGGTGGTTTCGAGACGTTAAACCCAACATATTGTTACCACATATGTAATTTAGGTAGGTGCACCTGTGTAACGGGGAACAGGGTGGTGGAAGAAGAAGAGGACGTTCGCTTGATGGCAAGAGCTCGCTGGTGCGCGTTCACTGCTATATACCATCTAGTCGACCGTTACGTCGGCTCTAAATAAACCCCTCTCGTAGACGTAACAGAGTGGTGGAGGTGCTGGGTACGGCACGTTAATGTACCACGGAGCCACAGCTGTTCGGAGTTCGCCGGAGCCGTCGTCTTGCCGGTCTGCCACCGACAACAGCCGTCATGGCCAAGAGCGAAGGTCGGAAATCAACTGCCTCGACTTCGCATAGGTCTACGCTGCCTACACTTAGGCGACACTACATGGAACCCTGCCCGTTTGCGGGAATGACAGGAGAAAATGTGAACGCGTGGCTAACGCACTACAAATAGGTGAGCCGGTACAACCACTGCAACTCTATCGATCAGCTGGATAACGTATCACTGTTTCTCACAGACACTGCCCTGATGTGGTATGAAAACCAGGAAGAGTCCTTGACAACGTGGGCTCTGTTTTCTCAAGAACTGAAGGAGTGTTTTGGCGACTCCGACTCAAAGAAGAAAAGTGCACAGCGGACTTTGGCTGGAAGAGCTCCGACTCTTGGGGAAACGTGCACTGCTTATATAGAGGACGTTCTTAATCTTTGCAATATTATAAATCCGCAGATGTCTGAACAAGACAGGGTCGGACACCTCTTGAAAGACATAGCGGAAGATGTTCACAATTTTCTGATAGGCTGGGTTGACCTTACCTCTGTCTCCGACGTCCAACATCACTGCCGCACGTTTGAAAAACTCAAGACTCGTCCCATTGCCTCGAAATTCGGTAGGCTGGCAAATGTAACAACAGTCGCCAGTGTCGACGTGAGCCCGCCCACCGACCTTGCCGATACTATTCGGGCAATAGTGCGTGAAGAGCTACAGCGACAAGGTGGTGGGGTTAACGAAACCATTCCTTATCCACCTACTAATGCACCCTACTACACGGCGGCGCCGTTAGCTCCTTTGCCACCATCGGAATGTGTGACAGGCATCAGAAAAACTGAAACTCCGTGGCCACGTCGTGACTCATTCGCGGACGGCCAGCAATATGGCCAACGCCTTTGTCACGGCCCCACCATGCAGAAGTGGGCAGCCCGCGCTCAGCAAGCTCGTCACCGACCCTTCACAGGTGAGCGGTCTCAGCGCTAGTTCGGCGGGCGTCCTCTACCAGTCTGCTACAATTGTGGCTTCGAAGGCCACATTGCCAGGTGTTGCAACTACCGGCAGCCACCAAGGTACGACTGATCACCGAGGTATAACAGTTCCGGAGTCCCCCGAGCACCGACATTCCCGAGAAGCACGTCTTACAAAATCTCAGGACCGCTACGAAACCAATCTCCGGCCTCTGACCGCAGTGTGACACCACCGCCTGCCCCTCGCGCCAACCGATCACCGTCTCTTTGGTGCCGCCACTCCACGCCTTTTACGGAAAACTAGCCGGAGCGGCCGTTGGGGGTCAGGTCGCCGGACAGTCTTCGATTTCAACAGATATACCCCCGTTAGCTTCCATGTTTAGAAATAAGGTTCGAGTGCTTATCAATGGTGTACCAACAATAGCGTTGGTGGACACAGGTGCAACCGTGTCAGTAATGAGTTTACTTTTCACCCGCTTCCTTTGACGAAAAGTTATGTTTCGTTGGGACCGTCCTGATAGGTTTCGTGCAGTGAGCGGAGAGGTGTTACAACCTGTTGGTGTCTGCACTGTGACTGTTAGTTTGGCGTGCCAGAACTTTGTTGCAGAGTTTGCTGTTCTCCCTCATACTACGCATGACGTTATTCTGGGACTTGATTTCTTGAAGCTATGTGGTGTCACTGTCAATTGTCGCACAGGACAAATTACAGTACATTCCGATATCCCAGTCGCGTTTATAGAAAACTCGCCCTGTCAGGAAAGTAGTCTGCGTGTCCGTGGGCACAACTGTGCTGCCATTGTCTGCGAAACGTGTCCGTGTTGTCTGTTTACCTGCAAGAAAGAAAACCTATGACGCAACTGTGGAGCCCGTGCATCTCACTTGCATAAAAAAGACAGTTTTAATACCCTACTGCAGGCTATTGGTTGCGCAAGGGCATACTGGTTTATGAGTGATTAACTGCTCTGACGAACCAACAGTGTTGCCAGAGGGTCTGAAACTTGCAGAGAATCATGAACACCAAGTATTCTCGCTTTCCATCCTTGCAGAAAGCAGCGATTGTCCGGATAAGATCCGTTGCGATAATCTGCACGCCAGGGACACCACTATTATGGCTATGATTGACAAGTTACTCAGCACCAATGAACGTAATGAACTGGCGAGTATTCTGCGCAAACATGCCGGTATTTTTTTTATTTCACTCAGAACGATACACCGTCATTCCCTGCTTCTCGTATAAAGCACCGAATCGACGCGACATCTCACAGACCTCTTCGACAGTAACCATATCGAATATCGTCTTCGGAACGTGCAGTGATCAATGAACAGGTTTGCGAGATGCTCAAGAAAAATGGAATTCAAGAATCATGTAGTCCGTGGGCTGCTCCAGTATATTTAGTGAAGAATAAGGATGGGACATGGCGATTTTATGTTGACTACCGCCGTTTCAACGCCATCAACAAAAAAGACGTATACCCACTGCCGCGCATTGATGATGCTATCGACTGTCTATCATCGGCCTCTTACTTTTTAGTTGTGGATTTCAGGTCAGGCTACTGGCAGATTCCAATGCACGAGGAGGACAAGAAAAAAATGGCATTGGTTACAACAGATGGACTATTTGAATTCAATGTGATGCCGTTTGGACTCTGCAACGCACCTGCAACTATTGAGCGCTTTATGGACAACATTCTGCGTGGATCGAAGTGGGAAGTGTGTATGTGTGTGACGTATGGAGTGATGGTTGGTAGAGGCAGAGGAAGAAGAAGTGCAGAGCAGAATAAACATGGAGTATGAGCCAGGCCACGTCGCCCAATCATCATAGCGCCACATGTGTTACCTGGATGACGTTGTATTTTTGGGCGGACCTTTTGTTAGCACAACACACGCCTTGGCCTCGTGCTGTACTGCTCAAGCAAAGCTTGCTTGGTCCTCAACTCGAGGAAATGTCGTTTTGGAGAGCGCCAAACACTCGTCCTTGGACACTCAGTAGACAAGGCATACGACCGGATCCCGCCAAGACGGCCGCAGTGGAAGCATTCAGGCAACCTCACTCGTTGAAAGAACTGTGCAGCTTTTTTGGGCTTTTTTCATACATTCGCCGATTTATTCCTGGCTTTGCCAATATCGCATACCCGCTCACGTGTCTGCTTCAGAAAGGTGCGCAGTTCCAGTGGACCCCTGAATGTGAGTCTGCTTTTTCGGAGTAGAAGCTTCTTTTGACGTCTACTCCGAATCTTCGGCACTTCAACCCTCTGGCTCCCACTGAGCTTCACACAGACGCCAGCGGTATTGGTGTAGGTGCTGTCCTGGTTCAACGCTTGGATAACCAAGAACACGTCGTAGCGTATGCAAGTCGCTCACTCAGCAAGCTCGAGCGTAACTACACAGTCACAGAGCAAGAATGCCTTGAAGTAGTCTTCGCAGTGCAGCGCTTCCGGTCCTATCTGTACGGACGCCCCTTTACCGTCGTGACAGACCATCATTCTCTCTGCTGGTTGGTCAATCTGCGCGACCCATCTGGTCGGCTGGTGCGCAGGGCACTTCGTCTACAAGAATATGACTTCACGGTTTCCTATAAAAGCGGCTGACGTCACGCTGACGCAGATTGTCTTTCGCGAATACCGCTTCCAACGACGGAATGTGACGTGGACAACTTCGACACCTACATCACATCACAGGACTAACCATTTCCCAAAGCCAAGACCTGATTTTCATGTTATGACTAATCAAATACGTTCTTCATACAGTCATGTTATGCCATACCAAGTTTATTGATTACTACTATTGAAATGGCCAGGGAGAGCTAAAAGTCGTAGGTGGCTAGACAGAGACAGACAGACAGACAGACAGACAGACAGACAGACAGACAGACAGACAGACAGACAGGACAGACAGACAGACAGCCAGACAGACAGACAGAACAGACAGACAGACAGACAGACAGGACAGACAGACAGACAGACAGACAGACAGACAGACAGACAGACAGACAGCAGACAGGACAGACAGACAGACAGGACAAGACAGACAGACAGACAGACAGACAGACAGACAGACAGACAGGACAGACAGACAGACAGACAGACAGACAGACAGACAGACAGACAGACAGACAGGACAGACAGACAGACAGACAGCCAGACAGACAGCAGACAGACAGACAGACAGACAGACAGACAGACAGACAGACAGACAGACAGACAGACAGACAGACAGACAGACAGACAGACAGACAGACAGACAGACAGACAGACAGACAGACAGACAGACAGACAGGACAGACAGACAGACAGACAGACAGACAGACAGACAGACAGCAGGACAGACAGACAGACAGACAGACAGGACAGACAGACAGACAGACAGACAGACAGACAGACAGACAGACAGAACAGACAGACAGACAGACAGACAGATAGATAGATAGATAGATAGATAGATAGATAGATAGATAGATAGATAGATAGATAGATAGATAGATAGATAGATAGATAGATAGATAGATAGATAGATAGACAGACTATCTATCTATCTATTTTTGATAGCGAATTTGTCCCAAAGGCTATAACGTGTTCCGCAAGGACCGCGACCGAAGAGGAGGAGGAGTTGCGATACTTTTCAAGAACTCATTACATCCGCAAACAATTGCCTGATATATTAGAAGTTTGAGGGCATATTTTGCAAAGTCTATATAGGCAAAGTTCGTTATGTTATAGGTGCGGTTTATCGTCCCCCGAACTCTTCTGATAGTGTTCTGGATAAGCTTAGAACCTACTTGTGGCAAAATATAAAGCCACATGACAAACTCATCTTGTCAGGAGATTTTAACTTGCCTAATATTGACTGGGAAAATTTTTCTTCTCATTTTACTAGCAATGATAATCACGAAATGCTAGATATTGTTTTTTTCGTTCGATTTACTGCCGGTTGTTAAAGAAGATACTAGAGAACTAAATGGTTCAAAATCTATCTTGGACTTATTCTTTTTGAGTGGCTCAATCCAAAACACGGCAATATGTGAAGTCGTCAGCGGTATTTCGGATTACAGGGCAGTTTTGCTAACTTTTTTAGATATGTGTGTTGATCGCTGCTGTACAAAAATTTCCTTTCCGAATTTTTCTCGAGCTGACGATGAATGCATTCTGGATATCCTTGATTTTCATTACGATGATGTTAAACACGCGGTTACCAGTGTGAATTATCTGTGGCTTACATTTAAAGATATTGTCTTTGAATGCGTGGAGCGTTTCATACCGAAAATCGTTAAAAAAACTGAATGCCAGAACCCCTGGATTACAAGAGAAACGCTACATTTAAAGCGAAAACTTAAACGAATAAAAAGCAAAAGAGCGAAATCTCATAATAAAGCTGCTTATACACCGCTGATAGCTAACCTGTCGGGCGAACTAAAACTGCAAACCACGAAACATCGCTTCCAACTTTTATCAAAACATCACCCGAGAAATTTTGGAGGCCGATCACGCCAACATCTCGCTCGATTGACTTGTAGTGCCATCATCACCATCGTCATTTTTTCCATCACCGCGCCGCGTCTCTCGCGCAGCTGGCGCGAGCTCGAGCTGCGCGAGAATGAGAACGAGCTTCTGGCCTGGCGGTCTGGACGTGGACAGCCACCGCGGCTCCGCTTCAGGCCTGCAATAAAGTGGCGAGATCGGCTCGGCCCCATCGGCCGCCTTCGACGTCATCTCACGTCTCCTCTTCTCTCGCCGCTACAAGTGGTGACCTCGGACGAAGACCATGACTGACTCGAATGCATCCTCAACCGAACAAGCCTCACGTCCGCAGGACGTCTCGGCCGTGCAACTGCGTCTCCCATCTTTCTGGCCACAGGACCCGCAAGTTTGGTTTCATCAGGTCGAGGCGCAATTCTCCCTGTACCGCATCGCCTCGGAAACGACACGCTACTACCACGTAGCCTCCGTCCTTCCTCCTGACGTTGCCAGCGAGCTCTCCGACGTCCTCTCCAACCCCTCGGACACTACGCCATATCAGCACCTTTAAAACCAAGGTGCTGGAACGATTCATGCCTTCGGAACGCGTCCGCCTACAGCAGCTCCTTGCAGAGGGGGACCTTGGCGACAGGCGCCCCTCCCAACTACTGCGCCGAATGCGACAGCTTCTTGGGAAACACGACGTCTCTGCCCACTCAGCGTTGCTTCGCGAGCTCTTCCTCCAACGCCTTTCTCAGCCAATCCGCCTCGTCCTCGCGGTGGCCGGCGACGTCGATCTCGACCGCCTGGCGGAGCTCGCTGATCAGGTTCATGAAGCGACCTCCCCATCTGTCAACGCTGTCTTACCACCAGCAGACACAGCGATTTCGCGCCTTGAGGCCCGCATCGACGAACTCGCCGCCTCCATTGCCGCACTCCGGAGCCCCCTGCAGGAGACTCGTTCGCCTCGTTCCGGTCGTCGAGCTCTTCCACGCACACGAGATGCTCGGAGTCCCAGCCCTCCACCCCTCTGCTGGTACCATCGGCGTTTCCGTCACCGAGCCACGAAGTGTACACCCCCATGTTCGTGGCAGGGAAACGCCTGCCGGGATCACTGACGGCGGCGTGTGATCTCCCTTCTCGTCCCAGCCGCCTTTTCATGGTCACGGACCAGCTATCGGGCGCCAGGTTCCTTATAGATACGGGCGCGGAAATTAGCGTTGTGCCCCCGACTAAGGCTGATCGTTCAAAGTCACAGGGGCAAGTGCTTCGTGCTGCCAACGCCTCGTCTATAGCAACGTATGGGCTCCGATCTCTCACCCTCGACTTCGGCCTTCGCTGCATTTTCCGGTGGGTTTTCGTCATCGCAGACGTGGTTCAACCGATCATCGGCTCGGACTTCCTCTCATACTTCGATTTGGACGTCAGCGTGCGGCGGCGCCGCCTCATAGATGGTAAGACTCGTCTCTCCATCTCGGGAGTCCTGTCCGACATCGCTCCAATGGCCATCCGCATGTTGATACCTTCCTCACCGTTCGAAAAAATCTTGGCGAGTTTCCCGGAGTTAACTAAACCGTGCAACCTCACTCAGCCGCCTAAACATACGGTGACCCACCACATCGTCACCCGGGGTCCACCGGCAGCCGCTCGACCACGCCGCCTGTGCGGAGACCGCCTAGCTATTGCTAAACGGGAGTTTGACCACATGCTGCAGCTCGGCATTATCCGCCCGTCGTCAAGCGCTTGGGCTTCCCCGCTGCATTTGGTGCCAAAGCGTGATCCTGGTGACTGGCGTCCTTGTGGGGACTATCGAGCGTTGAACGCCAAGACTGTCCACGACAGCTATCCTCTACCTCACATCCAGGATTTTACATCGCGCCTCGATGGCTGCACAATTTTCAGCAAAGTGGACCTTGTTAAGGCGTACCACCAGATTCTTTTCGAGCCCGCCGACATACCTAAGACCGCCATCACGACGCCCTTTGGGTTGTTTGAGTACGTGCGGATGCCTTTTGGACTCCGAAATTCGGCTCAAACTTTCCAGCGGTTCATTTCTGAGGTCACACGGGGTCTTCCTACTGTGTTTGCGTACCTTGACGATGTCCTCATCGCTAGCCGCACACCTGAAGATCATGAGCACCATCTACGCGCTCTGTTCCAACGTCTTCAGCAGTACGGCCTCGTTGTGAACGCCTCTAAGTGTACTTTCGGCGCATCTGAGCTCGAGTTCTTGGGCCATCACATATCATCCAAAGGAATACGCCCTCTCCGGTCCCACGTCAAAGCAATTCACGATTATCCTCAGCCTACAACACTGCGCCAATTACGCCAATTCCTGGGGCTTGTGAATTTTTCCAGGCGCTTCATACCACACTGTGCCGAACTCCTACGACCGCTCACCGACCTCCTTCGGTCGACCGCCGGCCCGTCCTCCGCCATTCCTTGGTCGTCAGAGGCCCAGGCCGCCTTTGCTGCTGCTAAGCAAGCGGTCGCTAACGCCGTGCTTCTTATTCATCCACGCAGCAACGCCCCTACTCGGTTGATGGTGGACGCATCCAGCGTGGCCGTCGGAGCCGTCTTACAGCAGTGCATTAACTCCGAGTGGAGACCCTTGTCGTTTTACTCTCGGAAGCTACTTCCTGCTGAGACCCGCTACAGCGTTTTTGGCCGGGAACTACTAGCCATCTACGCTGCAATACAGCACTTTCGGCATTTCTTGGAAGGATGCTCGTTTTACGTGCTGACTGACCATAAGCCACTGGCGTATGTTTTCCGCACTAACTCATCCAAGTACGTGCCCCGTGAACTCCGCCATCTGGCTTATATATCGGAGTTCACGACTGACATCCGCCACGTGAAGGGAGCTGACAACACCGCCGCAGATGCCCTTTCTCGTATAGCCGCGGTTGACTCTCCACCGCCAACCATCGACTGGGCCTCATTCTCCTCGGCACAGCAGGATGATAGAGAACTTGCCGCTTTTCGGGAGAACCCCCGTTCTCTCCGACTACGCCTGGTGCCTCATCCATTATCATCTGAGCGCTTGTGGTGCGATGTCTCAGCTGACCTTCCCCGCCCTTTCGTTCCCGCTTCATTACGACGCACCGTTTTCCATTCCTTACACGACATCTGTCACCCTGGCATTCGGGCTACTCAGCGTCTTCTCACCCAGCGCTATGTCTGGCCCGGAATCAACGGTGATGTGCGCGCTTGGACGCGCATGTGCCTGCCCTGCCAGATGACAAAGGTCTCCCGTCATACTAAGACGCCGCCCCAACCTTTCCTTCCACCCGGCCGTCGTTTCGACCATGTTCATCTAGACATTGTGGGCCCTCTACCAGTGTCTCAGGGATACCGTTATATATTGACCATGGTCGATCGCTTCACACGCTGGCCAGAGGCTGTTCCAATTCAAGATATCACAGCCGAGACAGTTGCCGCGTTTTCATTTCTACGTGGGTATCCCGTTTTGGCTGTCCTGGCACCGTGACAACAGACCGTGGACGTCAGTTTGAGTCCTCGCTGTTTACTTGCCTTAATCGCATCCTCGGAGCCAGACATTGCCGTACCACGGCTTATCATCCCTGCGCCAACGGCATGGTGGAACGCCTTCACCGACAACTGAAGACCGCCTTGACTACCCGCCTCAATAGAGCCACCTGAGTTGATGCCTTGCCACTGGTGCTCTTAGGTTTACGAGCTGTCATCCGGGCAGATCTGCAGTGCTCAACAGCAGAGCTGGTGTATGGCACTTCTCTACGGCTTCCGGGAGACTTCTTCAGCGTCAACGAAGCTACCAGACCAGCCACAGCAATTCCTACAACGCCTCCTCGACTGCGGTAAAGACCTCCGGCCCACTCCACCCAGACCTTCCGAACACAAGACCATATTCGTCCACCCTGATCTGGCCACTGCAACACATGTTTTCGTGCGCCACGACGCGGTCAGACCACCTTTGACACCAGCCTACGACGGACCATTCCGCGTCCTTCACCGCAACCCCAAAACTGCCACTCTACTTCAGAACGGCCGTGAAGAGACAGTCAGCTTGGACCGACTCAAGCCGGCGTACCTGGAGACCGCCCTAGAAAGCCTCTCATCTACGACTGATCTTCCGTTGCAACACCACAAACGGCATGTCACATTCCGACTTCCAGTCTACACGGGGGACCCTGTAGCGCCCTCGTTCGGGCGGCGCGCAAACCGGAGAGCGCGCGATGGCGAGAGAAGAAAATAAAGAAGGCGCTAGGCCGTGGCACGTGAAGCCACGGCTCGCGTTCCTGGCTGGCATCGGTTATCATTCAGGCGTCTCTTTCTTTCGCTCCTGTGGCATAAGCCTACAAGTGGTGACCCGGACGCCGCTACAGACTCATTCACGATAAGCGGCCAAAGAACATGCAATGAAGAAATAGTTTGTTCCGCCTTCAACAACCACTTCAAGTCTGTTTTTACTTGTGATAACGGCATCCTTCCTGATTTTTCAATATCGCTCCCACCTATTTCAGACTTAGTCATTTCCGAGAATGGCATTTCAAACTTACTGCTGAATCTGGATGTTAAAAATCAACCGGGCCAGATGGCATTCCAAATGCCTTCTTGCAGCGCTACGCAGAATGGTGTTCTCGCTATTTGTTTATTTTGTATACCCATTCGTTGAATGAAGGCCAACTGCCAGATGACTGGAAGATCGCCAAAATTAAGCCTTTACACAAAGCGGGAGACAAGTCATCTATTCCGAATTACCGACCGATTACCCTTATATCAACATCATGTAAAATTCTAGAACACATTATTCATAAAGATATAATTACCTTCCTTAATTCTCATAAAGTATTAACAAATGTTCAACATTGGTTCAGGCGGGGCTTTTCAACGAATACTCAATCAGTGGAAATTACGTATGACTTTGCTCAAGCAATTAACGAAGGGAAGCAGACGTATTCCATAATTAAGGATTTTCAAAAAGCCTTCGATAAAGTTTCGCATACTAAATTACTTCACAAATTAACTTGTTCTCTACAAAACAAAAAGATCCTTGACTGGATAACAGCATACCTAACAAACAGGCGTCAATTTCTTACGGTAAAAAATACATCTTCTAAACAAGCTCCTGTAAACTCAGGCGTTCCTCAAGGATCCGTCCTTGGGCCTCTTTTTTTTTCTGTTATATATAAATGATATTGTCACTGACCTTTCTGTTCACATTAGGTTGTACGCCGACGACTGTGTCTTACTTGAAAAGATCACCTCAGTTGACGATCAAATTGAACTAAATCTGAACTTTCTAAAAGTAATTTCGTAGTGTGACAAATGGCCGATGCCTGTTAATTTTGCTAAAACAGTTTTTATGAGAATTTCCCTTAAAAAGACCCTCTTTTGTTCCAGTACTCCACCAACAATACAATTCTGTCAGAAGTAACTCAATACAACTACCTTGGTCTCTGAATTACAAAAAATCTATCCTGGTCAAAGCACATTGATTTTGTAGTAGCTAAATATCTCCGTAAACTTTTTTTTCCTAAGGCGTTCTTTAACATCAACCACACCAAGTATTCGTCTCCTCGCTTACAATGCCATTAACCGTCCTATACTGGAGTATGCTGTGGTCATATGGGACCCGTTCACTCAGACTGATATCCAAAAACTTGAAAGGGTGCAAAAAAAGGTTGTTAGGTTCATTTATAACTCGTACGGTCCTACTTCGATTACAAAACTTCTCTTGAAAAGCAAATTTCCAAACATTCCGGACCAAAATCGAATATTGCGCTTAAAATTACTTTTCCAGTTAATAAAAGGTCACTATGCAGTTGACACATCACATATCGTTCACTTTTCATTGGGTTATGGAACAAGACAGAGACACAATCTTACTATCTCTCCATTGATGCAACGAACAAATTGTTTCAAATATTCTTTTTTTCCGAGGACTATCGTGGATTGGAACAATCTACATAACGATGTTGTTACCCTAAATACATTGTCTGCATTTGAAGAGTCACTGCAGAAATGATTGTTATCTATGTTTGTACCTTGCTTTTTGTTGATTCTCTTGTCTCGAAGAATCACTGTAGCTATCAGTTACATAAGTTTATATTACATTTGTTTTTTGATTGTTTGTTTGCCTGTTTCCACTGATGTTTATGTTTATGTTCTGCACCACCCCTGCTATGATCTTGTAAAAGATCGCAGCACCAATAAATAAAAATAAATAAAACAGACAGACAGACAGACAGACAGACAGACAGACAGACAGACAGACAGACAGACAGATAGATAGATAGATAGATAGATAGATAGATAGACAGATAGACAGACAGACAGACAGACAGATAGATAGATGGATAGATGGATAGATTGATGGATAGATAGATAGATAGATAGATAGATAGATAGATAGATAGATAGATAGATAGATAGATACGCTCAAAGTCACTGAAGTTTGCTAAGGAATGGTTCGCAATTAAAATTGGCAGATCCCACGTACAGTGGGAATCGATGATATGCGCAGAACTAATGAGAAATGTTTATATGTCACTGTAAAATCAGCAACGCGTTACGAGGTGGAGATAAATGATGCCGTACATGACTTCCGTGTCATATTTGTCATGTTGGATGTGTCGTTTACGTTCTTCATCTATTCACGTCACGTCATACCAAATTTAGTACATGTGAAGCTGGCGAAATGGTCGCTAGCACGCTATTAGCGTGGTATGTTGTCATGTTCTTACATGACACGCGTGTCAGGATTATTATGTTTGCACCGGTCATATATTTCGTCATCGATTTAAGTCACGTAGCACTAAATTTGGTGTATGTGGAGCTAGCAAAACAACCGCGAGCACACCATGAAGGGGCTAATTATATACTCCAGTGTGGCGTTAACGCACGCGCGCGCTGGGCACAGCTATGCTACGTTAGCGAAACGCGAGCACTCGATAGTCCGACGCCAGGCGCGACCGGCCCGACCAGCGTTCGTCAGCGTGGCCCGACAGCAACCAGCGCGAAATTCCACTGCTGCGTTACCCGTACAATATATCTACCTAAAATTAACTGGAGGGGACTCTGTCACTGCGATCGTTCAGCAACCATGGGAATGATGAGTAGTAGACACATGTGCCTAGTCTTCGTACTTGCGAACGGAGAATCGTACTCGCGGCTTCGTTTGTTGCTGTTTTCGGTTTTGTTTTGAAAAAAAAATCAACCCTTTTGCACTTTGTGACCTGATTTTAAAAAGTAAGTCTAAAGAATAAGGTTGAATAAGGTTGAAAGAATAAGGCTGAACTTTTGTTGATTTTCGTTTTATAAAGAAAAAAGCTCCAAGCCACATGGACACAAACGGAGCCAGAAGCAGGCCAGAAGTACGAAGATTAGACAAATGTGTGTACTACCCATCATTCCCATGCACGCTGAAACGCCGTGCGTTCTAGCTCCCATAGACACTAGCGCCGAAATTCTCTATAGTGTATATTAAAACTCTATGACACAGACAACACTGCGTCTCCCTCTTTTCGTGACGGGAGGACTCCAGACGCGCTGAAACGCGCATGCGTCAAAGCAACGTAGCGCGGCGTGCACCTGCGAGTATATGGCAGGACCGGTGCCTGCAGCGTGGCAACGCCGGCGTGACGAGACAAAATGAACGCCGGCGAGCACGCGCACCATGTCACGTCCAATTATAATGGTGCCTTGACTGTGGCATGTGGTAATGTTCTCACATGACACGCATCTCTTGATTGTCACGTTTGCTCCAATCACATACTTTCGTCATCCATTGACGTCACGTAATACCAAATACGGCATGTGTGAGGCTAGCGAAACGGCCGCGAGCGCATCATGAGTGTGGCATGTAGTGATGTTACATGACACGCATGTCGTTATTATCACGTTTGAATGTGTCATTTATTTACGTCGTCCGTTCGCGTCGCGTAATATCCATTTTTGTACATGTGAAGCTACCAAAACGGCCGCATGTGCATCATGAGCAAAGCATGTAGTCTTGTTGTTACATGACACGCATCTCATGTTTATCATGTTTGCACTAGTGTCATACCTTCGTCATCCATTCACGTCCCGTAATACCAAATTTGTGAAGCTAGCGAAACGGCCACCAATAAAATGTAACAAGGAAAAATACCAGAGGGAAGGGCTCTTTCACAGGTGATAAACACAGATACATTTTGAAAGTGCCACCAGGGCTGAGCAGATTAAGACGTAGGGTATATTTACATGGAGGGTCGCAGGAATAGCTTGAAGTGGGAAGAGATGGAAGAGCAGCTAAGGCAGAAAAAGCTGATGGTATATGGGTTTGTAGAAACATCTTAAGCAGAGGGAACAACAATCTAGAAATCCGTACTGCGCATGAGACTATTGTAATAGAACCGAAGGCAGCAGGAAGGGAGGTGGCTATAAGGCATTAATTCACAAAAGAAAACACTGCCAAAGGGTCAAGCAGGAGTACATGGTAAATTTGTGGCTAAAAGGGAAAGTGGCAAGGCAGGCGATGCTCCTGAGTTTTCTACACTTGTGGACTAGAGCAAAAGCCACATAAGAAAACAAAAAATAGTACCTTGCATAGAAAATGACATTGATGAGCTAGGAGATGAATGCGAGGTTATATAAGAAGATATGAATTCGCACATAGAATATATGAATGAATTTACTGGATACGCACATAGAAGATACGGATGGATATACTGACCCAACAGGCAGAATGGTAATTATTTGTGTGAAAGGCATGATTTAATAACTTACAGCAGTACCGAGAAGTGCGAAGGGCAGATAACATGGGAGGTGGGAAGGCTGCATTCGACGCTAGATTACGCAATATTGCCACACAGGATGTATGATTGGCTAAGAGTGACGAAGATGGAAAAATATAGGTCCGGAGACTTAGGTAGTGATCACAAACGTATCAAGCTCAGTTTCAGAAGAGAAATGATAATGGGAAGAAAGCATTATGAGCAGCCACACGGTAATATTTATTCAGAAAGGCAAAATGAAATAGCCACTAAACAGATCGAAAAAATAATCACCGACGATACTGAAACAGAGTGAACGTAAAGGAATCTAACTCGATTGTTTCAGTTAGCGCTTGCTAAGGCACGAGTCAAATCAACCGGGAAAAGGAGGCACATACTCAAGAGCTCGTTGGATTAGGAGGTTAATAGAGTCATAGTAAAACGCCAATAAGCCTCCAGGGAACACAGGTATCCTAAACGAAAGAGGAACCAGAAGATAATGTCAAACAATATGTGATGACTTTTTTAGCTGCAGAAGGGAAGCGTTCAATCCAATCTGGGAAAAGAATCAAAGGGGCCCCATTGGATGACGGAAGCAAACAAAAAAGAATAGACAGGCAGCTGCAAAGTTTTAGAGCCATCTCAATTCTCTGAGTAATAAGACAAGAATGAAACAGAGATTTATGACTACAGTTCAAGGGGTTAGACTAGAAGGGGATGAGGCAACGCAATATATTAAAACAATGATGACATAAAAGTTTAAGCACCAAGGATGTGCTGCATGCACCATACCGGATGAGGACGGACATTAGCACAGTGGCTCCACAGAGACAACGAGAATGGGAAAGGGCATAAAAGAAGGTTTCAATTAGCGCATCAACAGGCACTGAGGGCATCCGAACTATGATAAAGTAGTTAAGACCAAACTCAAAGCAAGCGTTAGGAGAGGCACCGAGCGAAACAATAGCGTGTGGTAAAGCCCCCAATGGTTGGAAACTAAGCAGGATGAGCATAATCTATATTGGAAAGTGGGACGAAGCTTATATAAACAACTACAGTCTTATAACAGTGACGTCATTAGTTCACAGGCTGGTGATGCAAATATCAAAGACTGCATACATAGGTGGAAATTTGGGGGGGGGGGGCTGGGAGAAGTACCAAATGGGCTACGTAAGCTAAGGCGGTTGGAGGACATTCTGTTTTCATAGATGCAGAGTATTGAAATAGCGGGAAAAAAGCATAGGCCTCTGTGGCTTGCATTTCTAGATATCAAGCGAGCTTACGATAGTGTGATTCAAGAAGACTGGAGAACTGGAGAATCTAGATGTGGAAGATGGAATAACCAATCTTCTAAAGGATATCTATAAATGTATTAAGGTAGTTATAAATAGAAAAGAACAGGTATCCGAACGTATACAGGTAATCTTCTAAAGGATATCTATAAAAGTATTAAGGTAGTTATAAATAGAAAAGAACAGGTATCCGAACGTATACAGGTACAACGCGAGCTTCGACAGGTATGTGTCTTGTAATCTTTCTTATTTATGCTCTATCTACAGTGACTTGAAGCAAAATTAGAGGGCAGTCGACTCGTTTTCAGCGTCTCATTTGCCAAGAAAGTAAACACGTTGAACAGTTATTGTCAGCATCGATATATGTAGATGATATTTTGACATAGTATTAATAGCCGACAACAAGGAAGATTTGCAGGGATGGACAGACATCTGGGGCAATAGGGAGATAGGTTACATTTGAAGTTCTTTATAGAACAATTGGCAATCATCACTTTTATTAATAATGAAGCAGTGAGCATAAGATACAGAAAGTCAGGATAGAAATAGTGAATAAATACAAATATTTGAGCGCATGGGTGAAAAACGGAGCTGAGTACTTTAGGAAGCATGAAAGTTACGTAACCACTAAGGGCAAGAGGAATGTAGCTGTAATGAAAAATAGGGCCCTGTGGCACATAAATTGGTATGACATTTTGAGAAGGATTTGGAAGGTGGTCATGAACGGAGGCCCAACTTCGTACTCTCTAGACCCTAATTAAGGGGGTAATCAGCAGAAATCTCATTTCATTAAAACATTTTTTTAAAAATAACGACAAACTTGACTGATACACCGCTGAAACCTACATTTAGAACATAACAATCCGGGTGCGGCGATGGCGTAGTGGTTAGAGCATCCGCCTTGCTTGCAAGAGGTCCGTGGTTCAAATCCCGGTGCTGCGCAGTTCCCAACCAGGAAAAAAAAATCCGAATGTTGATGGAACTGCATTAAGAGGCCTGGGGTGCGGCCTCACCGGTAACCACCTCCGGAAACGCACTCCCTCACCAGAGAAGGATTGGCCATCCTGGTGCAGTATCTGGCCACTACCTCCCACATGCATACGTCAAATAACTCACGGCCCTCAGTCCCCAGCAGCTGCGAAGCAACTGACCATGGCGGTGGTCAGATCTGCAACGCAGCAGAAGGTGCTAAGAATCTCTGGACTACAGGCCGCCATTGGAACCTGAACTTGGCAACGTTTAACGCTAGAACCTTATCTAGTGAGGGACAACTAGCTGTACTATTTGAGGAGCTAGAGGGTGTTAAATGGGACATAATAGGGCTCAGTGAGGTTAGGAGGACAGATGAGGCCTATACTGTGCTACAGAATGAGCATGTCCTTGGCTATCAGGGCTTGGCAGACAGAAGAGAACTAGGAGTGGGGTTTTTAATTCACAGAAACAAAGCTGGCAACATAGAGGAATACTATAGCATTAATGAAAGGGTGGTAGGTATTTTAATTAAACTGAATAAAAGATACAAGATGAAGGTAGTACAGGCTTACGCGCCTACATCCAGCCATGATGACACTTCAGTTGAAAGCTTCTATGAAGACGTAGAATCGGCAATGAGTAAGGTAAAAACACAGTATACTATAGTGATGGGCGACTTTAATGCAAAGGTAGGGAAGAAGCAGGCTGGAGACCAGGCAGTAGGAGATTATGGCATCGGCACTAGAAACGCCAGAGGAGAGCTACTAGTAGAATTCCCAGAACGCAATAATTGCGGATTTTGAATACTTTCTCCCGAAAAAAAAGAAAACCGCAAGTGGACATGGAGGAGCCCTAATGGCGAAAATAAGAACGAAATAGACTTTATAATGACTTCACACCCAGGAATCGTGCAGGATGTGGAAGTGGTTGGCAAGGTACGATGCAGTGACCATAGAATGGTACGGTCTCGAATCCGCCTAGACTTGAAGAAGGAACGACAGAAACTGATACGCAAGAAGCAAATCAATGAGCTAGCACTGAGAGGGAAAGTACAGGAATTCAGAGTGTCACTGCAGAACAGGTACTCTGCTCTTAGCGAGGAAACCAACCTTAGCGTAGATACAATGAATGATAATCTGACGAGTATCATCACGGAGTGTGCAGTGGAAGTTGGAGGCAGGGTAGCTAGACAGGACACCGGCAAGCTTTCCCAGGAAACGAAGAACCTAATTAAAAAGCGTCAAATCATGAAAGTGTCAAGTACAGCAGACAAAATAGAACTGGCAGAGCTTTCGAAGCTGATTAATAGACGTAAAGTATGCGATGTAAGAAGAAATAACATGGAGAGAATTGAATTCGCTTTGAAAAACGGAGGAAGTGTCAAAGGAGTGAAGAGGAAACTTGGGATAGGCAAAAGTCGGATGTATGTACTAAGGGACAAAGAAGGCAAAATAACTACCAAATAGGATAGGATAGTTAAAATAGCGGAGGAGTTTTACAGAGAACTGTACAGTAGCTGAGACAACCACGACCTTAATACTAAAAGAACTAGCAGTAATCCAGATGACACCCCACCAGTAATGATAGAAGAAGTCAGGAAAGCTTTGGAGAGCATGCAAAGAGGCAAATCTGCTGGTGAGGAGCAGGTAACATCAGATCTTCTGAAAGATGGAGAACACATTGTGTTATAAAAACTAGCCACCCTGTTTACGAGGTGTATCCTGACGGGAAGGGTACCAGAGTCTTGGAAGAACGCTAATATCATCTTAATCCATAAGAAAGGAGATGACAAGGACTTCAAGAACTACACGCCGATCAGCTTGCTCTGTGTATTATACAAGCTATTCACAAAGGTAATTGCTAACAGAGTAAAGAAAACATTAGAATTCAATCAGCCAGAGAAACAAGCAGGATTTCGAACAGGCTACTCAACAATCGACCACATTCATCCTATCAATCAGGTAATAGAGAAATGCTCAGAGTAAAGGCAACCACTATACATAGCCTTCATAGAATACGAGAAGGCGTTTGATTAAGTAGAAATATCAGCCGTCATGCAGACACTGCGGAATGAGGGCGTAGATGAAGTATATATAAACATTTTGGAAGAAATCTACAGGGGCAACTGCTACCATAGTGCTTCATTAAGAAAGCAACAGGACACCAATCAAGAAGGGTGTAAGGCAGGGGGACACAATCTCCCCAATGCTATTTACCGCGTGCTTACAGGAGACTTTCAGAAGCCTAGAATGGGAACTGTTAGAGATAAGAGTTAATGGAGAATACCTTAGTAACCTTCGCTTCGCCGATGAAATTGCATTGCTGAGTAACTCAGGGGACGAATTGCAACTCATGATTACGGAGTTAGACAAGGAGAGCAGAAAGGTGGGTCTTAAAATTAATCTGCAGAAAACGAAAGTAATGTACAACAACCTCGGAAAGGAGCAGCGCTTCGAGAAAGGTAATAGTGCACTTGGAGTTTTTAAGACTATGTCTACTTAGGTCAGGTAATAACCGCAGAGCCTAACCACGAGATTGAAGTAACTAGAAGAATAAGAATGGGATGGAGTACATTCGGTGGCACTCTCAAATTATGACAGGTAGATTGCCACTATGCCTCAAGAGGAAGGTATATAACAGCTGTATCTTGCCGGTACTTAGCTACAACGCAGAAACCTGGAGACTTACAAAGGGGGTTCAGCTTAAACTGAGGACGACGCAGCGAGCAATGGAAAAAATGGTAGGTGTAACCTTAAGAGACAAGAAGAGAGCAGAGTGGATTAGGGGACAAACTGGGGTCAAGGATATCATAGTTGAAATAAAGAAGAGGAAGAGGACATGGGCCGGGCATGTAGCGCGTCGACAGGATAACCGCTGGTCATTAAGGGTAACTAACTGGATTCCCAGAGAAGGGAATCGGGTTAGGGGAGACAGAAGGTTAGGTGGGCAGATGAGATTTAGAAGTTTGCGGTTATAAATTGGCAGCAGCAAGCACAGGACCGGGTTAACTGGCGGAACATGGGAGAGGCCTTTGTCCTGCAGTGGACGTAGTCAGGCTGATGATGATGATGATGATCAACCCTGGCTCGACGTTCGGCAATGCGGTCTTGTGCATGAAATATGAAGTTCAAGCGAGATTGAAAGTTAAACAACGTTGCATAGGTAGACATGCTTTGGGAGCCCGCGAGAACACCTCAAACCAGTGGGTAGAGGGTCACATGGGATGAAAACCGTTCGAGTGCAGGGAAGCTAGCAGCAAGATAGAAGTTAAGAAGTGATTGAGAAAAATGGGGGAGGAGCATCGGGCTAGGAAATATTTTTGCTACTTTCACATGAAAAATACTAAATGTAGGAAGTGAACTGGATACTTGTCTAGCAAGTATTCAGACGACAGCAGAAAACCAAGCTACAAGTAAACATCGGTTAAGACCAAGGTGAAGGAAACAGAGGAGGACAGGTGGAAAATTAGAATGCTTACAAAATCATCACTGCTGACTTACCTAATTTTCAAGCAAGAAATTGCAAAAAAAGATCCCCGATGGTTGTAGCGGTAGTTCTTTGCTGTTCGAGGCCGGAACGAGAGTATGGTGGACCGAGAGGACCGAGCCAATTACGAAGGCACAAATATGGTATGTAACGCGTGTGGAGAGCAGGGGCAAAGTACTGAACATTTCAGAAAGTTCTTTAAAGGACACTCCCTCTAGTGCAAAATAATGGCGTGGATTTTTTCAAATCACTGAGGTTTACGGTCAGTGAAGGCAAAATATACTTTAAACGGGTATATATACTTTAAAAATCTACTCCTTATACATAGTGATAGTAGTTAACTTTGTGGCTAGGTGGCGTGAGCTGCCAACCCATCTGAAGGGCAAAGCCAGATACATCTATTCATCCAGCCAATATCGATGACATCAGAGTACAGTAGGAACCAACATGAGCTTTTGAAAGCCTGCTGTAATCGATTTTTCAGGGCGCACTCACGCTTACCGGTATATACGCTCTCGGGGCCTTGGTCTGTAATTTGACGTGAAAAATGATAAGTAGAAAATTTTGCCTTAATACCCCTACAAGTGGCGCTGCTTCTGTGCTAGCAAATTCTGCCTTTTCTGACCAGTACCGCTCAAGTGCTCCGACTTCATTCTCCGAAACGTGGCTACATTATTAATTTGCCAAGCCATACTTTGCTGCCTAAACCGCTTTTTCTTTGCATTTTGCTATATTTGCCAACAAGTTAATCAGTATTCTATTTGTCCAACGTCGCTGTGTGAATAAGCATGAAAGACCAATACATAGTTGGGTTTTGCCTTTGTAGCTTGGAGAGTAACTGAAGTTACGAGTTCTCTTAGGCTTCGCAGTTGTATACTGCGAGCACATCAGAACAATGAAATTTTTACGTGCCACCGCGCACATCGCTCACACTTATGGGTTTGTTAAAACGCTAACCTTTGTTAAAACAATGCACAGTTTGCGCAATACCTACTACAGGTGCAGGATAACCTAACAGCATTTTATTTTTTGTAAAACTGTGTAACTACGGTAACGCTATTGCAACTACGTTCCAAGGTTCTAATTGCGTCTGTGTATTTGTTTTTAACAGCAATATAGAGCCTTTTTAAGTTCTTTTATTTGTCATTACCATGCGAAATAGAAAATAATAGTGCAATATTACTTTTTATAAGTTTAGTTACAGCTTCGTATTTGTAACGATGACTCTCAGCTATAATTATACTGGACGTACGTTCATTCATTGAGATCGTACTTTTCATAATGTTTTTCGTTTTTAGCGCTCTCACATTCACTGAAATAAACTAAAGTTTTCTTATTTATTAGGCTGCCTTCGAAAGGGGTACTCACCAATGATTCCTGCTCTCTCCAGAACCTCAGGGTACCAGAGTTTAGGCACCGGCCAAACTGCGACTGTCGACGAGGCAGACGATCAGAACCGGAAGTCGGGTCAAGCAACGAAAGCAGTGCTTTCCGTCTGCACTCACACACAGAAGTACAAGATACCATCTGTAGTGGCTGTCTCTCGGAAATCTGCCGCTTCAAGGACCTCAAAACTGCTAAAAAAGACGGAAAACTTGGTGGGTAACGAAGAATGGCAGCGGTTCATTGCTTTGCCCCTGTTAACGGGCATCTCACCAATAACAATTAAAAAACTTGACTGTCCATCAGAGGGTGCAAGTTGCCTGAAAATAAGCTTTATTTTAGCTAGCGAAACAAATTCACATTAAATGGTACAGGTGTCCTCACCTATGCAATTCTGTTGCACATACGCGCCCTTGTAAACGTCCCGCAAGGGCCCACTATTGCTGTTGCCCATGGCGGCGTTACAAGCGTTCAAGGCCTGGGCCATTTGCGAGGGCGAGCGTGATCAGTAGAACGGTCGACTAATTTGTGCCTAAATTGATTGAATATGTTGCTTGCACAGTTGATGCAACGTTTATACCCTTTTGCTGTTCATGTGTTATTTTAGGCTGGGTTAAACATTCATAAAGGAAGCATTCACGTTGCCTTCCAAAAATTCTCCCATTAAGGTGTGTCTGGGATCCCCCTACCGCAATAATTTTTAGAAACTTTCTATTGCTCGAAACAGTAGCTTTTCATGACAGTCATAAACGAAAAGCGTTTCACTGCAAACGCGTAGCCTGGCGTCCACAAGGGGCATAGCTCTGTTGCGTTCTCTCAAGTGCCACATGAGCGACAGCAGGTCAATGTGACGTGCCTAGTCCCGCTATTACTTATTTTTCCTTTTTCCTTCTTGGCGCACCAGCACAGACGATATTATATTGAAATCGCTTGCCATGGTCCGCGTTGTATCACGACAAGTCTTCAAGCGGTTTAGCAGACGTAAATCTACGCCAGATAAGGAAATTGAAGAACCTGCTGGGCTGATATATGCGGGCCTGTTTCATTCCATGTGTAAAGAGTGAGAAGTCGCTAATTAATAAACAACGGCATGAGAAATGACGACTACTGGCCTCTCAAAAGTTACTTTTTAGTATGCAGAAATTACGAGTGCACTAAGGCAAATGACGCGTGCCATTTATGGAATCTAAACAACATAAACTAAGATATATACGGATTCTACTAGCAAGATGTGTTTGATCTGACACATACTCTATTACAGCACAAGTTTCGTTCATCTAGAGCGTAATGAGTTGCAGAAGTTTAGGACATGTCTGCAAAGGGTAGTTAATGCCATTTTCTGTCGGTTTCAAGGACTGCGTTCCTTTTTTTGCTTCTTGGCATGCATTCTTCGTTTTTCTTGCCAATGTAGAGCCCGCTTCGAGCCACAATAACAAATCTTCTATAACTTCCGCAATGTGTACCAACTATAAGAATGATTTCATGCCTTGTTCAGTCATTAAACGCACGATGCAACATGTACTTACGCAGTGATGAAGGCTGATGAAGAAAAAAGCAGACGATCGAAAGAGCGCCGATGGTGAGATCTCACTTTTTCTTACCTCTATTTTGCTGAAGTTTCCGCTGAGTGAAGACCTAGTTATTTAAATAAACACAAGCCACGTTATGAATTTCTCTATAACAAACGAAGAAAAAATATAATCAAAAATGACTCTCTTCCTCTCTCAAAGCTTACGTCATCCAGAACTCTAAAGTGATTTAACAACGCGGACACAGCAGTGACTCTTTGAAAAAAATACCTTTCTGTTTCTTGAACTTAACGCAACATCTCAGTATTGAATGATCCATTTTCCCTAGCTCCCCTCAGTGACTCCTTGACGGAAAGTCGCTATCGATACTCTACGCTTCCTTTCTGCCTTTAGAAACGAGCGTCGCTTATCAGACACACGAGCAGGCGCAATAAGTCAGGCGGTAGAAACTGCTGTAATTTCGCATTGCCTAAAAGGACAGTATGCGGCGGCAACACATCTCGCCGACACCTTCTTTCTAATATCGTATCTGTGGCTCCATAAACTTTAACCCCAATTTTCTATCAGCCGGTTTGGATCGCGCTCTAGCTGTTTCCACTTGTGAAGGCTCCTGGCATTGCCCTTTACGTGACAGAATACAGCGACAACGTTTAACAAGGAGCAAGAGCAGTCGCAAAAGTAAGCCCTCTCGCGAAGCGCTCCGCTGTCGGTGGTGGTTTGCGACTTCTGAGCCTTCCTCCAGATAACCATTAGGCAAAACCTGCCCCCCTCTTTTTCCCCTTTCTCTCTCTCGTCTTCTCCCTCTCTAGTTTATTTTGTATATCAGAATGACTGGCAATAACATTCTTGGTTATATATATATATATATATATATATATATATATATATATATATATATATATATATATATATTCTTACCAATAATAATAGCACTTAGTAATAAACTATTTATTTAGGGCGAACCCTTGCCAGTAAACTCGAAACAAAAAATGGCACCATATCCACAGAGTGAATGATGGATAATGGGGCGAAGCACCCGTCTGTCCATTTGTTCTTGCTTCCGTCCATCTACGCGTGCGCCTGTGTGGCCGCCCGTTCGTCCATCCGCCCGTCCGTGCGTGCGTCTGTTCATGCGTCCGCACGTTCATCTGTGTGTCCGTCCCTGCTTTCTTTCATGCATCCACCCCTGCGTCCATCCATGCGTCCATCAGTCCGTGCAGCCATCTGTGCGTTCGTTCATGCATCTGTCTGTGTGTCCATTCGTCCACCAATTCAAAACTCCAAGTACCACCATCTCACCCCTTTTCATCATATATTTCTTATACAGAAGCACCGCCATCCTGCGGACATTCCAAGGTCTGAACGAGAGGAGGCACACGCACACTTTCTTAAGGCTTGCGCTTCGTGTCTACTTCCCACCTTTAGCCACCTCGAGTTCATGGTATATACTAGTTCACTCTATTCATGGCACTGTGGCCCAACACTCGCTAAACCTTTTTAAAACCTAGAAGGTAACGCCCAGCGAGTATAACGTAGCAACCGTTTATTGTCTTCTGTGCGTTGTTGAACAATAAAAATTCGCCACGTGCGCGTTAACTAAAAGCCGAATTCTTCTGTCTCCCATTCCCTCTTAACAGCCATTGCCATGTACATTGAGGACTATCTTTTAATGTTCAACAACGCAAAGAAGAAATCTCCCACCGGCATCCCCTTAGAGGTCAAAATGTTACACTTCTTGCACACTACTACAACGGCTACGAGGGATGAACGGGTGCCGTTATATGGAGCTTCGCCCCTAAAAAGGTCAGCTAAAATGTCCCTTGCTCGCTGGCTCCAACTTCGTCGCTCTCTACCTATGATCCTCGTGTCTGGTGCCGGTTCCGTGGCGTAGCATCATGGCGCGTGCAGGACGGCGTTCCATGGTGTGGCTTTCTTGCTATTTGTGTGGCGGCTTTTACGAATGCAAATTGTTGCACGCGTCTTCTGCGATGGTCGAACTGTGGCAATAGTCTCCCTCCTAGCACGCATCCCCCGATGCGTAGAGCCAGGCTGACAGTTTCTAAACAATAAGACATGTCCTTGTGTTAGACGACGTGAGTCAGTTCGCTTGTTCAGTTTCTGTCGTAGTACGGTGTGATCCGTACTACATGAACAACTTCCGGGAGATTCCTGCGTCGTGTTGTGCATAGTTGACCTTCAGGAATCACTTCGCAGTTTACTGGGCCTAGCTGACGAAGAACCTTGTAAGGACCAAAATAGCGCCGCATAAGGTTTTCTGATGGGCCACGTGCACGCGCAGGCGTCCAGACCCACTTAGTCTCCAGGAGAGTACTGAACGTTCATTCGTCTTAGATTGTATGGGTGCGCGTCGGCATCCTACTGTTGAATTATGCGGTTCCGTGCTAGTTGTCGCGCCTCTTCTGCCCTTTCTACGTATTCGCTGATGTCGGGGTCCTCTTCATTCGTGCCGTTGACAAGCAGCATCGCATCTAATGTCGTTATTACTGTCCGACCATAAACAAGTTGAAAAGGCGTGAAGTGGGTTGTTTTCTGTACAGCGGTATTGTATGCGAATGTAGCATAAGGTAATATGGTGTCCCAAGTCCGATGCTCGACGTCCACATACATCGCGATCATGTCAGCAAGCGTCCTGTTCAGCCTTTCAGTAAAGCCGTTAGTTTGCGGATGGTACGCTGCAGTTATTCTGTGGTCGGTGTGCGTTACTTTCTTGACAGACTGTACTAGCCTGGCAGTGAACGCAGTTCCTTTGTCAGTTATAAGGACTTTAGGTGCACCATATCGCAGCACTATCTGGGTCACAAAAAACTGAACCACTTCATTAGCCGCTTGTTTGGGAGAGATGACGTATCGGCATACCGGGTCATGTAGTCGGTTGCTACAACTATCCAGCACTTGGGGAACGATGACATAGGAAACGGTCCTAGCAAATTCATTCTGACCTGCTCAGATGGGCCTTTCGGTGGCTTTATCGGTTTCAAAAGACCTGCTGGCTTTTTGGGGCGGTAATTTGCGTCTTTGGCATTCTCGGCATGATCTGACAAAGTGCTGTACTGAATCCATCAATATTGGCCAGTAGTATCTTTGGCGGATTTTTGCCAAAGTCTTACTAATGCCCAAGTGACCTGCCGATGGGTCATCATGACACGCTTCTAAGATTTCTACTCACAGTGGGGATGGTATCAGCCGTAGAAACGTTTCACCGATGTGTTCAAAGTTTCTCTTGCAGAGAACGTTGTTGCGGAGGACGTAGGAATGTAGTCCACGGATGAAAACTCGCGGTACATCGACTTGCTGCCCCTCTAAGTATTGAATGAGCAGAAGCACTTCTGGGTCCATTCGCTAATCATGAGCCATCTCCGACACTTTCACAGCTCCAAGAAATGCGGAATCTTGTTCATGTTCAGGACACGAGGTCTGGACTGGTGCTGGTGACAAGCAATCTGCGTCATTGTGCTTGTGGCCAGACTTGTAGACTGAGGTGATTCTTGTAGACGCAGGCCACATATAGCAAGTCTTCCGGAAGGATATTTAAGATTCGCAAGCCAACAAAATGAATGATGGTCACTGATGGCTTGGCATGGACTAGCGTATATATATGAAAGGAACTTACATATGGCCCATAGAACTGCGAGACAATCCTTTTCTGTAGCTGAATAATTATTCTCAGCTTTCTACAGAGTGCGGCTTGCGTAAGCAATAACTTTCTTCCCCGTTCTGCTACTGAACAAAAATAGCACCGAGGCCAATGTTACTGGTGTCCGTATGAATGTCTGTTTTGGCATCTTCATCGAAATGAGCGAGTATATGAGGTGAGTGCAAACGCTGACGTAACTCAGAGAAGGGTTCTTCTTGCTCTTTGTGCTAGGTGAATGGTTCACCTTCCTTCGTAAGCCGTGTCAGTGGCTCCGCAATATTGGAGAAGTTTTCAACGAAGCACCTTTAGTAAGCACAAAGCCCCAGAAAACGTCGCATAGCATTTTTATCTCTTGGCCTTGGGAAATTTTCAACCGCAGTAATCTTATCCGGGTCTGGGCGGACACCGTGAGAACTGACAATGTGCCCGAGGAACCGAAGCTCCCTGAATCAAAAGTGGCACTCTTTGTGTTTGATCGTAAGTGCAGCCAAGCGAGTTTCATCCAGTACCGTTCTCAATCTCTGTACGTGCTGCTCGAACGTACTGGAAAAAAATTACTATGTCATCAAGATAGACAAGGCATGAGTGCCGTTTGAGGCCGGAGAGCACCGTGCCATCATCCTCTGGGAGGTAGCGGGAGCCGAGCACACACCAAATTGGAGTACTTTGAACTCGTAGAGTCCGTCGGGTGTCACAAAAGCCATCTTCTCACGATCTCGATCGTCGACTTCTATTTACTAGTACTCGCTCTTTAGGTCCAACGATGAAAACAAAGTTAGCATCGCGCAGTTTATCTAACGTATCGTCGACTCATGGGAGTGGGCACACGTCCCGCTTCGTGACAAGGTTGAGTTTCGTGTAGTCAACACAGAACCGCATGCTGTTGTCCTTCTTCGCAAGTACTACCGGCGATGCCCATGGGCTTTTGGAGGGCTGTATGACATCGTCGTCTAGCATCTCCTGTACTTGCTTCTTTATGGCCTCTTTTTCTTTCGGAGCTACTCGATATGGATGCTGACATAATGGTCTAACATATCCTTCGATTACAATGCGGTGCTTTGCTACAGGAGTACGTCCGATTTTCGATTAAGAGGAAAAACACTCTGCGAAAATTTTGATCAACTCTACAAGCTGGTCTTTCTGCAGAGATGTAAGCTCTCGGTCAATATCTATTTTCTCGAGGACACTGTCCACTGTTGAGGACGTTGTGGGCACTTTTTCTATAGTGCAGACATCTGAGTACGTAGTCATGAAGTGATGCTATGTCTGCTCCCTTTGCAACATGCTGTACCTCATTGGTAAAGTTAGTCAATAGCACATCAGTATATCCGTTCCGCAGGTTCACTAGACCTCTCGCCACGCGTATCCCTATTGTGAGTAGGAGTTGATATTTCCATCAGCTAGACCGGCATATTCACGAAAAACGTCACTTTTCCCAGAAACTGTCACGCTGCTACGTGGCGGCACTGTCACACTTTCATCCACAATACGAAGACACGAAACAATTGGTTGCTCCGCATGATGCACGGCAACAGCGTTCTCTGTAGAGAAAGAAACTTGAGATTTCTGCAAGTCTATGATGGCACTGTTTGCTTGCAGGAAGTCCATGCCTAGAATTGCCTTACAGGAACATTTGGGGAGAACAATAAAACTGCAAACGTACACATGGCCTCTGATTGCCACTCTCGCTGTGCACAATCCTACGAGTCTGACTAAGTGCCCTCTGATGGTGCGTTTCTGCGGTCCGGTCCAATGAGTGAGGACTTTCTTCAGCTTCTTTGCGAGCATGCTACTTATTACTGAGTGGTCTGCGCCGGTGTCTAATAATGTTATGATCTCGACGTAGTCGATTCTGACTTGTAGCTCTGATGTTACGTCGCCATTACTGCGCTTGTCCATCATTGTGTTAGTGCCGTCGTCTGATCCGGTTAACGATGGAGGGTTTTCAGTTCTCCGAAAATCAGCGGCCCTGCCTCCACAGGTCACTGGTTCTAGTTTTCTTGTCGCGGGCTCGGTGAACGATGCCGTGGGAAAGTAGATAATGGGCGTGGACTCGGTGACCTATTGTGCATTGGTGCAGTCGACCACGATTTATGTGGCTGAGTGTTTGGCGAGCCATAGAGCGAACATAAAAATTCTTCGATTTCTTAAGGGCGCTAACTGATACGAGGGCAGGGTACATTCACTGGGCAGCCACGTAGCCGGACCCGATGGTATTGGCATGTCCGATAAAGATGACCTGCCTCCCCACAGTGGTAGCAGAGAGGCCGCCGGTCTGCAGTGCGCCATACATCACTTTTACGGGGTCTCGCCTCGTGCATCGGTGGTGGCGTACTGCAAGGAAACATCGGTTGCATAACAGGAGCTGGTGAAAAGTTCGGGCGTCTGATGTCTTGCCGCATAACTTGCGTGTACGACAGCTGTGGCTGAGGTTCCGGTTGCGTGTGGTGGGGTACCTGAGGCTGTGTTTGAATAGTTCCTTGCCACACTTCTTCGCGTACAACGTCCGCGATCGAGGGCATCGCTGGAGGACTTTGGGTGAGTTACAGTTTCTGGAGCTCCTCCTTAACAAAAGCCCTCATCATTTCCTGGAGGACGTCAACGTTGGTGGGGAGGTTGTTGACTCCGCCCTGAATGAAGAGACGCCAAAATCTCTGTTGTAGAGTCCCGCACGTTGTTGTAGCGTCCTTTACGTGGTCGTTGCCTCGAGCCGAAACTCCGCCACAGTTCGCGGTAGATTACGCACCAGGCCTGCAAAAATTTCTTCTTTTACTCCGCGCATTAGGTGCCGCAACTACTTCTCCTCGGTCATGTTTTGGCTGGCTCGGCGGAAGAGCCGCGACATGTCTTTTTTGTACATTGCCACGCTCTCGTTATTCTGTTGGTTCCTCGCCTAAAGAGCAGCCTCTGCCTTCTCTTTGCGGTCCGTGTTCGGATAGGTTGTGATTAGCTATCCTCGGAAGTCATCCCACGACAGCAAGGACGCTTCGTGGTTCTCAAACCACGTACGTGCCGATTCTTGCAGGGTGACGTAAACGTAACAAAGTTTTCGGGATTCGTCCCAACCCTTCAAACGTGCAATGCTCTTGAAGTTTTCAAGCCAGTCCTCGGCGTCTGTACGTGGCGAATCCACGATGAGGTGAGATGAAGATGGCATCTACTGGGTGGTCATCGCAGTGACACTTGTGCTTGAGGTCTCGACAGGTCTTGGTGGGTCAATTAGGGAGCCTAACTCGGGCTGCTCACCACGTATTCGGCAACTCGTCCGTTGGTGGACAGGTGTTAATTCTGCTGGCTCCAATCTTCTGGGATCTGGGCGTCTCTTCCTTGCCTGTAGTGGGCTTGGAATCATACCCATCATGTCGACTAGAATGTTACCAATAATAATAGCACCTGGTACTATACAAATTATTTATTCAGGGCGCACCTGTGCCCGTAAACTCAAAACTAAAAAGGGTCAGCTAAAATGTCCCTTGCTCGCCGACTCCAACTTCGTCGGTCTCGTCCTCTGCCCCTAGAGTCTCGCGCTGGTTCCGTGGCGTGGCATCGTGGCGCGTGCAGGACGGCGTTCCATGGCGTGGCTTTCTTGCTATTGTGGGGCAGCTGTCATGAACGCAAATTGTTGCACGCATCTTCCGCGATGGTCGAACTGTGGCAAGATATATATATATATATATATATATATATATATATATATATATATATATATATATTGTTAAGAGGTTTATTGGCGGAAATTCCGCTATGATTCAGGACAGCGACAGTCAATGGGGGGACCGACTATCTGCATGAGCTGCTCTTCTTCTTATGAAAAGGGCGACCCACTAGAAGGTGCTGGAGAGGACGACCCACTGTTCAAAGGCTTTACCACAACTACCCCGGGTACAAAAAGGGAGCCGCCTGGCAACCTATCAGCTGGTTAAAATGAGCGGGTCATGGTAGGCCTTGAGGCACTCCACATTAACAATGTCGCGTCCTCGACGGCGCATGTCCGAAGATGGTTCGATGGGTTCAATCGAATAGTTGACTGGGGAAGTGCATTTGATGACATGGTAAGGGCCTTCGTATTTGGGCAATTGTTTTGAAGATAGGTCAGTTGCAGTGGAGGGATCGAGAGCCAGACGAGCGCTCCAGGAAGGAACGGGGGGGCAGTAGTGTTGCCGTCAGCGCGAATGCTTTTTTGCCGCTCTTGATCATGCGCAGTAAAGGTCTTTGCAAGCCCTCGACACTCTTCTGCAAGCTTGGCTGTTGCAGAAATAAGTGCCCACTCAGACGGATCTGGCCTGTACGGAAGTATCGTGTCGATGGTGTGTGACGCGTGCCTTCCATATAATAAAGAGAAAGGTGAAAAGCCAGTACTGCTCTGAAGGGCGGTATTGTTTGCGTAGGTGACGAAGGGTAGAATGGAATCCCAATTTGTGTGATTGGTGGTGACGTACTTGGAGAGCATGTCGCCGAGCGTACGGTTGAAGCGTTCGGTCAGGCAATTAGTCTCCAGGTGGTAAGCAGCAGTTTTGCGGTGAACAACGTTGCACTCTTTGAGAATGGCTTCAACGACTTCAGACAGAAAGACACGGCCTCGGTCACTGAGCAGTTCATGGGGTGGACCGTGTCGCAGTATGAATCATTGGAGCAGAAAGGAGGCCACATAGCTTGCTGTAGCCGCGGGAAGAGCAGCCGTTTCGGCGTATCGCGTGAGGTGGTCCACAGCGACAATGGCCCAGCGGTTACCAGCCGACGTTAGTGGAAGTGGCCCATACAAATCGATGCCAACGCGTTTAAAGGGCCTGGCAGGGCAAGGTAGAGGTTGCAGGCCTACCGGCGATAGGTGCGTTGAAGCTCTGCGGCGTTGACAATCTATGCACGAGCGAATGAATTTCTGCATGTAGCGGTACATGCCGCGCCAAAAGTACCGTTGGCGAATGCGGTGGTAAGTCTTCGAAACCCCGCAGTGCACACAATGCGGATCATAATGAAAGAATTCGCATATGTCAGAGCGCAGACTGTGAGGTATGACTAGTAGCCACTGGCGGCCGTCACCATTGTAATTGCGCCTGTGTAGGAGGTCGTCGTGAAGGGCGAATTGGTAGGCTTGATGACGCAACGCGTGAGTAGATGGAGTTGATGGATCAGTCAGCAAGTCTATCAGGGAGGCAATCCATTGATCTTTGCGCTGTTCAGTAGCAATGGTATGAATGCTAATAGAAGAAATGGCAAGGCGAGACGCTGAGGTGTTGGTATTGTCGTCAGGCAAGGGAGAGCGCGACAGGGCGTCAGCTTCAGCATTTTGCCTACCATTGAGGTACAACACGCGGATGTCATGGTCTTACAGGCGAAGTGCCCACCGGGCGAGACGGCCTGAGAGATCTTTCAATGACGACAACCAGCATAGTGCGTGATGGTCGGTGACGACATCAAATGGGCGACCATACAAATAAGGTCGGAACATTGCAAGGGCCCAGACAATTGCCAAACATTCTTCCTCGGTAACTGTATAATCAGTCTCGGTTTTAGTAAGCGTACGGCTTGCTTACGCCACGACATATTCCGGGAACCCTGGTTTGCGCTGCGCAAGGACAGCGCCGAGGCATCAGTGTGTACCTCTGTAGGGGCCGTAGGGTCGTAGTGGTGGAGTGTGGGAGGTGACGTCAACAAACGACGAAGTGTTGTGAAAGCGTCGTCACACTGTAATGAATATGAATGGAGAGGCCCGTTACTTCCGAGGAGCTTCGTCAGCGGCGATATGATAGTCGCGAAGTTTCGAATGAAGCGCCGAAAGTAGGAACACAGTCCTACAAAACTTCGCAGTTCTTTGACGGATGTCGGCTTTGGGAACTCGGTCACGGCCCGAAGCTTGGCTGGATCAGGGAGAATTCCATCCTTGGACACGACGTAGCCGAGTATTGTCAGCTGCCGAGCTGCAAATCGGCACTTCTTTAGGTTCAGTTGCAGACTGGCGTCGCTGCAACTTAAACATGCCGAAGGCGTTGAAGATGCGTCTAGAAGTCCGAAGCAAAAACGACAACGTCATCGAGGTAGCACAGGCACGTGTGCCATTTCAGGTCACGCAGAACAGTATCCATCATGCGCTTAAAGGTGGCGGGTGCATTGCACAGCCCAAACGGCATGACGTTGAATTCGTACAAGCCGTCGCAGGTGACAAAAGCGATCTTCGGTCGAGCGTCCTCAGCCACAGGTACTTATTTTTTATTTATTTATTTATTTATTTATTATACCCTCAAGGCAATGGGCATTTAAGAGAGGAGTGGGAGTAACAAGATGTACAAAACATAGAAAAAACAGAGCATGTGTTTAAATAGAAAAAACATAGATTATCCTGATTATACAGTATTAGCTAATGCTTGATAAAACAGGTGAATAACGTGTATGAAAACAACATCGGCGGGAAGGTGGTTCCACTCTCGGGATGTTTTTGGAATGAAAGACTCAGCAAAATATTTAGTGTTAGATGAAACAACTCCAACTTTATGATTATGGTCAATTCGACATGATATGTACTGAGGTTGTGAAAGCAGTTCAGCATGGAGAGAAGCATGGTAATAAACATTATGAAATAAAGTTAGGCGAAAAATGCGACGTCGTGATGCTAAAGATGGGAGGTCAATACTACTTTTTATTGCCGTTACACTTGCTGTTCTATTGTAATTTGATAGAATGAAGCGGGCTGAATTATTCTGAACAAGTTCAAGTGCGGTGAGTAAGTTGTCGTGGCAAGGATCCCATACTGGTGTTGCGTACTCTAGTTTTGATCTGATTAGTGTTTTGTATAGAAGAAGTTTTAAAGAAGACGGGGCTGAAAAAAAGTTTCGACGTAAATAACCTAGCATGCGGTTTGCCTTGTTAATAATGTATTCGATGTGTTTCGTCCAAGTTAAATTGTTGGTAATATGAACACCTACGTACTTGTAAGAGGAAACGATTTCAAGTGGTGTATTGTTCAGGTAATATATAGGCATACAACTAGTAGTTCTCGATACACGCATTACTTTACATTTAGTGACATTAAGTTCCATTAACCATTCTTTGCACCAGTTGCTTATACTAGTCAGATCTGATTGGAGAGAGTAGAAGTCGTTGTCAGCAGTTATTTCCCGAAAGATTACGCAGTCGTCGGCAAACAAATGAACATTAGAGGATAGAAGAGAAGGCAGATCGTTAATGTAAATAAGAAACAAAAGAGGTCCAATAACAGATCCCTGGGGGACACCAGAGGAAATCTGGCTGAGTGAAGAGTTATGATTATTAGCTGAAACAAATTGTGAGCGATTTTTAAGGAAACATACAATCCACTTCATTATGGTGTCATCAAGTTAGACTTTGCTTAGTTTGTGTAGTAGCAGCTTGTGGCATACCTTGTCAAAAGCTTTGGAAAAGTCTAAATAAACACAGTCAGCTTTTGATGATTGGTCTAAAATGCAATGTAGCTTGTGAGTAAAAGATAATAACTGTATTTCGCATGAGAGCGATTTGCGAAAATCGTGCTGTGCAGATGTTAAAAACAAATTTGATTCAAGGAAATTGACTAGATGTGAGAATATGATATGTTTCAGTAATTTACAGCAGGTATCAGTTAAAGATATAGAGCGGTAATATGCGGGGGATGTTTTTTGGCCAGATTTAAAGAGTGGAACCACCTTACCTATTTTTCATTGCATGGGTAGCGTAGATGTGTCAAGTGATTGATGGAATACTTTTGTTAAAATAATAGAACTAAATTAACTTGTATTTTTCAAAAACTTCAGAGTCTATTAATTCGTGACCTGGAGAAGAATGGTATTTAAGACCGGCAATCAACTTAGCCACACCTGGCGCTTCGATACAGATGGAGGACATTACAGGAAAATTATATTTCTGCACGCTAGGAGCATTAATTGTGGAAGGAACAGAAAAGTTTTTCGTGAATGTATCATTGAGCACAGCCGCACAATCACTCAAGGAAATGGAATTGCCCGATGCGTCTTCTAAGTAAATACTGTTATCATGTGGCAGATTTAAGACTTTCCTAAACTATCTAACGTTATTATTAAGCATGAATGGCAAGGTTTGGGATAAAAATGAAGATTTAGCAGCTTTTAGAGCAGATATGTAAGCGTTCGATGCTAATCTGTAAGCTTCCCATCGGGAATCAGTTGGCGATTTCCTGGCAGAACGATAAAGGCGCTTCTTACAGTTAGACAGCCTTTTCAAGGGGGCGTTTTACCACGGGGCGCAATGATTACACGTGATAGTGCGTTTCGGTATGAATTTGTCTGTTAGATCGTAAATTTTACACGCAAATATGTCCCAGTTAGTTTGAAAAGAATGATCATCGATGTTTGCCATAAAAGTATCAAGAAAGATGGATAACTCATGATTAATAGCCTGAAAGTTCGCCTTTTTGTAGGCACGAATTACGTTTTTCTTGTTTTAAACTTTTGGGAATGATGCATTAAAAGAAAAACTGAGAAGAGAATGATCGCTGATTCCGGGCAAGTACGTTATGTCGGAAGTAAAATCGGGCCGCGTAGTTAGGATTAAGTCAAGAGTGTTAGCTGCGTGAGATGATATTCTAGTTGAATGATCTACTAATTGCGTTAAAGAAAAGTTAGAGCAAAAGTAAAACCCAGAAGCTTGTGTAGAAAAAGGAGAAATGGAAGCTGGTTGTGTAGTCTAATTTATGTTCGAAAAGTTAAAGCCGCCGAGTAAAAATAAGGGATAACTGGGGAAACGTGTTACGATGTGGTTCATAACGTCGTGGAGTTCGCTAACAAATGTTGAGGACGACGAAGGGGAACGATAGCATGCGCCTATGACAATTTTTTGATGACCAATAGTGAGCAGAGCCCAGATAGTTTCAAGAGTGGTGGTAATGTGTATGCGAGAAGAAGATATGTTTTGGATATCGCTAACAGAACACCACCACCCCGATGCGCAGTTCGATCACAACGATAAATTGCAAAATGACTCGCTTGATTAAAAATTTCTGAGTCCTGCACATGCGCACGGAGCCACGTTTCGGTTAGCACAATTATTTGTGCATCGCAGGTATCTATTGCGGAAGATAAAGAATCATATTTGTTAAGAAGGCTTCTTATGTTCGTGAACAGAACAGAGATCCTTGGGTTAGATTTAGGGCCACTACCCCTCGCGCGTTCCTAGGAAGGGACACGTGCCTGGATGTTACTTTCGAAACCTCGACCAGGCCGTTCTACTTCAATAACATGCCCAGCGTTAGTATCAAACATGTAGTAATTTTTGTTAACATATAGCTTGTTGTAACGTAAGTTAACTTGGGGGGATTCTGGCAGATTTTTTGCGAAATCTGTGAGCTTTTTTCGGATGATGCGCGTAGCGGGCGAGAAGTCTTCGCTAATGCCTATGTCTTTTATTTTAAATTGGGAGCGTGCAGACAATATTTTATTTTTAGTTTTGATGTCGCTAAACTCTACAATGTTGGGACGGCATCGGTTTTGCGAAAATGAGCCTAGTCGGTGTGCGCGATGAATCGAGTTTGGCGAAAATGACCCTATGACGGACGTGATTTCAGTGACCACCTTTGCTACAGTTTCTTCCCAAGATTCTTTGACATCTGGAAACCCATGAAAAATCAAATTGTCACGTCGAGACCTATCTTCAAGCTCGTCCAGGCGAGCCTGTAACAAGCTGTTTTGAGCAGTAGTTTCCGATACCTTAGTACGCATGCTTGATAGCTCACTTTTGAGGTTTTCGACAATCTTGGATTAGTTTTCTAGTTCATCTAGTCTTTTTAGTATTCCGGTTACTTTTGTCTCGACGTCCTTTTAAATGTTTTTTATGGTTTTGACGTCAGCAGCTAGATCAGCGTGATTCTTCGAACTTTGAACAGAACGCGCATGAACGTCTTTAAGAAGCTGAAATAGCACACTCATTTGTTCAGCGCGGTTCTCGGGTAGCGTTTCAAGTTGCAATAATGCTTCAGAACGCGTTGTTGGCCCAGGATTAGCTGCAATATCCCCGCAACACAATAATAGGAAGGCAGTGGAAAAGCAGTCACAAATGGTATCAAACAAAATCCGTGGGCACGGGAACAGCAAAAGGCAGGTATTATTCGATTTTTTAGCATAAAGAGAATATTTTCTACAAACCTGCATGATAGATGGTGATCGAGCTTCGCCGATGAGGTTTCATTGAAGAATATTCCACTGCTTGTGGTTTTGACGCCAGAAGAATGCACCTGCCAGAGCAGATGCGAACACGCCGAGTCAAAAGAGACAGCCGGTAGCCAGACCACCAACAGCGCAAGCGCAGCCTGCATTGGAAAAACACGCAGATCAGGCATCATGCTTGATGCGCTGCTCCCGTGCCCACTGAGGAACAGGTTGGTCCGCAAGCTGCTTTTGTGGTTTCCGGGGAGCGATGTCATTGTCGATGCTGTTGGTAGATGATGGTCGAGCTTCGCCGATGAGGTTGCATTGAAGAATATGCCACTGCTTGTGGTTTTGACGCCAGAAGAATGCACCTGCCAGAGCAGATGCGAACACGCCGAGTCAGAAAAGACAGCCGGTAGCCAGACCACCAACAGCGAGAGCGCAGCCTGCATTGGAAAAACACGCAGATCAGGCATCATGCTTGATGCGCTGCTCCCGTGCCCACTTGCCAGTACCCTAAGCGCAAATCGAGGGATGAAAAGAATTCGGCTCTTTGCAGGCTGTCAATCGCATCATCTACACGCGGTAGGGGGTACATTTCCTTACGAGTGATCTTGTTGAGGCGTTGGTAGTCCACACAGAACCGCACAGAACCGTCCTTCTTCATGACGAGAATGACAGGAGATGCCCAGGGGCTGCTAGAGGGGCGATTAACATCGCGGCGAAGCATGTCGTCGACTTGCTCGTTGATTACATGGTGTTCTGCGGGAGATACGCGATATGGACGTTGCCGCAGCAGTTGCTGTGTGCCTGTGTCGGTGCGACGCGTAACGGTGGATGTGGGGCCCGAGAGAAGGTTGAGCGACATCGAAAGAAGAGCGGAATTCTTCCAACAGGCCCAAAAGCTGATAATGCTAGCCCGGCGTATAGTTGTCGTGTACGGAGGGACCGAATACATCATCGGATGATGAAGCAGATGTCGAAACAGCACTAAGCGTGCAGGAACTTGAGCAGTGCATGTCATCGGGTTGATCCATAACTGGCACATCTTCGATGGGATCCACGCTGCCGAGACATTCCCCTCGCACCAACGTAACGCTGTACGGAGATGAGTTCACAACAAAAATAGTGGTGCTGCCGTGAGTGAGTTGCACGGTCGCGAAAGGAGCCAGCAAGTTTTTTTCTTATGAAAACACGATGAGATAGCGAGAGGAGTGCAGTGGTGTCAGAAAGGCTTGCGCAGTAGAGCGACACACCCGCGAACGAGTTTGCAGGCACTTGAGTGTCGTCTCTGACGAGTAACTTGCTTGCAGCAGATGGACTGTCGGCCGGCGTCAAAAAGAGATTAGCGTGAGTTCAATTTCTGCTGGTGCGCAATGAATGACGGCGTCGTGGCGGGAGATAAAATCCCTTCCTAGGATGACGTCGTGAGAACATAAAGAAATTATGATGAATTCGACCGCATACATCACGTCCTGAGGGGGGCTGTGCACATCGCTGTAGGGTGAATGCTTTGGGTGCTGGCTGTACGGAGGGAGAGCCCGCAAAGCGGCGTGGCCAATTTGCTCAGTAATCGGCTAAGTTTTGCGTCCATCACGGATACGGCAATTCCAGTATCTACAAGGGCAGATGCACGAACGCCATCCGCAAGCACGTCTATCACGTTCGACGGACTTTCCTGGGGGCTTCTGCAGTTCGACCAGTTCGACAGCGTCGCAGCCCTTGCCTCGTGGACTGCAACGACTAGTTTTCCTGGTCGCCCTCGAGTGGACGTGGCCGCATCGGTGACAGTGAACGACGTCGTGGAGATGGTGAACGGCGGGTAGACGGAACGGGGTGGGACGACGGTGACATAGGTGGTGGTTGGTCATAAGAGCGCGTTGGTTGGCTGGGAAAGTTGGAGGCGACCTGCGGTTGCCGCACACGATTTCAATAGCGTGCTACATGACCGACGCAACCACAAGCGAAGCAGATGGGGTGATTGTCAGCAGTGCGCCATCGGTTCGCGGGTCCCATCCATGCTGCAGAAAGCGATGGGCGAGCCGGCTGCTGATATGAGTGCATGGTGGACGGCACTCGGGGTACGTGGGTGACGCCGGCGTATGTGGGCGAGACAGTTTCTCTGAAGACCTGGGGCCTCGCGACTGTTTCGGTGTAACTGAGGGGAACAGCGACAGAAGTCGGTGGGGGCGGCCTGGCGAAGACTTGGCGCAGATACAGGAGTGGCGCAGATACACGAGGCGGCTGGTGGTATTCTGGAACGACCTCCGCGATTTCCTGCTGAATGGCTCGGCGGAGTGGAGGTGTAAGTGTACTTGATGGTTGTTAAGCATGTTGTGGGGAAGCAAAAGCCAGTAAAGAGACCTGGCGGGCAACTTCTTCACGCACGAACGACTTGATTTCGGCAAGCGATGTTGCGTGGGCAGAAACTGCTGACAAGGCCGAGAAATCAGCATCACGTGGTGGCGGTCGACGGGTCATCAAGCACTGCCGCCGCAGCTCGTCGTAAATTTCGCATAACGTAATGACTTCTGCCACAGTGCGGGGGTTCTTTGCCAGGAACATGGTGAAGGCATCATCGGCGATGCCTTTTAGAACATGCGTGATTTTGTCAACCTCTGACATGTTCAGGACGACTTTCTTGCACAAGTCAAGCATGTCCTCGATATAACTTGTGAAGGACTTGCCGGTCTGCTGGGCTCGTTCACGTAAACGCTGTTCAGCTTGCAATTGCAGCTTACGAATGGCCGGACGGCCAAACACGTCAACGACAGCGGTTTTAAAAGCGGACCAAGTCAGGAAATCAGATGCGTGGTTGTTGTATCACATGCCGGCCACACCCGCGAGGTAGAAAAACAGGTTGCCAAGTTTACCTGCCTCGTCCCAATGATTGGGGACGCTCACGCGTTCGTACATGGCCAGCCAGTCCTCGACGTCGGTGCCATGTGCGCCGGTGAAGACAGGAGGGTCGCGGATGCGGGGGACACCGGAACATGGCGTCGGCGCAGGAGGAAGCGTTTGCTGGGCGGCGTCTTGGTGCATGGTTCAAGACACGGTACGGGATCGAAGCTCCAAGGGCATCGAATCCGGACCGAAGGTGTTTGAAAGGCACAACACTCTCCTCCGAATTGTTAAGAGGTTTATTGGTGGACGACACTCCGCGATGATTCACGACAGCGACAGTCAATGCGGGGACTGCGGGGATCGACTCTCTGCACGGAATGCTCTTCTTCTTATGAAAAGGATGACCCACTGTTCAAAGGCTTTACCACAATATAATTATATATACATACACATATATATATATATATATATATATATATATATATATATATATATATATATATATATATATATATATATATATATATTGCCACAGAATGGAACAAGGTTTAGCCATGCCATTGCGAGTATGTGCCATGGTGTGAAAAAAAGAAGAGGACGGTTGGTGTGCTCGTGCTCTAACGTTTGGATCGGCTCCACGTCCAGTGCTGCTCCTGTGAACAGACGTTGTGGTCGTTCTGTAATCACGTGACATTTTCTGGTGGAGGTGCTGGGTAGTGTTGTATGCACAGCAGCAAGGTCCCGACACTAGTCGCGACTTGGAAGAACCAGCTGACCTACGGCGTAGCAGGCGACAACTAGGCCTACCATTTTCACAACTCGGCAGTACTATGGCTAGTGCGGGAATGCAAACCCAAGAAACATCAATGCTGCCCCCTCCATGGTTCTTCAATTACCCGCGAACCCCGAAGCCGATCTACGGTGACCCTTATGAGGACGTCGACGACTGGCTTGACGACTACAACCATTGGGGCAGTGTCAACGAGTGGAACGAGCAGCGAAAGCTTCGGTATGTCTATTTTATCTCGAGGACTCTGCACGCACTTGGTTCGAAAACCATGAAGCCACTATGACAATCTGGCCAGAGTTTTGCAACCAGTTGCGAAATACCTTCCGAAGCTCTGACCGAAAAGAGCAAGCGGAAGGGCTCCTCAATTCCCGAAACCAGCGTCCGAACGAGAGTGTTGTCATGTTCGTTGAGGACATGTCGCGGCTGTTCAGGCGAGCTGACTCCTCAATGTCGGAAGAGAAGGTGAGCCTCCTAATGCGGGGAGTGAAAGAACAGCTGTCCACGGGAATAGTGCGGAACCCTCCCAATACTGTAGAAAATTTCCTCCGCGAAGCCATGACAATGGAGAGAATGCTAAGGCAGCGTTCGTACTAGTATGAGCGTCTTGGCAGTTTTTCGTCAGTGTCGTCAGCCCTGCCAACACCTGAAGTCACGACTGTAAAAGACCTGACGGAGCTCGTGCGCAGTATTGTGCGCGAGGAGCTGCAAAACTGCACGTGGTGTCTTCTCCGCCCCATGTTGCCCCATGTTGATTGATATGTGGGGTTTAACGTCCCAAAACTACTATATGATTATGAGAGACGCCGTAGTGGAGGGCTCCGGAAATTTAGACCACCTGGGGTTATTTAACGTGCACCCAAATCTGAGCACACGGGCCTACAAAATTTCCGCCTCTATCGGAAATGCAGCCGCCGCAGCCGGGATTCGAACCCGCGCCCTGCGGGTCCATGTTGCTGCTCTAACGAATGTCGTTCGCGAAGAGGTCTGGCAGCTGGTGCACCCGATGAAGACTCTGCGTGCAGCCGAAGTCCAACCCATGATGGCCCCGCGTCCAGCCGAAGCTCGGCTATTAACGTACGCTGAAGCAGTACGTACTCCTGCACCGGCTATTGGCTATCCGTCCCGTCCGTCCACCCTGCAGACAGCGCCGTTATTCTACTCAGGACCACCGCAGTACGGCAGCCCACTCCTTACACTGAAATCCAGTATATGGCGTGCTCCCGACAACCGGCCTCTATGTTATCACTGATGTGAACCAGATCACGTCTACCGTTAGTGTGCGTACAGGCACATGGGTCTTCCTGGCTTTCGTCCAGATGCTCGTCGACCCAGAGATGGTGAGCGGCCCCGTGCTATTGGCGAATACTTGGCAAGCCAACGATCCTCAACCCTTCTGCGTGGCCAATCCCGCTCACCGTCTCCACGGCGTTGCACGTCACCTGGCCAACAATCGACCTTTGCGGACGTCCTTGCAGGAAGATCGCCTAGATCCACAAGCCCGCACCGGGAAACTAAGAACAGCGACCTCTGGGGGTGAGGCCGCTGTTGATCGACCGTTACAAGACACTCCCCCAATCTGCCTGCCGACATCCGACGACATCCTTTCACCGACGTGTGCCATCCACGACAAACGTGTCTCTGCTCGTATCTCTGTCCTAGTCGACAACCACCCGCTGACCGCTCTGCTAAATACGGGTGCCGATTATTCTGTTGTAAGCGCTGACCTCGCTGCGCAGTTAAGAAAGGTAACTGACACCTTGGGGACATGGAAACAATCTTCGCACCTCGGGAGGTCACCCATTGACACCGCTGGAATTGTGCATGGCTCGCCTCTAAATTGGTGAGTCGACGTACATTGTTTCCTTCGTTGTATTGCGTGAATGCTCCCAAAACCTGATTCTCGGAATGCATTTTCTCCGCGAGCATGGAGCCATTATTAAACTTCGCAACCTGCTCATAACGTTATCGAACGACCATACAGCCCTACGAAAGGATGCAGTTGCGCCGACCACAACACTTCGAATTGCTGACGACACCATCGCACTTCCGCCGCGAGCCAGTATGTTGGTAACTGTGAAGAGCGACTGTGACAACAAGAGTAGTGGTATCGCAGAAACTAACCTCTCAGTGCTCTTGGCTTGGCAGATTTGTGTCGCGCGTGCTATCGTCCAACTGAAACATCGGAGTACTCAGCTTCTGATCATGAATTTTGGCGGCCAGTACCAACACTTGGCAAAGCAAACAGCGGATCGCGAGCTTTGAAGCCATTGATGACAAAGAATGTTCCAATATCACTCCGATTGCCACTGCTGCCGAAGGTAACACTGCATTAGCCAGTACAGTTGACGTAAGTTGCCAGCTATCCTCTGCGTAGCAGCAGCAGATGCGCATGATTTTACGTACGTATAGTGACTGCTTTGCGTCCACCTCCAAAATCAGGCCCCAACCGTGAAGCACCGCATTATAACGGACTCTACCGAACGGCCTGTACGACAGCACGCCTACCGCGTGTCGCAAAAAGAACAAGGGGCAATACGTTTTCAAGTGAAACAGATCCTCGACGATGACGTTATCCAACCCTCGAACAGTCCATGGGCGTCACCCGTCGTACTTGTTAAAAAGAAAGACAGCACTCTTCGATTTTGCGTCGATTACCGGAAGCTCAACAAAGTGACGAAGAGAGATGTCTACCCTCTTCCACGCATAGATGATTCACTGGATCGACTTCGACATGCCCGATATTTTTCATCGATGGATTTACGCAGCGGCTACTGGCAGATTGAGGTCGATGAACGCGACAGGGAAATAACAGCATTCATAACTCCCGATAGCCTCTACGAATTCAAAATGTTACCATTTGGATTGTGCTCTGCACCGGCAACATTCCAAAGGATGATGGACACCGTCCTGCCCGGTCTGAAGTGGGAATCCTGCCTCGTGTATTTAGACGACGTCGTTGTTTTTTCCAAAACATTTGAGCAATATTTACAACGACTGCAGTCCGCCTTCTTCGCTATTCCATCCACAGGTCTGTCGCAAAAACCGGAGAAGTGTCATTTCGGCTACGAAGAACTAAAATTCCTCGGCCACCTTATCAGTCACGATGGCATTAGACCAGGCCCAGAAAAGACCATGGCCGTTGCTGCATTTCCCCAACCTTCGAACAAATGGGATTCGCGCCGGTTTTTGGGTCTCTGCGCCTACTACAGGCGCTTTGTCCAGAGCTTTGCCAACATCGCTGAACCCCTTACCCGTTTAAGGAATGAGGATACTCCTTTTGTGTTGGGTCCAGAGCAGAGAGCTGCTTTTTTCCAGCTTCAGCAGTGCCTTCGGAGTGAACACTTACTAGGGCACTTTGATGAAGATGCCGCCACCGAATTTCACACGGACGCAAGCAACATCGGTCTTGGTGCAGTGCTCGTCCAGTGGCAAGACGGCGCTGAACGTTCAATCGCTTATGCTAGCCGCATTCTGTCATCTGCGGAAACTAACTACTCGACCACGGAGAAGGAATGTCTTGCTGTTGTTTGGGCGATAACAATGTTCCGACCGTATATGCATGGCCGTCCATTCAGAGTAGTTACGGACCATCATGCCCTCTGTTTGCTGGCTAATCTCAAGGACCCTTCAGGACGCTTCGCGAGGTAAAGCTTACGCCTTCAAAAATTTGAGGTTACAGTCGTCAACAAGTCGGGCCGCAGGCACACTGATGCTGATTGCCTTTTGCGCGCACCCCTCGCGACAACATCGAGGGACGATGATACCGATGACCATATATATAAATATAAATGTATATATATATGTAGCGACGAGAGAAGAGAGACGTTAGATGACGTCGAAGGCGGCCGATGGGGCCGTACCGATCTCGCCACTTTATTCCAGGCCTGAAGCGGAGCCACGTCGGCTACCAGCGTCCGCCACGCCAGGCGTGTCAGCTCGTTCTAATCTTCGCGCAGCTCGAGCTAGCATCAGCTGCGCGAGAGGCGCGGCGCGGTGATTGAGAAATGATGATGATGATGATGATGATGATGATGATGGCGCTACAGGGCTTCCCCCCTAGCGCTTTGCGCGATTAGAAGGCATATAAAAAAGAAAGAGAGTATCAAATGCTATATACATGAACGGCAATCCATAAAGTGTTCATTTGGTAAGTCCAGGTTGTCAACGTTTATGGGCCACCAGTAGGCAGTGTGTCTCCGGTGGGCGACTCTGGGAGAAGCGCGAGGGACGAAGAAGGAAGTGCCGGGTCGCTGTGTTCATAGACACGTCCATCCCACAATTACATGGCGGGAACATTCGAATGCGCACCCGCCGTTTCGAGTAGACGCGGCTGACAAACGTGCCCACAGCTGAAACTGTGGACAGGCGCTAAGAGCTCGCGCCGGCAATGTGGGCGAAATAGTGTGAAGGATCGGAACGCACCCATGATGACCGAGCACTGAAGTTTCACAGCCACACCGGGGTCTCGGACAGCGCAGAGGGTGCCGAGCATGCTGTCAACAAGGAGCAGCGTCGCGGTCGTGCTGGTGCGGACGTCTCTGTCGATGAAACACCGGCCTCCGCGTAGCACTGCGACCGGCATGCCGGGGCGTGTGGCCGACTCGACGGATGCGGAAACGCCGTGCATTGCGGCTAGTCATGTGCACGGCAAGTGGTTGACCCTTGCGTCGGGAAAACCTCGTAGGTGTTTGCGCCGTCTTGAAGGCCAAGGCTGCAACACATGACTGTTTAGCGAGAGGCTTGAAAAAGGGCCTCTCTGTATTATGCCGAACGTGATGATTTCGTTGGCATACTCTCAAGGGCGGCAGATATGCAGTTGGACCGCACGTCATCGCAGTTGTTACCAACGAGCCTGTGTGGCGGACTGCATCCGGCGCCAAATGCTCTGGGGGATAGTTGTGAAGCTCAGAAGACGTGAGCTTTGATGGAGGATTGGGTGGCACACCTGAAAGACCATCGGTTCTCCGCGCATGAGGGTTGGTATGCAGGTCTGCATGATCGATGACAACCTCTACAGCATGTGTGGCATATGTAGTCTGCAGTGCCATAGGCGCGCCAGGTACGTCGTCCTCGACTGCCTCAGTCATAGTCGCATCCTCTCGGAAGTTTGGCTGTGGTTGACGGCTTATGACTTTAACTTCGGGTGCGGGAGACTGCGGGGCTGAAGATGGTCGCTGCTGGCAGGATGCAGAGAGCGTCGAGGTGGGTGGGGAGGCGCCTTACGACATCGTCGACGCTGAAGTCTCCGCGACCAAGGGGCGAATAGTGAGCGTGAGGATTTCCGTAGTCTTGGCAGACTCCGGGGCATGCGGCGATGAAGCCGTCGTGGAGTCTGACATGTCTGAGAAATCGTGTTCTGCGTAGGCCGGAGAATACATGCGGGTAGCGAGAGTGCCCGAGGGACAGTCGGCCGAGGACTTCGAAAAAATGCACCTCGTGGCGACCCGGTCGTTGGCTACAGGAACGAATTGAAGAAGCTCGTCGGATTTCGTGGCTGACTGGTCGCGTGCAGCACGAATGTTCTGAACCTCGTCGGATGGGCATTCGTACGCGGGACTCGCGTTGATAGTGGTCGGACGAGATGTTGAAGGAGACGTAGTCGGGGAAGTTAGGTTCCGGTCAGTGAAGACTTTCGGGCCGGAGGGTACCGCACGCTGCGACGCAGACGAAACCTGTAAGTCGCGGGTGAACGGCAGCGGGTGGTAGGTGAGGCCATATCTGGCAAGCACCGCCGAGCAGAGGTCATCGTAAGGCTGCTGGCTGGAGGTTGAAGTGCCAGAGAGATGACGCAACTCTACCGGAAGGGCGTCTTGAAGAATGGCGTGCATCAGCGGCTGGTCCGTGACGCCATTCAACACCAGAACGGCATCGAGCTGCATGAACCATACCTTGGGGTAGGTCGATTGGAACGGCGGCACTGGCGGGCAGAGTTGCGGGAACATGGCAGCGGGCCGCTCGGCGAAGGGCGTGTTCTCCGGGTCACCAATGTAGCGACGAGAGAAGAGAGACGTGAGATGACGTCGAAGGCGGCCGATGGGACCGTGCCGACCTCGCCACTTTATTCCAGGCCTGAAGCGGAGCCACGTCGGCTACCAGCGTCCGCCACCCAGGCGTGTCAGCTCGTTCTAATCCTCGCGCAGCTCGAGCTAGCATCAGCTGCGCGAGAGGCGCGGCGCGGTGATTGAGAAATGATGACGATGATTATGGCGCTACATATATATATATTGTAATGGCGTTTATTAGCAGGCCCACACCGAGTATACACACTGGCGACAGTAACGGCCAAGCACAGACTCTCAGCGCGAGCGGCGTCCTTTTTTGGTTAGACCCACTAGAGAACACTTGAGAGTTTGACCCACTTCAGTGTTCGGCGGCTTCTCTACAATTACCCCGGGGTCGAAGAGGAAGCCGCCTGGGGACCTAACAGCTTGTCACTACGAGCGGGTCATAGTAAGCCTTCAGGCGCTCCACGTTGAATATGTCGCGCCCGCGACGGCGCATGTTCGAAGATTGCTCAATTGGCTCGACAAGATAGTTGACTGGAGATGTGCGCTCGATCACACGGTAGGGACCTTCATATTTCGGGAGTAGTTTGGAAGACAGGCCAGATACAGAGGTCGGGATTGAGAGCCATACAAAGGAACCAGGAAGGAACGTGGGTTCAAAAGTGGTGGAGCCACCACGAATACTCTTCTGCTGCTCTTGCTCATGCGTCGTAAATGTCTCGGCCAGCTCGCGACAGTCTTCAGCAAGCATGGCTGTCTCGGAAATAGGTGCACACTTAGATGGATCCGGCGTGTACGGGAGTATCGTGTCGATGGTGTGTGACGGGTGCCTTCCGTACAGCAAGAAGAAAGGTGAAAAACTGGTCGTGCTCTGAGGGGCGGTGTTGTAGGCGCAAAGGACGAAGGGCAGTACAGTATCCCAATTCGTATGGTTGGCGGCGACGTACATCGAAAGCATGTCGCCGAGGGTGCGGTTAAAGCGTTCGGTCAGACCATTCGTCAGCGGGTGGTAAGAAGTTGTTTTGCGGTGGACAGAATGGCACTTCGTGAGATTGGCTTCGACGACTTCTGACAAGAAGACACGGCCTCGATCGCTGAGAAGCTCCTGAGGTGGACCGTGGCGCAGTATAAATCGATGCAGTAGGAAGGACGCAACATTATGCGCAGTAGCCGCAGGGATAGCGGCGGTTTCGGCGTATCGCGTTAAATGATCGACGGCGACGATGGCCAAGCGGTTACCAGCCGACGTCAGAGGAAGTGGTCCATACAAATCAATACCTATGCGCCCAAACGGACGCTCAGGGCAAGGTAACGGTTGCAGACTGGCTGGCGACATGTATACTGACGGTTTGTGGCGTTGGCAAGTGAGGCAGGAGCGAACGAACTGCTGCACGTAGCGGTACATCCCGCACCAGAACTAGCGTTGTCGAATGCGACGGTAGGTTTTGAATACCCCAGAGTGCGCGCATTGCGGATCAGAATAGAAGGATTCAGATTGTCCGAGGGCCGAATAATTCAGACGGTCCGAGGGCCGAATAATGTCGCGTCTGAGCATATCATCAACCTGCTCGTTAATTTCCCGACGTTCAGCAAGGGACACGTGGTAGGGACGTTGCCGTAATGATGGATGGGCACCAGTGTCGATATGATGTGTAACAGCGGACGCGCGACCGAGAAAACTTCGCCCGACATCGAAAGAAGAATGATATTCTCGCAGCAGGTCCAGGAAACTGGGAACGCTGTACCGACGCTAGATTGTCATCAATGTAAGGGCCAAATACATCAGGAGATGATGAATCATAAGTGGAAACAGCGCTGACAATACACGAACTGGGACAACGCGAGTCATCAGGTACGTCCAGGACTTGTGCGTCATCCACTGGTTCCACTCTGCCTAGACATTCCCCTCGAACCAAGGTAACAGTGTACGGGAATGGATTGTTCAAAAAATTGCGGCGTTGCTCTGGGTGATTTGCACGGTCGCGAAAGGTACTAGCAACCCTTTCCTTCGGCAAGCACGGTCGGATGGCGAAACGAGTGCAATTGTGCCGGAGAGTCCAGCGCAGTAGACAGATACACCCATTGCCGAGCTTGGAAGCACTATGGTATTGTCCTTCACGAGAATCTTACTCAGTTTCGAGGGACTGTCTTCCGGCGTCAAATGCGAGAAGGGTGAGAGTTCAATTTTGGCCGCGGCATAATGGATGACAGTGTCGTTGCGGGGGAAAAATTCCACCCCCGTCATGAGAGCATGCAGGAATGATGCTGAATTGGCCGACATACAGAACGTCCTGAACGACAACGCGAGCTGTGCACTCTGCTGAAGGATGGATACGATGTGAACCGGCAGTACGAAGGGACAACCCAGAAATTGGCGTCGTCACTTTTCGAAGCAAGCGGCAAAAGTTTTCGTCCATAACGAATACTGCAGCTCCAGTGTCAATAAGAGCAGATGCATGAACACCGTCCACAAGCAGGTCTATGACATTAGATGGGCGGCTCAGAGAGCTTTCACATGGCAATAGCATCGCAGTCCTTGCCTCGGGGACTGCGATGACTAGTTTTCCCGCTCATGAGTAGCCGAACTTGGCCTCATGGAGGACAGGGAACGACGTCGTGGAGATGGCGACCTTCTAGGAGATGGTCCTGGCCGAGACGGCGGTGGCATAAACGGTGGTTCGTCGTGATAGGGACGGCTGAGGTGGCCAGCAATAGGCGAAGAAATTGGAGCCGGCTGTACACGATGGCAATAATAGGCTACGTGACCAGCGCAAGCGCAGGCAAAGCAGATGGGCCGGTTGTCGGGTGTGCGCCATCGGTTCGCTGGGGTAGGTCTTGTCCACGACGCAAGAGCCGATGGACGGAACGGTGGCTGCTGCAGGGGGTGCTGGAGCGGAGTCTGAGAGGTCACGTCAACATACATAGCCGGCATAGCCGCTGCAAAGGATGGAGGTCATACGGCAGCTTCCGCGTAAGTCAGTGGGGCGGGCGAATGAACGACTGGAGGCGGCCTGGCGACCAGTTGGGCGTAACTTGGGGGCGCAGGGTTCGGAAGCTGTTCTGGTTGGTACGCAGGCATGACCTCCGCTATTTCCTGCTCAATTTCTCAGCGGATGGGTGGAAAAATGGTAGTGGCCGATTCTTGAGCAGCCGGTGGGTGGGCAAAGGGCAGGAGAGAGAACTGCCGCGCGATTTCCTCACGTATGAAGAACTTGAAGTCTGCCAGCAGTGCCACCTGATCACAGCTCGCCTCCAAGCCTGCAAGCCCTGCATCTCGTGGTGTGGAGCGACGGGTCATCGAACGCTGCCAGCGGAGCTCCTCGTAGCTCTGGCACAGCGTGATGACCTCAGCTACTGTGCCTGGGTTTTTGGCAAGCAGCATCGTGAAGGCATCATCGTCAATGCCCTTCATGACGTTCCGGATCTTGTCTGATTCGGACATGCTGTCGTTGGATTTCTCGCACAGGTCCAGGACATCTTCTATGCAACTGGTGAATGATTCACCGGCCTTCTGAGCGCGTTCGCGTAGGCGCTGCTCGGCTTGCAGCTTACGAACGGCAGGGCGGCCAAAAACGTTGGTAAAAGCAGTCTTGAAATTGGACCAGGTTGCGAAATCGGACGCGTGGTTGCTGTACCACAAGATTGCAACGCCCGCAACGTAGAATACCAAGTTCGTCAACTTGCCGTCCTCGTCCCATTTGTTGGGGACGCTCACGCGCTCGTAAATAGCGAGCCAGTCCTCCACGTCAGTGCCATCGGCGCCCGTGAAGATGGCTGGATCTCGGATCCTGGTGACACCGGGACAAGGTGGTGGCATGGGAGGAGGCGTTTGCTGAGAGGCGTCGTGGGACATGGTAGATTGCAGGGTACGTGAACGCAGTTCCCAGGGCATCAAAGGGGATCGTAGCACTCTCCACCGATTTGCTATGACGTCGAGTATACACAATGGCGACAGTAACGGCCAAGCACGGACTCTCAGCGCGAGCGGCGTCAGTTTTTGGGTAGACCCACTAGAGAACACTTGAGAGTTTGACCCACTTCAGTGTTCGGCGGCTTCTCTACAATATATATATATATATATATATATATATATATATATATATATATAATAAGGGAAAGAAACGTATACCTAAGGGCTCGTTTTTCCGTGTTTTAACACAATATTAATGAGATCTAACAGACAGTAAGGCCAAGGAATGTACAGGGGAAGTTATTAGAACCAATGGAATGTAAATAAGAAGAAAGAAGAAAGAAAAGTGAATGAAAAAATAACCAGCCGTGAGTAGGAATCGAACCTACGACCTTCGAATAACACGTTCGATGCTCTAACCACTGAGCTATCACAGCTGCCTTCCCTCTATCCACTTTTTTGGATTTATATGTGAATTTAGAAGTAGGAGTTACAGTCAGCGCCATCTATAGGCCAAACGACGAGTGTGAAAACACTCTTTTGCGCATGTTTGGCGTCACGTAGCACGTGAACTTATTATGAGTGGGCAGCTGATTAATTGTCTCTCTTATACAACCTAACACACCAAGTCTGCCAGTACGAGACCCTCGTTCAACGAAATAAGGGAAAGAAGTTTATACCTAAGGGCTCGTTTTTCCGTGTTTTAACACAATATTAATGAGATCTAACAGACAGTAAGGCCAAGGAATGTACAGGGGAAGTTATTAAAGCCAATGGAATGTAAATAAGAAGATAGAAGAAAGAAAAGTGGATGAAAAAATAACCAGCCGTGAGCAGGAAACGAACCTACGACCTTCAATAACACGTTCGATGCTCTAACCACTGAGCTATCACAGCGGCCTTCCTTCCATCCACTTTTTTGGGTTTATATGTGAATTTAGAAGTAGGAGTGACAGTCAGCGCCATCTATAAGCCAAACGACGAGTGTGAAAACACTCTTATGCGCATGTTTGGCGTAACGTAGCACGTGAACTTATTATGAGTGGGCAGCTGATTAATTGTCCCTCTTATACAACCTAAACACAACAAGTCTGCCAGTACGAGACCCTCGTTCAATGAAATAAGGAAAAGAAGTGTAAATAAGTTAACGTTCTACGTGACGCCAAACATGCGCATGAGAGTGTTTTCACACTCGTCGTTTTGCTTATAGATGGCGCTGACTGTCACTCCCACTTCTAAATTCACATATAAACCTGAAAAAGTGGATGGAGGGAAGGCCGCTGTGATAGCTCAGTGGTTAGAGCATCGAAGGTGTTATTCGAAGGTCCTAGGTTCGATTCCTGCTCACGACTGGTTATTTTTTCATCCACTTTTCTTTCTTCTTTCTTGTTATTTACATTCCATTGGTTCTAATAACTTCCCCTGTACATTCCTTGGCCTTACTGTCTGTTAGTTCTCATTATTATTGTGTTAAAACACGGAAAAACGAGCCCCTAGGTATACACTTCTTTCCCTTATTTCATTGAACGAGGGTCTCGTACTGGCAGACTTGGTGTGTTTAGGTTGTATAAGAGGGACAATTAATCAGCTGCCCACTCATAATGAGTTCACGTGCTACGTGACGCTAAACATACGCATAAGAGTGTTTTCACACTCGTCGTTTGGCTTATAGATGGCGCTGACTGTCACTCCTATTTCTAAATTCACATATTGCCACGTTCCATTTCCCAAGTTTTTGTTATCGTCCCAAAACACCACACGATTCTCAGCGGAACCGCGCCTGCAGTTTTCTAGAAGGTTCCGGACTGTAGTAGATCATTTCGATAAGATCACGCCCACTGTGCGTACGGTGCAGATTGTTCTAGAACCTACGCCACCGCCCGCGATAACGCTAGAACATTCGACAGCAAGAGTATAAATGCCGACGCACTTCGCCGCTTGTCAGTTGTTGATCGAAGGCCGACGCTGCGTTCGCCGCTATCAGTCCGAGACTGCTATCTGTGCAAGACTGCTGCTGTAATTAGACTTTCCCTTTACCGGCACAGGTTCGCCCAAATAAACAGTTAAATCCCATCACGGAGTTTCCTGTCTTCGGCCACATCACGACCCCGTGACATCTGGTGGAGGTGCTGCTTCGTTCATGTACCGGACGCCCCCGTCAAGCCGTGAACCTAGCCCCCGTCGCGGAGAAGACACCGACGCCAACCAAGAGCAGCGAACAAGCCGCCGACAGCAAGGTCTCCCACCGGAATACGGCCTTCTACAAGACAAGGCGCGGAAGACCAAGACCATGACCTCGACTGCAGCGACAATGACAACCGGAGCGTCCCAGCCCACGATCGGCATTTATCAACCCTGGGAACCACCAACGTTCCATGGCTCATTGTTTGAAGACCCGGAAACCTGGCTAGAAACATACGACCGCGTGGCCGCTTTTAACCACTGGGACAACGAAGAAAAGCCCCGCCGTGGCGGTCTAGTGGCTAAGGTACTCGGCTGCTGACCCGCAGGTCGCGGGTTCGAATCCCGGCTGCGGCGGCTGCATTTCCGATGGAGGCGGAAATGTGTAGGCCCGTGTGCTCAGATTTGGGTGCACGTTAAAGAACCCCAGGTGGTCGAAATTTCCGGAGCCCTCCACTACGGCGTCTCTCATAATCATATGGTGGTTTTGGGACGTTAAACCCCACATATCAATCAATCAATCAACAACGAAGAAAAGCTCCGTAGTGTGTACTTCTACCTGGAAGACACCGCAAAGACCTGGCTAGAGAATCGGGAGTCCACGCTCCGAACGTGGGATGTCTTTTGCGGCGCATTTCTGCAAACGTTCGCGAGCGTCGCTCGCAAAGAGAGGGCCGCTGCTCTACTCGAGACCTGGGTTCAGCTACCAAATGAAAAGGTTGGAATTTTCACAGAGGAGATGACCCGCCTATTCCGTCACGCTGACCCAGACATGCCTGAGGAAAAGAAAGTTCGTTTTCTCATGCGAGGGGTCAAACAGGAGCTCTTCGCGGGACTGATGAGGAATCCACCGAACACCGTCCAAGAATTTGTATCCGAGGCGACCACCATCGAAAAAACCCTGGACATGCGCACCAGACAGTATATTCGTCGCCTGACTCCAGAATGCGCTGCTGCTCAAGCCAGTGACTCCGACGACCTGCGTGAAACGATCCGAGCGATCGTGCGGGAAGAGCTGCGCAAACTGTTGCCTTCGGCGCAGCCTCAAGTGGATTCGATCGCGGATATTGTGCGAGAATAAGTCCGGCAATTGCTTCAAATTCCCCACGCACCGCTGCCCGAACCGGAAGATATGAGCTACGCCGCTCCACTGCGCCACAACGCTCCTCCCCGTCCACGCCAAAACGCCGCCCCATCGCACTTCCGTCGACAGATGCCACCGCCGCCACCACCCCCACCGACGTCATACCGTTCGCCAGCGGCCCAGCGCAGTGCATCGAGGAAGACTGACGTCTGGCGCACGCCTGACCATCGCCCGCTCTGCTACCACTGCGGCGAGGCCGAACACACATACCCCCGTTGCCAGTACCGACAGATGAGACTGCGTGGCTTCGCCGTCAATGCACCGCGTCCACAGCCAGGAGAACGACCACGTGACATCGCTGACTACCTGACAGGAACTCGGTGGACACCACGAAGCCCTTCGCGTTCGCCGTCGCCCAGCAGCCGCACGTCACCGCACCACCGGCAGTACTCTGGCCCAACGCGGGGCCGGTCTCCTAGCCCGTATCCGGGAAACCAAGGGCAGCAACCGGTGGAGGTGCGGTTGCTGTGCGACGAACTACCGAAGATCCTCCGACGACGACGACGCCACGACGGAGCTTTCCGAACACAACGCCAAACAGGCAAAGCCCTGACGGCGAAAGCTCACTTACCGAAGGTGGCCTGACGACGCAACATGGAAGCAGCGGAACAAGCCGAAGCAGCCGTGACCCGACGCCACGCCCTAACTGTAATGCGAGACGGCGAACTAGCGACCTCGACGTTCTTATCGACGGCCACAGTGTGACCGCTCTCGTCGATACTGGAGCCGACTATTCTGTCACCAGTGGGTCGTTCGCCGCGAAGTTAAAGAAAGTTAGGAAAGCTTGGAAAGGCCCTGAGATCCGCCCAGCCGGAGGTCATCTCGTAACGCCTGCAGGAATTTGCACAGCGAGAGTCACAATTAACGGCCGTATTTATCCTACAGACTTCGTAGTCCTACAGCAATGCTCGAGATATGTCATCCTTGGCATGGACTTCTTATGCCTCCATGGTGCTGTCATCAACCTAAAAACAAAGTCGATGACGCTATCCACAGAAGAAGCACTACCGCCGCGCACGCCGTCAGAACACCATGCCTTGAATGTGCTGGAAGAACAAGTCACCATTCCGCCTCGCTCAAGCGTCATTATTTCAGTCGGCGCTCCTAAATCACCTGACTTGGAAGGCGTCGTTGAAGGCAGTCAGCATCTGTTGGTCACCCGAAATATTTGCGTCGCAAGAGGAATTGCAGAGCTGCTGGGAGGCAAAGCAACGGTTATGCTCACGAGTTTCAGCAATGAGTACAAACATGTGAACAAAAGAACAACGGTCGCATACATCGAAGAAATTGTCGAAGCCACCAGTGCTTTCGCCCTCGCCGATTCTGCGGAACCTGCTCAGAGGAACCAAGCCCCTTTCATTGCTTTCGACGTCAATCCCAGACTTCCGAACGATAAGCAAGAACAAACAGCTCAAGGCCCTGCTCCTGCAATACGAAGATTGCTTTTCGTCGTCATCGAAAATTCGGCAGACCCCAATCACGAAACATCGCATCATAACCGAAGAAAATGCCAGACCACTCCGTCAGAGTCCGTACAGGGTTTCGACGCGAGAACGTAAGGCCATGAAGAGACAAGTTGATGAAATGCTGCGGGATGACATTAATTATTTATTTATTTATTTATTTATTTATTTATTATTTATTAGAATACCCTCAGGGCCCGTAGGGCATTACAGAGGGGGTGGGTACAACATTTTATAACACACAAGAAAAAAAAGACAAAAAAAGAAACAAGTGTCAAATGCGCAAATCACGAAGGCAAGATAAGTCAACGAAAAATGTATAAGTAAGAATTCAAGCACATACAAGACAAAGATAGATAATGGAAACTGCGTATAGTTACAAACATTGCTGAGAAATTGCAGTCTTGAATAACAAAGGGTCTGTTATTGTTACAACGGAAGAGGGAAAGTGGTTTCAATCGGTGGCTGTTTTCGGTAAGAAGGCTGCTGAAAAGAATTTGGTGCGGCAAAACGGAATGGCAACCTTATGCTGGTGATCAATGCGCGATGAGTGGTATGACGGTTGTGAAATGAGGTCTCGCTTCATTGATGGATTGTGAAAAAATATCTTATGAAAAAAATGCAGTCGCACCAGTTTCCTCCGAACAGTTAAATTGGAGCAATACTTTTTTGCAGACTAGTTGGTTCATACTTGAAAAATTGAATTGCTGCACAAACTTGAAGAAACGTAGCATGTATATATTGGCTTCAAAAAACGACAATAAACAGTTGGTAGTCTGCGCTCTTTCCTGTCTCTCTTGTTTTTTTCTTCAAGTTTGTGCAGCAATTCAATTTTTCAAGTTAAATTGGGCAGGTCAAGATTAGATTTCATTTCTGATATGCTAGCAAGACGGGAATAATTAGAGCAAATGAACCGAGTGAGCGGTTCTGAACAGATTCTAACGCGTTGATTAAATTTTGCTGCACGGGATTCCATATAGCGGACGCGTACTCAAGCTTTGGGCGAATTAGTGATCGGTATAGTAGAACTTTGAGGGACAGCGGAGCGCGAGAAAAGTTGCGGCGTAAGTATCCTAGCGTTCGGTTAGCGTTATTACAGATGTAGGTAACATGCGTGTGCCAAGATAGATTATCCAGCCGTTCAAGAGTCCATGGGCATCCCCCGTGGTGTTGGTGAATAAAAAGGATGGGACCCTACGTTTCTGCGTCCATTATCGCCGCCTGAACAAAATCACAAAAAAGGACGTGTATCCTCTCCCACGAATAGACGACGCACTTGATCGGCTCCATAACGCCAAGTACTTTTCGTCAATGGACCTCAAGACTGGCTATTGGCAAATCGAAGTCGACGAAAGAGACCGAGAGAAGACGGCGTTTACAACACCGGACGGCCTCTTCGAGTTTAAGGTGATGCCCTTCGGCCTTTGCTCAGCGCCTGCAACTTTTCAACGCGTTATGGATACAGTACTGGCAGGATTGAAGTGGCAGACTTGCCTTGTTCACTTGGACGACGTCGTCGTGTTTTCCTCAAGTTTCGACGAGCATCTTCGGCGCCTTGAAGCTGTACTTCAAGCCATCAAGACTTCCGGACTCACACTGAAGCCAGAAAAGTGCAGATTTGCGTATGAGAAGCTCTTGTTTCTGGGGCACGTTATCAGCAAGTCTGGAGTTCGTCCCGATCCACGGAAAACAGCCGCCGCCGCCATCGCCGACTTCCCGCCGCCCACTGACAAGAAAGCCGTGCGCCGATTTCTGGGCCTGTGTGCCTATTATAGGCGGTTCGTGAAAAACTTCGCCCGCATCGCCGATCCTCTCACTAACCTTACCAAGGCCGATGTGGAGTTTAAGTGGGAAACGCCGCAGGAACACGCTTTCCAGGAGCTTAAACATCGCCTCCAGACGCCTCTGTTACTTGCCCATTTTGACGAATTCGCCGAGACAGAAATACATACTGACGCAAGCAGCGTAGGTCTTGGCGCCGTTCTTGTGCAGAGAGAGGGCTGACGGACTTGGAAGGGTTATTAGGTACGCCAGCCGATCGCTATCCGAAGCAGAAGCAAATTATTCCACAACAGAAAAGGAGTGCCTCGCCATCATCTGGGCTACGTCGAAATTTCGCCCCTACCTCTACGGCAGACCCTTCAAAGTTGTGAGCGACCACCACGCATTGTGTTGGCTAGCCACCTTGAAGGACCCTTCAGGTCGCCTCGCACGATAGAGCCTGATACTTCAAGAATATGACATTACTGTCATTTACAAGTCCGGAAAAAAACACTCCGACGTCGACTGTCTCGTGCGCCTGTCGACCAACCGCTACCCGACGACCCGGATGACGACTACTTCTTAGGAACGATAACTACCGACGACTTCGCTGAACAACAGAGGGCCGACTCGGAACCTAAGGCCCTAATAGAATACCTCGAAGGTAGGACCGCCGAAGTCCCGAAGGTATTCAAGCGCGCACTTGCGTCGTTCTTTCTACGAAACGGTCTTCTACAAAAGAAAAACATTTCACCGCTTCGAGCTAAGTACCTCCTTGTGATGCCTTCAACTCTGCGACCAGAACTCCTGCAGGCCCTGCACGACGATCTGACGGCAGGGTACCTCGGTGTTTGTCGGACGCTCGCGAGGATATAAGAAAGGTACCACTGGCCACGTCTTACCACCGACGTCACTCGTTATGTGAGAACATGCCGGGACTGTCAGCGACGCAAGACACCGCCGACAAGGTCAGCGAGACTTCTGCAGCCAATTGATCTACCTTGCCGACCTTTCAAGCAGATTGGTATGGACCTACTGGGGCCGTTCCCGACGTCGGCTTTCGGAAACAAGTGGATCGTGGTAGCTACCGACTACCTCACCCGCTACGCCGAGACAAAAGCCTTGCCAAAAGGCAGTGCATCCGAGGTAGCTAAGTTCTTCGTCGAAAATATCGTCCTACGTCACGGCGTCCCTGGAGGTCCTTATCACCGACAGAGGAACGGCATTCACTGCCGACTTAACTCAAGCGATCTTGGCATACAGCCAAACAAACCACCGCCGGACGACGGCGTACCACCCACAGACCAACGGCCTCACCGAGCGGCTTAACAAGACGATCGCCAACATGCTGTCAATGTACGTCGATGTCGAACACAGGACGTGGGACGCCATTCTTCCGTATGTGACCTTCGCATACAACACGGCGGTGCAGGAGACGACGCAGATATCTCAATACAAACTGGTCTACGGAAGGAGCCCGGCAACGACGCTCGATGCCATGTTACCCAACGTCACCGACGAAGAAAACCTCGATGTGAGCTAGTACCTTCAACGCGCCGAAGAAGCCCGACAACTTGCACGTCTCCGTATCAAGAATCAACAGACGACCGATAGCCACCGTTACAACCTTCGACGACGCATCGTGGAATACCAGCCCGGTGAACGTGTTTGGGTGTGGACGCCGATACGCCGACGTGGACTAAGTGAAAAGCATCTGCGACGGTACTTCGGACCGTACAGGGTGGTTCGACGTCTCGGTCCACTTGATTACGAGGTTGTCCCCGACGCCATCACGAATTCTCAACAACGCCGATCGCGACCTGAAGTCGTACATGTCGCGCGCCTCAAGCCATTTCATGCGCGTTAACAAACTAAAACAGTGTTTTTTTTATTATACTTGTATCGTAATTTATTCATTGTACTTTCTTGCATTATTATTGTACCTTCATCTTTAGTTAAAGCATCGGGACGATGCCCTTTTTTCAGAGGGGGGCAATGCCACGTTCCATTTCCCAAGTTTTTGTTATCGTCCCAAAACACCACACGATTCTCAGCGCGAACCGCGCCTGCAGTTTTCTAGAAGGTTCCGGACTGTAGTAGATCATTTTTATAAGATCACGCCCACTGTGCGAACGGTACAGATTGTTCTAGATAGAACCTACGCCACCGCCAGCGATAACGCTAGAACATTCGACAGCAAGAGTATAAATGCCGACGCGCTTCGCCGCTTGTCAGTTGTTGATCGAATGCCGACGCTGCGTTCGCCGCTATCAGTCCGAGACTGCTATCTGTGCAAGACTGCTGCTGTAATTAGACTTTCCCTTTACCGGGCACAGGTTCGCCCAAATAAACAGTTAAATCCCAACACGAAGTTTCCTGTCTTCGGCCACGTCATGACCCCGTGACAATATAAACCCTAAAAGTGGAATAGCTCAGTGGTTAGGGCATCGAACGTGTTATTCGAAGGTCGTAGGTTCGATTCCTGCTCACGGCTGGTTATTTTTTCATCCACTTCTTTTTCTTCTTTTTTCTTATTTACATTCCATTGGTTCAAATAACTTACCCTGTACATTCCTTGGCCTTACTGTCTGTTATATCTCATAATATTGTGTTAAAACACGGAAAAACGAGCCCTTAGATATACACTTCTTTCCCTTATTTCATTGAACGAGGGTCTCGTACTGGCAGATTTGGTGTGTTTACGTTGTATAAGAGGGACAACTAATCAGCTGCCCACTCATAATAAGTTCACGTGCTCCGTGACGCCAAACATGCGCGTAAGAGTGTTTTCACACTCGTCGTTTGGCTTATAGATGGCGCTGACTGTCACTCCTACTTCTAAATTCATATATAAACCCAAAAAAGTGGATGGAGGGAAGGCCGCTGTGATACCTCAGTGGTTAGAGCATCGAACGTATTATTCGACGGTCGTGGGTTCGATTCCTGCTCACGGCTGGTTATTTTTTCATCCACTTTTCTTTCTTCTTCTTATTTACATTCCATTGGTTCTAATAACTTCCCCTGTACATTCCTTGGCCTTACTGTCGGTTAGATCTCATTATTATTGTGTTAAAACACGGAAAAACGAGCCCTTAGGTATACACTTCTTTCCCTTATTTCATTGAACAAGGGCTCGTACTGGCAGACTTGGTGTGTTTAGGTTGTATAAGAGGGAGAATTAATCAGCTGCCCACTCTTAATAAGTTCACGTGCTACGTGACGCCAAACATGCGCATAAGAGTGTTTTCACACTCGTCGTTTGGCCTATAGATGGCGCTGACTGTCACTCCTACTTCTAAATTCACATATAAACCCAAAAAAGTGGATGGAGGGAAGGCCGCTGTGATAGCTCAGTGGTTAGAGCATCGAACGTGTTATTCGAAGGTCGTAGATTCGATTCCTGCTCACGGCTGATTATTTTTTCGTCCACTTTTCTTTCTTCTTTCTTCTTAATTACATTCCATTGGTTCTAATAACTTCCCCTGTACATTCCTTGGCTTTACTGTCTGTTAGATCTTATAATATATATATATATATATATATATATATATATATATATATGTTGTAGTGAAAAAAAGCCGTGGACGAATGACACTAGCAAGCAAGCACCAGTCTGCAGCAGCACCACACTTGATCTCACGCCCACTCAGATTTAACTGCTTGACGCCCACCACTCCTCGACGCTTGATGGTTAACATTTCTCGAGCTTCCCTGAAATATAGCGTCAATAAACTACGTCAAATTTGGTGGATGAACGTCGATTCACTGTACTAATGTGGATCTATGCTCCCGGAAGCTCTCCCCGCTTCTTGATTTCATGATCATCAAGGCTAACGAGACCCCTCTCCAGCCTGAACCCTCAGTCGTCCAAGTCACCTCAGCACAATGTATTGCCAGCGAGAGCCGCCCATCTCCACCGGCTACGGGGAATCAGATGTGGATGATTGGCTGTCGAAGTACAAGGCTACCAGTGCAAGTAGCAAGTGGGACGACCAAATAAAGCTTGGATACGCCCAGCTTTATCTTATGGACATCGATCAATGCAGTTGCAGCTACCACAAGAGCGACCTTCGCACTTGGCCTGTCTTCAAAATATCCATTACGGACATCTTCGGTCGGCCAACGGCTCGTAAACTTCGGGCCAAGCAGCGCTTGTGTAAATGGGCGCAGCTTCCCGGTGCGAACTTCACAAGTTACATTTGAGTTACTGCTCGCTAATGACCAGCAGGCGCTGCTATCCACCATCATGGATTTCGTCCTTGAGGAGGTAGCGCATCAGCTTTTATTTCTCCCTCTCGCGAACACACCGGCGCAGACCTTGGCCCCTGACAGGCAGAATATCATTCGCAACCACATCGCTGAGGCACTACCTCCTATGTCACAACGACCACCTGTGTCTGAGCCACTTACTTAGGCTGGCATCACCTCTCATCCACCTCTGCAGCCTTCACCCTGTGCCCGCCCTGTGATGCCAACCCCCGCCTCACTATCAACCACGAATTCTACGCTGCCGCTTTCTTACCCAGGGCCTTCGCCTCCGTTATTACGCCGCCCAGACGTTTGGTGAACGCCTGAGAACGGGCCCATCTGCTTGGCTTTTGGTGTCGCTGGCCACGTCGCTCGCCACTGCCGCCGCTACCAAGCTTATTTTTTCAGCGCAATGACCACGCCCGCTCTCTAGTCACCAAACACACCACCGACTGCCATCTCGGATAACCACCTCTCTTCCTCCAGTTCCCGACCCCCATCTCCTCGACGAGCCCCCCATGTGTCGCCGCTCTGCTACAGAGGAAGAAACTGATTGCTGCAGTTTTGGAGGCAACAGCTCCAGGCAAGTCGAGTTGCCGAAAGCCTCTATGTGTTTTGCCGCAAAATGTTATTGACGTCGATGCCGAAGGAACCACAGCCGTAGCGCTCATTGACACAGGAGCTGTCGTTTCCATCATCTTTGAGACACTGAGCCGCAAGCTCCATAAGGTGACGACGTCATTTTCAGGACTAATGCCCCGTACTGCTAGCTCCTAGTGTATTCCACCATAAGCTCTGTACATGGCGCGGATTACCATTCAGGACGCACTCTATGTGATTGAGTTTTCGTGCTACCAGCCTGCTCCCAAGACATTATACTCGAGTGGGACTTCGTCTCAAGCCATAGCGCCATATCAGACTGCTCTCGTGCAGAAGTCGCTTTTACGCTCTTGCAGACCTCTCCTTCAAAGGATCCTCCTACTCACAAACTTGTCGTTGCGGAGGACCCAGATATTCCCCACACACGTGGACCCTTGTCACACTAAGCGTTCTATTGCGCCGGATGGGGCAGCACACTTCGCTCTCTCGGAAGTCTTCCACCATCGGCGCGGCTTACCACTGCTGCCGTGATGTTTCTTCGAGGGGAATCCCCGGAGCGCATATAAGGCGCCAACCTCCTGAGTTCCCTGGACATCACCGAAGATGAACCCTACCATGAGCTAAATGCCATCACATGACCTGTTCTGGCGTCTTCAGTCCTGGATAAGTTTCGCCCTATGATTGCCGACGACCCATCGTCATCGTATCGCTGCGAACGTTTCGCTCTTCTGCACGTCTTCCACTCATCTTTCGATTGCGCCCGGCCAACCTTGGGCCGAACGTAGAGCATCACTCACCACACCGACACAAATTCCATGCCCCTTACGCCAACGACCATATCACCCTATCGGAAAAAAACGAATGGTGGGCATGGTGGAAACCACCACCCACCATTATAGTGGATTAATGTAGTGGGTGAATGGTGGGAAACACCCACCATGGCGCATGGTGGGTATGGTGGGTGCTGCAGTGCCGGCAAGACTTGAGCGCGAAATGACGTCAGAATCACCGTGACGAGCTGCCACAAAAATAAAAATGAACTCTATAAAAACAGTATAAAAAACACCCATCCCGTAAAAAAAAGGTGCCACGGAGGATCGAACGTGCAACCTGCGGATTTCCATTCGAAGACGCTAACCACTGCGCCACACCATTTTTTTTCTTTATTTCCGGTAAACTTCTCAAACGGGTTGCTACGCTTAATATATCACAATTCACAGCGAACAATACAAAAAACTTGAAAATAACTAAGCCCGTCAAGCATTACTATAACACATCACATTCTAGAATTCCTTCATGGTCAGTAGGGCTTCTACCCTTTCTACCCATAAAGGTGCACATTCGTCTGTTCTTACTACCTCGAGAAATCTTGAGATGCTTTCTTTAAAATACTCTCTTGCTGGTCTTCTGTCTGGGTCACAATGAAATCCAGCCATTCTAGAGCGCCATATACTGTGCAAGGCCGTCATCATAATGAAATCGAAAGGCAATCCATCCTCATTCTCAATATCCAAATACCTGATCCCATGAGGATCTAACGGGAACTCTTTCTTGATTGTCCTTTGTAATACGTCCCAAAAATAAACACCTTCCCAACAGTGCAGAAATACATGGTCAATAGTTTCCGGTTTCTTACAGATTAGACAGTGAGATCCCCAAGGCATATAAAACCCACGCTCCTCTAGGAAGGTTCTTACAGGAAGTGTTCCAGTGTGTAATTTGAAAAAGAACGTTTTCGCACTTGGAGCTGCTGGCATTTTTTTAACTCGTTTAAGTACATTCTGACCCTTGCGTGCTGTATATAGCGCTCTGTACAATGGGATGGGGAGCATCGTGTCACATAAATCTTTGTACAGTTTTTTCTTTCCAACAGACCACAGGTAGTCAGTTGAAAAACGAACACACAAAAACCGCACGCTGGCCACAACTTCCTTCATGTATCCTTGCACAGCCCCTGTGGTAACATGAGTGCTCACAACAAACTCGGGCAACAGTCTACTTAGTCTTGTTTGACACACTGTTAGTAGGAAAGGGTCTCTTGTCTCGCGAAAACAGAAAAACCTATTTACTAACTGCTTGATGAACAGATGACCTAGCCCAAGGCCTCCACACTTCACCCGTCTAAACAAATTCGTGCGACTGCACCTTTCCCAGTTAGAACCCCACACAAATACTGCAAACACCCGATGTATTTTTGCACATTGACCCGGGAACAGTACAGCACTTGCATCACATACCACAGCTTAGACACAAAAAACCAGTTGCATGCAGTAGCCCTAGCAAACATGGACAGATAGGTTGCATTCCACCTATTCGCTTTCTCTTTAATTTCTTTCGTTTGCTGTGGCCAATATTCATCAGTACTTTTGTATGACTCAAGCGGTACTCCGAGATATTTAACTGGCGTTCTTGTCCATTTAATGGCTGCAAAAAATTCTGGTGTTGAAGGCCAACATCCATGCCAGAAGCCGAGGCATTTACTCCAGTTTATGTGACTTCCTGTAACTTCGGCGAAAGATTTAGAAACTCTGATTGATTCTTCAATGCCTACATAGGAAGTGCTACAAATCGCAACATCATCAGCGTATGCAAGTAGTTTGACCTCTGAAGATTGTACTCTAAACCCATTAATGATGTCATTCTGCAATATCGACCGACATAAAGTTTCAATATAGATGCAAAACAAAAGTGGACTAACAGGGCAACCTTGACGCACTGAGCGCTCAATTCTAATGGGGGGGCCCAATGTCTTGTTAATAATTAGTCGCGTACTACCATTCCGGTATGCCATGGCTACTCCGTCAATAATTATCTTACCAACATTAATGTGCTTCAATACTGCAAACAAAAGAGCGTGGGCAACGCAATCAAACGCTTTCTTCAGATCCAGCTGGAGTATGGCCACACGAGCTTGACTGGTGTCAACACATTCGAGCACGGATCGCATTTTATGAACATTTGTAGCTATGGACCGACCTTTGATTCCACACGTTTGGTGTGGACCAACGATATCTTTTATTACTGACTGAAGTATAGCTGCCAAAATTTTCATTAATATTTTGTAGTCTACATTTGTCAGTGCGATTGGCCTGTACGCTGTGACGTGCCTGAGCTTTTCAACCTCGTCTGTTTTCGGAATCAGAACGGTACGCGATTCACCAAAGGATGGTGGTAATTTCTTTTCCTGATATGCCTTATTAAAAACGCCCGCAAGTATTGAAGACAATTCACTTTTAAAACATTTGTACCACTTGGCACAAAGACCATCTGGTCCTGGAGATTTCCCGGGATTTAACTTATCAATCGCCCGTTCAACTTCAGATGCAGATATAGATCATTCCAAAGCGTTTTTCACTTCCTCACTCACTTGCGGCATGCGTCCTAAATATTCTTCTTTAAATCTTTCTAGGTTTACCTGTCTACACGCAAAAAGGTTTTCAAAATGACTTGAAAATACGGATAAAATGCTGTCCGTATCGGTTACTTCGTGACCGTCCTTCTCTATTTTAGATGCGGAAGCATCTTATACTCGCGCCTTGTAGTGCGCCGTCCACGCCGTCCGCGCCGTCCGCACCGCCTTAGTTGAGCTAATTCATTACGTCTGATACAATAATCACTCGTTCTCTGCTACTGCAATATTCACGCGTTCATCAAGTATAAGGTTATTTGTTGCACTTCAAAAGCATACATGTGTCCGAGTTAAAACGGTCAAAGTTTCACATTAAATGCACCAGGAAGGTAAAGTATTGGTACGGAAACCAGTAACACAAACATGAGCTTGTACGGTAAAGTTAGCTATTTAAAACCTACGCGAGCGTCGGTGCACACTGAACCATGCCTGTGTATTCAGGCATGTGTCTAACTCTGTTACCAGCCACTAAACTGTTTCAGCGGGACGGCTCAGTGCTCTCCCATAGTTGAGTACGAAGTACTCAAAATCGTTCAACATTTTAGATGCAGAAGCATCTTATACTCGCGCCTTGTAGTGCGCCGTCCGCGCCATCCGCACCGCTTCTCGAACATTCGACAGCTGACGCGCGCGCATGCGCCGTCGCGCCGTCGCCCACCATCTGTGCCGTGCGCGCTTCTCCTTCGAGAACATTCGACAGCTGACAGCGCATGCGCCGTCGCGCCGTCGCCATCTGTGCCGCGCGCGCGCTTCTCCTTCGAGAACATTCGACAGCTGACAGCGCATGCACCGTCGCGCTGTATATATACTCAAGGTCGGCGCTCGCTCGCTCAGTTGCCGCTCGTCCGTTGGTTCGTCGCAATAAATAAAACACCGCCCTTTCGCATACGTGCCGTACGTGTTCACTCATTTAACACCCCATTTCACAACCACGTTAACCAATTTAGCCATCGACCCAAGTAAGTCGCAATTTAACACCCGTTAACCAATTACATGCTTCCGCATCCTCCTCAGTGTTCCCCCGAGGGAAGCTGCGGGCAATTTTTTTTCGATATGACTCCGTCGAGCGTTCGTTTTCTGCACGCCTAACGCACTTTTGGTCGGCGTCTCTCCAGCCGCTAATGCCTCAGCCGTAGCACGGACGAGAGCACCACGGTAGCGTTCCTCGTCAAACAGAGCAAGTTTCTGCTTAATATTGCGTATGTCAATTTTATACTCTCCCGGTTGTTTGCACTCCAAGACTATTAGTCTTTCCAAAGTCTTTCGGAGTTCTTTTTCTTTCTTTTTCCTTTCGTAACTCAATGCGCAAGAACGATCAATAGCTTTTATTTTTATTCGCTGCTTGAACTCTTCTATTGTTCTGCAAGTTTAACTTCATCATCCATTTTTATTTCATTGATACAGTTCATTACCTGATCTAAGAAATATTCGTCAGTGATCAAAGTGGAATTCATCTTCCACAGCTCCCATGAGAAAGTTCCACCTTTTGTTTTCTCTCCCATATCACATTTAACTAAACAATGACCACTGAAGTGTATTGGGTAGACAGCATATGTCTTACAGTGGGCTATTAATTCAAGCGACACGTAAATGCGATCAAGACGCGCATGGCTATTCCCCTGAAAATGTGTGAAACGCACTTCCCGCGTTCCCTCCATACAGCTGCCCACGTCTTCTAACTCGAATTCAGTAACTACGTCCGCTAGCGTCCTACTACTATTATCGTAAATGGCGCGGCCGTTTGCTCGATCTCGCCCGTTGAGGACGCAGTTAAAATCACCCAGTAATACATATTTCCTTTCCAAAGTGAAGTGCTGCTTTAGGCTTGAAAAAAAATTGATCGCTCCTCGTAAATGGTTGGTGCATAAATACACACTATACGCCACTGACATTCATTGAATACTAAATCACAGGAAACCAATCTACCAGACGGGCAAGAGAAGGTATCTTGCACTACCAGACCCGGTAACTTCTTAATGAACAAAACGCAGCCTGCAGACGTGCCTATTGCTTGACTTACAATTGCGTGGTAATGCGCCGTAAACCTCAGCACCATGCCCCGGGTCTCCTCCTCACCGTCTACTTTTGTTTCTTGTACAGCTAGTACATCCAGATCATGATCCACAAGTAGCCTGTAGACTTGGCTCTGTTACCACTTGGCGGCAAGACCTCGTACATTTAACGTTGCCACTCTAAGTTTCGGTGCAACAGCCATGTCTACACAGTGAAGAAGTTAGCCCGGGACATGGTGCTTACCTTCGGCGTCTAGCATAGAGCTAGACATCTTCGGAGCCTCCAGGTGGTCCCGCGCCACTGGAGGACAAAGGTGGCCAGTGTGTGTCCGATATCGGGTTGGGACGCAGCCTCGTGCTGCTGCGTCTGAACGAAGTCGCCTTCGCAGGTGGCCCCTCTTCTTGATTTTCGCTGGACGCCTCACGCCGTCCTGCAGACTGCTCGCGGGGTCTTTTGCTTGGCGCCCCACCACTGATACTCTCGCACGACACTGGAAGTTCGGTTAATTCCACCGGCTCAGGCTCCTTCGATGGGGTGCTTGTGAAGCCTTCTTCGGTTTGGCCGGCTGGCTCTTGAGTATCCACCTCCCCAGATGCTATGTCTGCTTTGGCTGTTGGTTCATCACCACCAGTCGGTGTAACTGTACCTGTTGAAGCTTCTGGGTTCACCGCGTCGCCTGCGCCTTTCGCCGCGTCTTCAGCCTCGGTCACGTCCATCACCAACTCTGCTGTGTCTTCCCCTTTGGCTGCTCCGATAGCCGATGCGTACGTGCGCATGCATGCATCTTCGCTGTGGCCGAACCACCGACAACGCGAGCATCGGGTACTTTACACTCTCTTCTAACATGGCCGGTACCCTGGCAGCGCAGACAGTGCATTGGCCGCCCAGGTGCAACCACAAGTGCCAGTTCACCAGCCACCCTGATTTGCTGCGGGAGATCTTCAACCTTCACGCCACCCTTGAGCTTAAGTAGCACAGTCCGTGTGGTTGACCCCTTGTCGCTGACTCCTTGCACACGCCAATAATCCCTGGTGACTTGAACGACCTTCCCATAAGCCGCCAACGCCGTTCGCACGTCTTCATCGTTGACGCCATACAGCAGCCAATGAAGACGCAGCCGCACCTGCTGATCCTGGGGGTCTACGATGATGCAGCGTCGACCCTTGACTTTCAGCTCCTTCACGTCCAGCAAGCGTTTCGTAGCGTCCGCGTTGTTCATGGTGACTGCCCAGACATGATTTATCTGGTAGGCCCCCAGTGCCAACACCTCCGGCAACAGTCCTGTAGGTCCGAGCGCGTCTCGGAAATCTTCGACTCGATGCGGTCTGCCGCGCATATCACCGTGTAAAAACACGGTGTTTTGCGCGACGCGTCCCTTGGGCAGTGGTGGCAAAATAATCTCATATCCTGCGTCTTGGTCTTCGGTCATCCTGTTACCGCGGCTAGTATGTGCCGCAAACGCCGCTCCTACGGAGCACATGATTCTTGCGTCCGACGCGCGTGAGTGCCGACGAAAGAATGACTGCGCCACACCAAAAAGACGGTGATTGCGTGTTAAATATTCAGTTGGCATACAAACTTAAGGTTCAACTTAAGTTATGTTTGTCGTGTACACAACATAGACAAGATCTACACCTGCTACTAAAAATTGCACATTTATTAAACACAAGCAACTGCGGCCTGTAACAATTGCCACATTGTTATTGGCACTAGTGCCATTTTTTTTTACAATTCACAACTTCAAGGGAAAAAAAACCAAGTGGACCGGGGAGCAGCAACAGTTTACCGGCGGGGTCTGCCAAGTTTAATATCCGTTTCGCGCTCGTTCTAAAGGGCGACATCTGCTCACGCTTTATGACGCTTCTAGGCTCATTTCATAGATACGCCCACCTAATTTATTTGATTGAGTATTAGGATGCTTTTCGCGCAATGTAGAGGGCGGTCGCGCCAGCGCAATGCTGTAGCTCTTTCGCTAAAGCAACAACTACATAACGGCTTGGCCAAAGCGAATGCAGTGTACCGGAAACATTACGCTATCATAATGGTTCACCAAGCAAACGAATTTCCACGTCTGAGTTCTCGTACAAAAGCTAGAGAAGTGCCGGTGAGTGCGACCGGCGGCTGTCGGTGAGAAGACACTTAATTCCGTTCTCTGGGAGTGCTTTAATCGCGTCACATCGATGTTTGTTGCTTCTTGGGCGAACACCATACATAATGAAAAATGCTTCATTTAGGTTAATTGATGCCATATGGCTGCGCTGTATTGTCATACTTAATCGTCGTAATCGTGTATTCTGAAACCCGGAAGCACAGTTAACACAATTGTACGGGCTCGGTCAGTAGGCCTAACCTTTGGTGGAAATCATGATGGTAGAACATGTAGTGTACAGATCCCAGCTTGGTACACTATATAATTTGCCGCCATTATAAGCCCACCCATCATCTGCTTACTGCTTCCCAGCATTATCGCGATGGTGGGCAGAGCTTCTCAGCTTGGTACACCATGTGGCCCACCATAACAAGCAGTACCCATCATCTGCTTAGTGCTTCCCAGCATTATCGCAATGGTGGGAAGAGTTTCTCAGCTTGGTACACCATGTAGCCCACCATAATAAGCACCACCCACCATATGCTTAGGGCTTCCCAGCATTATCGCAATGGTGGGCAGAGTGTCCCATTATTGCCCACTATCTAGCCTCTGCTTTCCACCATCATTTCCACTTTACCCATCATCTGTACACCATACCACCCAGTTTGTTCCGGCATAACCACCATATTTTCCACTACGTCCCACCATAGCCATCATAATTTCCACCATGCCCACTATTATTTCCACCATGCCCACTATTATTTCCACTACGCCCACCATCTTTTCCAGTATCCACCATTGCAATTTTCCCAATAGGGCAGTCTCCACGGCGGAGTGCAAAATTATTAATGAACAAGTAGACGACACGCTACAGTTCGAAGTCATTCAGCCGTCCCAAAGCCCCTGGTCCTCTCGTGTGGTCTGTGTGCGAAGAAGGATAGAAGCATAAGAATCTGTGTAGACTATCGCCGCCTCAATAGGATAACCCGGAAGGATGTGCACCGGCTCCCGCACACCAATGATGCTCTCGATTTTCTACGAGGCGCAGAAGATTTCTCGTGCTTAGATTTACGCTTGGGATATTGGTAAGTACCGATGGCTGACACTGATTAATCGAAGGCGGCTTTCGTCACGCCTTATGGACTCTATGAGTTTAACGTCATGCCGTTCAGATTGTGTAACGCCCCAGCCACAATCGAACGAATGATGAACAACGTCCTTTTAGGCTACAAGTGGAACACTTGCCTTTGCGGTCTGGACAACGTCGTAGTCTTTTCTAGGGATTTTCCAACTCTTCTTGTCCATCTTCGGGAGATTCTGACGTTATTAATATTACATTAGGTTTTATTGGCGCAAGGGCATCTAAGGCCAAAGAGCGCCAGTACAAGTGTTGTTTCAATTCGGTTATTAGTTTAAAAATTAAAACAATTGATTGAAACATGATTAAATATTAAAACAAATATCTACGAACCATTTAAAATGCAGTATATTTAAAAGAATGTCACTTTGTTTAAAAAGGAATGTCACTTTGCTAAAACCTTCATTTTGTTGGCTGAAATCTGTGCTGATAAGTTAGTCTACAAGGCCCAAGACCCTCGCAGCTGAAGTCCTTGCCTGTGCAAGAACTGCGAAGGCTAAGACATACTTTTTATGCACCAGGCAGTACCTCACACTTGAGGCGCAGCTGGTGCCTAGGATGGAATGATATCATTGTTAAAAATTTCACTTTTGCAAGATAATGAAGAAGTCTCTTAAGGTCACCCACTGCATCATGTGATAAAAACAGTGCTGGATGAAGTGGGATATGATGTCGATAGAGCTCGCTGAAAAGGGTCAGTCGTGCTTGGTGAAGCACAGGACATTGTATGAGAACATGCACAACGGTTAGACTCTCTCCACAGTGTATACATGTAGGTGGATCAGTGCCTGTCAAAAGGTGTTTATGTGTGGCATAAGTGTGGCCTATTCTGAGCCGTGTTAGAGTGACTTCAGAAAACCTGTTGAGTTTTGGGGGGATAACTTTCCTCAGCTGGGGTTCTACAAGGTGGAGTTTGTTGTCGACTTCTCTGTCCCATTCGGCTTTCTTGCCAGTGGTTGCGTAGACCTCTATGTACAACAGGTTTTAGATCTACACCCGGAACAGAGGTTATATCTATGGTTTGCAGACCAGCGGCTTCTCGTGCATTCTTGTCCACTATTTCATTGCCCGCAATTCCAGAATGACCTGGAGCCCAGCAAATAACAATAGAAAGTTTTAAGTTGTAGGCTGCATAGATTTCGTTAAGGAGCTTGTTGAAAGTAGGGTTCTTGCTGTACTTGCCACAAGACAGGGCCCTGACAACACTTAAAGAATCTGTGTACACTATAGACTTTTGTATCTTGTGTTGTTTAATGTGTTGTATAATAAGCAGGATACCATAGGCTTCCGCTGTGAAAATACTGGTATGTGTATGCATGGTTCTGGTGTCCGAGAACTTTTGTCCATAGGCTGCACAAGATACAGATGTTTGAGATTTTGAGCCATCAGAGAAGAACGTGGTTGAACGATATTTGTGTTCAAGGGCCAAGAAATGTTGCTGAATAAGTGCACTTGGACAATTTTCCTTTATGATGTCTTTGAAAGACCAGTCACAAGTGACTGGACATTGCTGCCAGGGAGGGATGTGTTCGACATGGTCACTTTCCGCCAAGTCATTGAAGAAAATTGCAAGTTTTTCTACTGCAGGTCTTATTGCCAATGGAAACGGTGGGGCGATAGAAGGACGGTTTAGGTATAACTGGGTAGTAGACACATCGTTCATAAGTGTTTTACATGGGTGCTGCTTCAGAGACATGATCTTAACTGCATAGTTGACTCCTAGATACGTGCGCTGATAGTCTAGTGGCCACTGATCTGACTCTGCATAAAGGCTTTGAATAGGGCTGGTACGGAAGGCACCAAGTGCGAGACGGATACCTAGGTGGTATACAGGGTCCAACATTTTCAGTGCTGTCCTTGAAGCTGACTGATATACTATGCATCCATAGTCTATGCGTGACAGAACCAGGCTTCGAAACAGAGATATGAGACAGTGCCTGTCTGTCCCCCACGACTGATGCGATAAAATCTTTAAAAGGTTCATGGTCTTGAGACATTTTAACTTCAGCTGTTTTATGTGCTGGATGAAGGTGAGTTTGGAATCGAAAATTACACCGAGGAATTTTTGTTCTTTCGTGATGACTACGTTTTGTCCATTCATTAGTATGCAGCGGTCAGGATGCACACCTCGTCGTCTCGAGAACAGCACACTAGTAGTCTTGTCAGTGTTAAACTTAAAACCATTCTCGTCAGCCCATTTTGCAAGTCGGTTAACACCTAACTGTATCTGGCGTTCGCATACAGTCAAGTTACACGATTTGAAACTAATTTGAATGTCGTCAACGTATAGAGAGTACGATATCGCAGGTGGAATAACAGAGCGAAGAGAGTTCATTTTAACTATAAATAGTGTGCAGCTTAATACTCCTCCCTGCGGCACTCCATTTTCTTGAAGAAATGTGCGCGATAACACAGTACCTATTCTTACACGGAACTTCCTTTCAGACAGGTAATCTTTTAAGATGGTAAACAACCTGCCACATATACCGAAAGACAGTAGATCTTGCAAGATTCCATATCGCCAGGCAGTATCATATGCCTTCTCAAGATCGAAAAAAACAGACAGACAGTATTGATTGTGTACAAACGCGTCACGTATATACGACTCGAGGAGGACAAGATTGTCGGTTGTGGATCTAGCTGTACGGAAACCAGACTGGCACGGGTCCAATATGCCATTGTACTCCAAGTAATAGACCAAGCGGCGGTTAATCATTTTTTCAAACACTTTGAGTAGGCAGCTTGTGAGGGCGATAGGCCTGTAACTATTTACCGAAGAGGGATCTTTGCCCTGTTTAAGGATTGGTAGTACTATTGCCTCTTTCCAAGCAGAGGGTATTTTGCCGGTACTGAAAATCTTGTTGTAAAGAGCTAAAAGGCAGTTTAGGGTTTCATCAGGGAGATTTCTGATCATTTCATAAGTAATTGTATCAGAACCAGGAGCAGAACTCCCACAGGAACCCAGGGCGAGCTTCAGTTCATATACTGTTAGTGGTTTATTGTATCCGTCTGATCGAGGCTTGTTCCGGCACAGAGGTACACTTTCAGCTATGCTTTTGTGGCGTAAGAACTTAGTGGTATAGTTTTCTGAGCTTGACATTTTCTCGAAGTGTACGCCAAGAGCGTTTGCCTGTTCTTCTATTGTATTACCGCAGTCATTCACCAAAGGGAAGGGATTTGGGCCTTGTCCTTTGAGTTTATGCACCCTATTATAAACCTTGCTGGCGTCTGTGTAGGAGTTTATTGAGGATATATAGCGTGTCCAGCTTTCCCGTTTGGCTATACGGCGAACACGCCTGCCATTCGCTTTGCAACGTTTAAAGGTTATCAAATTTTCTGCTGTTGGGTAGCGAGAAAAAACCCTCCATGCTTTGTTTTGCCGTTTCTTAGCAATTTCACACTCCCGATTCCACCATGGCTTTGCGTTAACCTTATCATTCCTGGACTGCGGTATGCACTTTTTTGCACAAGTCAGAACATATTCCGAAATATAGTTGGCCATCTCTTCTACTTCCAAATGGTCTACCTCTTCGAGGCGTAGTGTACATAGCTCTCTGAATTTCACCCAGTTTGCAACATGAAAGTTCCACTTTTTGGGATAAGACGGCCGGTCATCCCGTTGTTTTGTTGCTAAAAGAGTTGGAAAATGGTCACTTCCATATGGATTATTAATAACTTTCCAATCTAAGTAAAGTAGGAGTGACGGTGACCCAATGGCTAAATCTATGCATGAATATGTATTGTGTGTGGTACTGAAGTATGTTGGCTCTGCCTTATTGAGCAGGCAGGCTCCGGATGCGAGAAGAAAGTTTTCTATTGCACGACCTCTCGCATCACATTTGGTATCACCCCATAGCAAACTGTGAGCATTAAAATCTCCAATTAATACATATGGTTCTGGAAGCTGATCAATAAGCTTTTCGAACTCTGTTTTATTGAATGGTTCGTCAGGGGCTATGTAGATCGAGCAGATAGATATAAGACGGTTAAATAGAATAGCGCGAACAGCCACAACCTCAAGAGAGCTTTGTAGCACAATGTGCTGGCATGCTACGCTTCTTTGTGCAATGATGGCCACACCTCCAGAAGAGAAATTGCCACCATTTCGATCTTTACGAAAAACCACATATTGATTCAAGAAATTCACATGAGTCGACTTTAAATGAGTTTCTTGAACACAGAACACTTTTGGCTGATAGTCATTAAGCAAGTCCTTGATATCATCTAGGTTTTTAAATAGGCCTCTGGCATTCCGCTGTAGTATTTGTGTGTCCATTTTAGGTGTATTTTGTGTTCTATGCTCAAGGATGGAAAGTAAGCTCACGGACCCTTTCCAGGGGCCGTGACACGAGATTTTTCTTTTTTGGATCGGTCGACAGAGTCGCGCCGATCCCTAGGCGCTGGCTGCGCCCTCACGCTCGGTGTTGTGTCCATTGCCTCTTGCGAGGCACTGGACAGGCGCTCTTGCGAGCGCTGCATTTGTTTTGAGGGCCTCGCCTCTAAAGACAAGGCCTTCGCGGCCCCCAGCCCGGAGGCTGGTGGGTCCTTCTTCAATGGCGGAGCAGCACTGGCTGCAACCGCCGAGGGGGCAGAAGGCGTCACCGCCGGCGCACTACGCGTGTGCCAGACAGGCGCCGGGGGCCGTCGTGGCGCTGCCCTCGACGCGCCACTTCGGCAAAGCTGGTTTCTGGCAGGTAGGACACCTGCCTTCGTGCCTCTCTAAATGAAATGTTTCGTGTTACCTTAATCGTGACAATTTCCTTTTCTTTCTTCCAGCTTGGGCATGACCGTGAGTATGCGGCATGTTCCCCGTTACAATTCGCACAGTGAGGAGAGTTTTCACAGGCATCAGATGTGTGTTCGTCAGCACTGCATTTCCCACAAGTTAGGCGGCCTCGGCAGTTCTGAGAACTGTGGCCGAATCGCTGGCATTCAAAACATCGGAGAGGGTTCGGTATATATGGCCTCACTCGGAGCTTGATGTACCCAGCCTCAACAGAGTCGGGCAGTACACTTGAATTAAAAGTAAGTATCAGGTGCTTAGTCTGGATTTCTTTGCCATCACGCCTCATCCTAATTCGTTTCACATTGATGACATTCTGTTCGCTAAAACCCTCCAGGAGTTCAGCCTCCGTCAGCCCTAACAGGTCATCATCTGAGACAACGCCACGGGTGGTGTTCATGGTTTGATGTGGGGTTACTATTAATTTTGTATCTCCAAATTTCACTAGATTAGACAATTTTTCATATTGTTTCTGGTCGCGGAGCTCCAACAGGAGGTCACCACTTGCCATTCTCGATGCTTTATAACCTGGGCCAAAGATTTCTGTCAAAGACTTCGAAACGAGAAAAGGTGAAATTGTTCTCACTGGTTTGCCGGGTGTGTCAGCGTGGACAACGTGAAATCAAGGAAAGGATACTCTCTGGTGACCATAAAACTGGAAGACTTCATCGGTGCGCCCTCTTTTCGGAGGGCGATCAGGGAGTGGGGGGAAGGAACTAGCCATAAGAAAAGGTTTCTTTTCGGCAGTGGTGCCAGCCACCCACCATGGAGTCCTACAAGGGGACGCTGCAGAGTCTGGAAGCACAGGCCCTGCAGACGCCAGCTGTACACCACCACTATAACCGAATATGGTGTATCCAAGGTAGGATAGCCACACAGGGTTAACCCTCTCCGCCAGGAAACACGGAAGTCAACGGAAGAGAGTAGATGACAGGAAAGATTTAAAGTAAGAGAAAAGACGAAGATGTGAGGGGGAGACAGGAAAAGGCGACTGCCGATTTACCCTGGGTGGGTCAGCCCAGGGGTGCCGTCTACGTGAAACCGGGGCCAAAGGGGTGTGTTGCCTCTGCCGGGAGGCCTTAAAGGTCCAATCACCCAGCGTCGGCTCAACCCCCAGGATCCCCTTTTCCCCGGACACGGCAAAGCCACGCACGGCTAGGCGTGGGAGGGAGTCGAAACTCCCCCGTTAGCTCGGGTTCGTGGTGTCGCTACACACCAAACGCCTACTTGCGCAGGCGCCCCTGCGGGGGGGAGATTCTGACGTACATCAGTTCAGCTGAAGTACGTCAGCTGAGCTGAGGTACGCCAGGAACTCAGCATAAAGAAGTGTTAGTTTGCGGCACGCCAGTTAACGATACTTGGTAACGTAATTTACAAACAAGGCCTTCTGCCGGACCCAGCAAAACTAGGTGCCGTGGCCGCATTCCCCAAGCCCACTTGCATGAAGAAGCTCCGACGTTTCTTTGGGCAGCGTTCCTACTTTTGTCAATTCATGTGCAACTTCGCTTCCATCATCACCCCTATTACGAAGATTCTGACAGCCTCCAACGGCGTGTCTGCTTGGTCATGAGAGTGCGACACATCTTTTGATAGGCTTCAACGCTTTCTAACATTACCTCCGATACCATGACACTTTGACCCGGATGAGCCCACAGAAATTTATACTGACACCAGTGGTGTCGGCATTGGTGCGGTGTTGGCTCAAAAAAAAAGCTGGGGTGCCAAGAATACGCCTTCACTCACGTGAGTCGAACTCTGAGTAAAGCCGAGTGCAATTATTTTTTCATGGAAAAACAATGCTTCGCTATAATTTGTGATTTGGCTAAGTTCCGTTCGTACCTTTATGGCCGCCCTTTCGACGTCGTCATGGCTCACCACGCTCTGTGTCGGCTCTCTTCTCTGAAAAATCTCTTCTCGGGACGACTCGCTCAGTGGGCGCTGAGGCTACAAGAGTACACGAAGTTCGTGTTGTGTACCAATCAAGCCGCAAGCACTCTTACGCAGACGCTCTTTCCAGTTCACCTCTAGCATCCGCCACAGCTTCATTGTCCGTTTCCGTTTCACCAGTCGACGTCACCGATATGTTAGTGGAGCAACGCAACGATACGTGGGTTTAGCAGCAGCTCAAATTTCTGTCATATCCATAAGCGTACCTGATTCTAGAGCTTTACATTATCAAGCACCTCATTTTGCCACTCGAGATGGTGTCCTCTATCGGCGGAATTACGTATCTGATGGCTGAAGGTGGCTGCTTGTGATAACTCGCCACATGCGCATGCAAATGTGTGCTGCTTTCACGCTGGCGTGCGCAAGACCTTCACCCGCTTGCGTCAAAGGTAATATTGGCGTGGAATATTTCTATTTGTGTGCAAGTATATCCGCGCTTGTACTGCCAGTCAGCAACGAAAGGTTACGCCTCAACAAGCCGCCGGTACACTTCACCCTCTCCCTCGTCCAGCGCGTACATTTGACCGCGTCGGCATTAATTTGTACGGCCCGTTTCCCTCGACAACTTCTGAAAATAGATGAATCATTGTTGGCGTAGACCACCTTACGCGTGATGCAGAAACGGCAGCATTACCCACAGCAACAGCCAGAGAAGTTGCGTTTTTCATCAAACGCCATTTCGTCCCGTGCTACGGCGTGCCCCGCCAACTTCTCAGTGACAGCGGACGCATTTTTGTGTTTGAAGCAGTCGAAGCATTGATCGTTCAGTTTAACAATGTTCACCGCAAGACCATCACATGATCTGCAAACCACTGGCCTAACCAAACAATTTAACTGGACTCTCGGTGATATTCGGACGATGTACGCCGCATCTGACCAGGCAAACTGGGACGCCGTCCTTCCTGTCGTCACACATGCGTACAAAACTGCAACGCAAGCGACCACGGAATTCTCACCGTTCTTATTTTATACGGACACAAACCATCACGCATGGTTCACACCATGCGCCTTCCAGTGCAGTCTAATTTTCGGCATTGCCAGGTAGGCAAAAGATTGTCGACAGTTGGCTCGTTCCTTTACGAACGAGGAAGAAGGTCGCCAAAAGTTTAGGCGTGACGACGACCGACTTCCTGCTTCTTTCCAACTAAGGGCCTTATAGTTTGACTATGGGTCCCACCGAATACCTCTGGCCTGTCCTCTACGTTATCGGCCCATACCACATTCTTACTCGGACTTCTCCGTTCAATTACGAGGTCCAGCCCTTAGCACCACCATCTGTAGACTTGCGTCCTCGCGGCTGAGTAATCGTCCACGTCTCTCGCATCAAGCGCCATTATGACCCGGCTATAAATGCCTGAAGTCGCCAGGATGGCTTCTTTATTCCCCGGGGGCAAATGTAGTGAAAGAAAGGCGACGACGAAAGACACGAGCAAGCAAGCAAGCACCAGCGTCAGGAGCAGCACCAGACTCGAGCTCACGCTAACCTGAATCGTGTGCTGAACACCCGCCGATCCTCGATGCTGCTTCGCGGTTAACGTTTTTCGAGCTTCTCTGACGCCCAGCGTGTATAACCCACGTCACAATACACACACACAACACACACACTCACACACACACACACACCACACACACACACACACACACACACACACACACACACACACATATATATATATATATATATATATATCATCACGAGGAACGTCGTCTTTGTTCGAAGCGTTGATCAGGCGATTACGCCTAATATACGCAGGCGCAACCCGAACGCTGCTACAGTCTTGCAGAGTGGTGGCGGCTGCATCGATCCCCAAGTCATCTCCAACGTCACGTTCCCCAGGAGTTTCGTACTGGTCGCCGCTTGCTTCCCCCGTCCGCTGTCAAGACTCAAGAGACGCTGTCCGGACGATCCAGCACGCTTGTCCAACAAACGATTCCTGCCTAGATCGTCAACGCCCAGCAGCGCGACCCACCCATCTTCTCTGGTCTTCCACGCGACGACGTTGAGGTATAGTCGAAAGAACATGATATGACCACTGTTGATAAACAATGGGATGAGCCTGAAAAACTTCGTCACGTCGCCTTCTTTCTGTCTGAGGCCAGAAAAACGTGTTTTTTTAACCACGAGAGCAACTTCCCGGATTGACCTACTTTTGCTCAACAAGTCCGTAGTATTTTTGGGAAACCAAACATCCTATTTCGAAGTGTCGAAACGAAAGCTCGGCGGGCATGTCCAACATTTCGGGGAGACGTACACTTCGTACATTGAAAACGTCCTGGCGGCGCAGCGCCGCCCTACGACACGTTCCTACTCTCCGACTTTCCTCGCCGCACCTCGCCCCTACTATCCGGGACGCCACCGGTGCCCTTCTCCTTTGCGACGCTCAACATCACTCCTGAGACCAGCTGCCCTACTTCTGACTGCCACTCGGAAATCTAGATGGTGCAGTTTTTGGAGGGCAGGCTGCATCGCTCGAAAAAACACCGAGACTTCCAGAGGGCCCAGCCAATTTGTTATTAGCGTATGCTAAAGGAGTGCCAGTTCAAGAATTGGTAGACACGAGGGCTGCCATTTTTGTTATTCATGGGTGTTTGTGTTCTCGTCTACGTATGGTTACCAAGCCTTATACTGGCACCTCTCACGTAACGCAGATGACTCGCAGATACAGCCATCAACAGAATGCACCGTTGGAGTTTTATTGATGGCATCCGGTACCAAGTTCAGTTCGCTGTGTTGGCTTCCTGTGCTTTTATGGTTATTTTAAGATGGTAATAAATGCGAAGCATTTTTTAGCGGACTTCGGCGACTTCTAGCGTATCTATCTATCTATCTAGCCGCCTATGACTTTTAGCTCTCCTGGCCGTTAGGATATTGATATTGATACCAAACTTGCTAGGGCATAACATGACTGTATTACGAGCACTGCTGACTAGTCATAACATGAAAATCATGACGGGTATGTCATGAATGTCGTCATTTACATTTCAAGGTCTTGCTGCATGCTCTTGCGGTGGTCTCGTTCTCTGGACACGTTGCAAAACTGGTATGGTATGACATGATTGCATGGCAAACACAAGCGACAGACCCTAACGTGGAATTCATGACACGCATGTCATGTGAGTCATGAGTCATGACTATATGCCACGCTCACGATGCTCTCACAGCCATCTCGGTAGCTTCACATCATTAGGTGTTACGTAATGTGAATGGATGACGAAGGTATGTGACTGGTGCAAACAAGAAAATCATGTGATGCGTGTCATGTGACAATATGACTACAAACCACACTCATAATGCCCTCGCAGCCGTTTCGCTAGATTCACATACACCAAATTTGGTTTTAGGGACGCGAATGGACGACAAAGGGATGTGACTGGTGCAAGCATGACAATCATGTGCTGCGTGTCATGTAACAACATGGCTCCATGCTACACTCATAATACGCTCACGGCCGTCTCGCTAGCTTCACATGTACCAAATTCAGTATTACGTGACTCGAACGGACGACATAAGTAAATGACATGTCCAAACATGATAATCATGACATGTGTGTCATGTAACAACATGACTACATGCCGCACTCACGATGCGCTCGGGGCCGTTTCGCTGGATTCATATATGCCAAAGTTGGTATTACGTCACGTGAATGGATGATGAAGGTATGTGACTGAAGCAGACATAATAATTATGAGATGCGTTTCATGTAGGAGCATGATAACATGCCACAGTCAAGGTGCCAATACATTTCGACGTTATACGGTGCGCGTATGCTCCAGCGTTCGTTTCGTCACGTCATGCCGGTGATGCCACGCCAGGCGCCGATCTGCATATATCCTCGCAGCCACGCGCTGCCCTGCGTTGCTTTGACGCATGCGCGTTTCAGAACGCTTGGCGTCCCTTCGTCACTAAGCTAGACAGGTGTGGTGCATTCTTGGTAACGTGGTTGGTGTGAAATCCAGCATGTCGCATTTCGCACCGGTTGCCGCCGGGCTGCGCCCACAGACGGTGGTCGCGTCTGGCGTCAGACTATAGAGTGTTCGCGTTTTGCTAGCGTAGTGTCGCTGCTCCCAGCGTGCGCTAGTCAACGTTACGTCGCAGTATATTGGGCTCTTCATGATGCTCTCCACGCCGTTTGGCTAGCTTGTCATATTCCAAATTTAGTATTATAGAACGTGAATGGACGACGAAGGTATGTGACTGGTGCAAACATGATGATCATGAGATGCGTGTCATGTAACAACACGACCACATGCCGCGCTCATGATGCACTCGCAATCGTTTCTCTAGCTTCACATATACCAAATTGGTATTGCATGACGTAAATAGACGGTGAAGGTAAATGACACGTCCGAACATGATAATCATGATATGCGTGTCATGTAAACCATGACTACATGCAGCGCTCATAGCACGCTCGCGGCCGTTTCGCTAGCTCCACATATACCAAGTTTAGAATAAGGTGGCATGAATGGATGATGAAGGTAAATGACACGTCCAAACATAATAATTATGACATGGAAGTTATGTACGGCGTAATTTGCCTCCGCCACGTAACGTTGTTCTGATTTGAAACTGACATATACACCTGCCTCATTCGTGCTTCGCATATCATCGATTCCCACTATACATGGGATCAACCAATTTTTTTCGTTCTGATGCTGCTGCTTCTATCTCTTGTCGACAACGAGTCATGCATGTGCGAGAGACGAATGATATCTCGCCGAAATCATCACGTCACTGTCTATGAACAGTCAACGACTTCGTTGTGCCACCTAACCACGAGCATGTTATTACCGTTATTTCTAACTTCACTGACCACGGTGACGTCGTAGTCGCTCCATCAGCTCGTTGTCTATCAAGAGGAATCGCACTCTAATTTAGTCTTCTCCGCTTCTCTAATGGCACCACCTTTCTCGCTGTACTGAATATCGCCAATGAGCCGATTCTGCTTACCAAGGGCATTGTTGTAGTTTCCAGTGTGGACACTCTACATATCTCGGTAGTGGCTTCGGATACCAGTCTGTTGGAATCACGCTCAGTACCAACAGATGCTCCGACAACTACGCCTCTCGTCAGTGTCATCAGCACGGATCTCACTCCGCCGCAAGCAGATGAACTACTGGCGTTGTTTTCAAAGCATAAAGTCTATTTCGACGTACAGTCCACTGCTCAAAGCAAGACTTCTGCGGTGGCTCATCGCATACACAGTTACGGAACTTCTATTGTCCGTCGTCGACCATACCGTGTCTCTTCCAGCGAACGCGTGATCAACGACAAGCACGTTGCTGATATGCTCAAGAAAAATATCATCTGTCCTTCCGCAAGCGCTTAGTCGTCTCGTGTCGTCCTCGTGCGAAAAAATACAGCTCGGTGCCATTCTGCACTGACTACAGCGCATTGAAGAGAGTAACCAGAAGAGACCTAAATCTTTTGCCTCACATTGATGATTCCTTAGATTCTTTACAAGCAGCTGAGATTTCTTCGAGCCTTGACCTGTGCTCTGGTTTTTGGCAAATTCCATTGCACGATAATGACAAGAAAAAAAACCGCCTTTGCCACACCCGACAAACTTCACAAATATAACGTCATGCCTTTCAACCTCTGCGTTGCGCCAGAAACGCTTGAACGAATGATAGGCACTGTATTGCGGGCCTTTGAGTGGAAAGCATGATTATTACCTTGACGACATCGTCAGAATTTCTTCAACATCCGAAGAACACTTGCAGCGCCAAGATGAAGTTCTGACGTGTCTCGCAGCTCCTGGTCTTCAGCTGAAGACCGAAAAGTGCCACTTTGCAAGCAAAAGTAATGAAGTACTCGGAAATCTCGTCAGCAACGATGGCATCCGGCCTGATCCCGACAAGATTAGCGCTGTTCTTCGCTTCCCTGCACCGGAACGCACCAAAGTACTTCGAAGCTTTCTTGGCCTTGCGTCATCCTTCCGGTGCTTTATACGAGACTTCACCACCATTGCTGCACCACTTCACCAAAGTTTAGAGACGATAGTGTTTCTTCGGGACCTTAGACGGAAAAACTTTGGTCTGTCTGTCTGTCTGTCTGTACACTTGTCTGTTTGTCCACCCTAACGATACCTCAAACGGCACCAAACGGACCAGCCCCATCCACAGCGCCCATTATTATTGCTCAAGGTTTAGCGTTCATACTTGTGCGATTGTCAATTAAAAAGCAAATATTGCACATATCTGAGGCGCCACAACAACGCTTCGATGTTTTCTATGTCTGTCTTTATACTAGAAGAGGCACACACATGTAACTCTAAGGAATGTAGCATTTATTCGCGCTGTGCTGACAGTGCCACACGATGCTCAAAAAGGTGTTTCCAATGCTTTGCTACGACGTCACGGTGGTGGCACCTGCCCGTCGATTTGCGTTCTAAACCGTATCACCTCCGAGACTGGCGTGCCTCTCTCTCCATGGGCTGCACGCATTCGTTTTCGAAGATAACTGCCAGATGGCACTTGTGTCCAACGTGCCTCAATGCGCTTGTTCGCCTCCGCTACACGCTCGAGGCACTTTAACGCAGCAACTGAGTGTGCGCGCGTGTGCTGCCGAATGTGCTGTTTCTCTCTTCCCTCTCTGCTTTCTTTCATCTCCCCCATTCCTCTAACATGCACAGGATAGCAAACCGGCTGCCTATAGGCTGGTTAACCTCCCTGCCTTTCTTTTCCCTCTATTTTCCTTCCTTGACGCAGCGCCTGCAGAATACCATTTATCGACTTTATTGCGCAGGATATCAAATAAACGTTTTGTTCACTCTCTCCAGACGCAAAACTATCGTCTTTCGACAACATTTGCGGTGTAACATGCAGATTTAGAACCATTTTTTTGGAAACGTCATGCGTATGGTCAGGCGAATGTCAAATGGCTTTTGACACCTTGAAACGTGCCCTCATATCAGAGTCAGTGCTTTGTTATATTGTTAACGCCACACCCACTCTCCTCCTCACTGATGCGAGCGGACACGGGCTCGGTGCTTTACTTTTGCAACAAACAGAGCGTTATGGCGAACGTGTGATCGCATACGCTAGTCACACCCTCACAGCAGCAGAGAAAAACTACACCACAACCGAGCATGTACATAGATAATAGATAGATAGATAGATAGATAGATAGATAGATAGATTGATAGATAGATAGATAGGTGAATAGATAGATAGATAGATAGATAGATAGATAGATAGATAGAAAATAGATAGATAGATAGATAGATAGATAGTAAAACATGAACTTGCTTTAATATTGTAGCAGCTGTGACATGTTACCACTCCCTTCTTGTGCTCAATAAACGCACACTTTCGTTTAGTGTTTGCATGCGTGTGTTATCATTACATGTATATACTTATATAAATGCTTTCTGCTTATTACATTTCAATTGTATCTTTCTTGATGTATTTTTGCCAACTCTATATGTATATGTACATGTATCTAGTGTATCGCCCACCTTACTCAATGCCACCCCCCCCTGGAGCCTTTAAGGTACCTTGAAATTTAATAAAAAATAAAAATAGATAGATAGATAACCGCACCCATAGAGTTTAATACGATAATACCCAGAGTGGATTCTGGCACTAGTGTCTACGCGGGCTTCTTGAGCAGAGCCTGTACCCGCATAGGAATGACGGGAAGTACAGGCTACGGATCTGCTTCTGTCGGATCACGTTCTTGAGATTCATGACACTTCTTTCTGAGCGTTCAACAAAGCAATATAGGGTTATAATTATTTGAAACCTGCTTCATTTATTTGTACGCAAGCTTTTTGGAAAAAGTATTTGTGATCATGGCGTAGAAGTGAAACATGGACAAATATAATAACCAGGGTACGCATCGCTCTGCCATTGCGCTTCAGATTTGGCACCAAGATCGCATCAGAATTGGCACCAAGATAAATCCATTCTTTTTTACAACACTTGAAAACAAACCTTCTTGTTTTTCTCTCAAAAGTATGCATTATCTATATATGGAAACAACAATTCAGTATCAGGTGAGAAACACTTATTGTTTCATCTTCTGCGATGCTAGCTGCGTCTGTCCAAGTGGTCCGCTCCAATCGCACCTCTGGTTTTGTTGCGAAATCGAGTCAGCAGAGCGTGATGGTGCGTCAAGTCAGCTTTTTCATCGTTTTGCAGTCAATTTAAAACGAGTTTGTGCCAGTCGCGCTCGTGAAAAAACATATAACTGGATGTGATATCCTGCACGGGCATGAGCCACACTATCTTTGCGCAGCGGTGAGTGGACGATGCAACGTTTGAACTGTGATATACGACTCAAAAATCTCCAATGTCGCAGCAGATTTCAGACCTAGTTGTTTTTGGCCTTTTTGAACAACAAAGATGCTGATTCAGTGCTTTTGTCTGCACCCCACCAACCACGCTGCGCGAAGAACGAAAATGCAACTGTAGAAAAATGTCTGTGGACAGTTGGCTAGCTAACTCTAATCAATCCGACACCTGTACTTTTTACGATTCCCATGGGAGTACACGGTCGCAGCGCCGGATTCCTCTCTAGGCATTACTGTATGAAACTCTATGACCACAACAATTGACCGGAACTCAAACCTGCCACACCTTTTTCCGCTACACGCTGCTTTTAAAAAATCTGCCACACACCCCCGATCGTTTAGAATCCTCACAGTGCCCACACTACTTAACGCTATAGTGTTCCGCAGAGCTTAGAAGTGCTTCTGACTGGGCTGTATCATACGTGAGTAAGCCTGAAGGGCGCGCGTTAAATCAACCTCCCTTCATTTTGCTTCCATTTCAGAATTGCCCTCAGTATAGCACACCAAAATTGACTAGATACTCTTCCACTCTTATTGTATAACGCCTGGTTAACATGACGTTGAAAGCCACCGCGTGGCTAAAGACGCATAGGGGTCACTTCATATGCCACAGTTTTGAAAAATAATATCTAAGATGTTTGGGCTGTAGTGCACTGCCCAAACACGAAGTAAGAACTGTGGCAATTGTTAGTTCACACTTCTTTTGTACATACTTGAGCATTATTTTGAGCATCCTTTCTTGTATTTGATTAGTACGCTGCAACTGTCGAGCTAGGACCGTTATTAGTGCACTCTCGCGCAGAGATTGTTCTTTAGCACTTGAACGATGTGTTACAAGCGTCGAGCTTCTTGAGGTTCTTCGTGCGACATTATCCTTTGTAGCTATTGCATTACCTGATTCCCCATTGCGGCAAACCTGCGCCTTTATGTCTTTTTTTATACTCTCGGACTCGAGAAGCACGCGGCTGAATCCCGACGACATTCAGGAACGCCCACGCCGGTCGGCGACGGAGCGCAAGCGCAGCGTGGAGGCATCTCTGGCCGAAGCAGAGGAAGCGCTCTACGAAGACGTGCTGGAAGTCTTGACCGAAGCGAAAGAGGCTGCCTGCGTCTCATCTCAGGACGACATCGTCAGTGATGACAAGTCGGAGAGCGATGGAGAGCCCTCCTCAGACTCAGCGTCCACAGACGGCACTGACGCGAAGCTCCTGGAGTTTAAGGTAAGCGCACACGCCATTTTGGAATTTCTTCAGCTCTTGCAACAGAGTAAGAAAATGTTAAAATATTGTCGTGCTGAAGCTACAACTTATTGTAGTGCTGCTAAGCAAAGCAGGCATTAATATACTTCATGTGCACTCGATCGCTGATCAGATATATATATATATATATATATAAGGGAAAGAAGTGTATACCTAAGGGCTCGTTTTTCCGTGTTTTAACACAATATTAATGAGATATAACAGACAGTAATGCCAAGGAATGTACAGGGGAAGTTATTAGAACCAATGGAATGTAAATAAGAAGAAAAGTGGATGAAATAATTACCAACTGTGAGCAGGCTCACAGTTGGTAATTTTTTCATCCACTTTTCTTCTTATTTACATTCCATTGGTTCTAATAACTTCCCCTGTACATTCCTTGGCATTACTGTCTGTTATATCTCATATATATATATATATATATATATATATATATATATATATATATGTGTGTGTGTGTGTGTGTGTGTGTGTGTGTGTGTGTGTACACCGATATATAGGTGAAAACTATAACATTTAAGGCTTTTTGTAAGCAATGTTTTTCAGGTAGACTTTCCTTGAGCATTCGCTCAACACTATTGATCTCTGTAGCTAAGCTCATCAATGAACATTTGCGCTGTTGCCCCGCCGCGGTGGTCTGATGGCTAAGGTACTCGATTGCTGACCCGCAGATCGCGGGATCGAATCCCGGCTGCAGCAGCTGCATTTCTGATGAAGGCGGAAATGTTGTAGGCCCATGTGCTCAGACTTGGGTGCACGTTAAGAACCCCAGGTGGTCGAAATTTCCGGAGCCCTCTACTACGGCGTCTCTCATAATCATATGGTGGTTTTGGGACGTTAAACGCCACATACCAATAAATCAACATTTCCGCTGTTTAATCAATCCGGATATTCGGCTTGATTTACGCAATAGCAAACGACATGGGTTATCCGCAAAAAAAAGTGGGCATTCAAGGTAGAGATTTCGTACCTAAAAATTTTTCCCTCAACGATGTGAATCGATAATTTGAGTGGTAATGAAGGGCCAGGGTGGCATATAGTTCATAACATTTATTATCTGGGATGTTCACGATTCTACGTCACTGTGCACGTCCACCTGTTAAAAGCATGTGCACCACTTCCTTGAACCTTTTTAACCCTTACAGTTCTTTTACTGTGTCCTACCCACATTAGGTTCATAAACCAGACAGAAGTTTGGTTCTGGCGTACACTAACCTTCCTTCAAGTGTTACCTTCTCCTTACCACTTAATCTACTCTAAAACACGTGGATTGTGTTTTATGCTTGGCTAGTCAGATTGTGTGCTTTTCGACTACAGGCTGCAAACTCGGCTTGCGCATTCGCAAACACAGAAACTAAGTGATACAGAGAAACGTCGACAGAGAATAACAGGATTGTTTTTGTTTAGAGAAAATGTAATGCCACAAACGTAAATAACACTCAACAGAACATTTCCTTCTTAGACATACTCTAACGATGATGGCGAAACAGACGTCATTTACATGAACATGGATATGAGTGGAAAGAACATGTACATTCGATGGCTCACACAAACACAACCATGAAAAATACTTCAAGGTAAACAAGAGACACAAATAAAACATGAATATGTACATTTTGCATATTTACATGTTGGCATGCCATTTCTGCCGACGCATCGACACATCAGCCTACCAATACCAGGCCGGCCGAAAGACAAGTTTCTCTCGTCCGTCACAGACCGACAAAAAAGGGCAAGACCTGTGCCGAAGAAATTCATCTTCACCGAGGAAGAAGAGCTCATCCGACAAAACAGACAGCAGCTCCGAGTACAATCGCTCTAGGATCGGGTAGAGCACGCGGCGGCGGCGGCCCGCTGCAATCGCCTCGCAGCGGTTGTGCCAGAAGCAGCAAGAGCCGCCAACAATAAGAAGACAACCGAAGCGGCCTCGCGAACAACGCCTAGAAGAATTGAAGCAATTTACTCTGGGGCAGTGAAATCTGGCACGTACGGCTCTTCAAAAATCGCGAGCATTGACACAATGCCTCAAAAAATGCTGATTTGTTTCCTGAAGGGAGCAGTTCGGACATGTTGCTGACTGGACCATTCTCCACCTTTCGAGGTAGTTGAGAGTGGGAAGCCCACCCCATCCCAGGCGCCACATGAAGTCCCGGAGGTGTCCAAACAGAAAAGAAGCCGTTGACGTGCTCCAAGACACCCGTCTAGAGCGAGCACAGCGGGCTGGCGGGACCAACGGAAGCAACAAAGCAGCAGTTTTCTCAACTATGTGGTTGTTAAAAACGTCTTTGCCAGGACAGCTCGACTTGACATGGCAAAAAAATGCAACAGTTGTTGCATAAAACGCAGGGAGTGTTATTGACTGCGGCCCCCTGTTAAGTTTCACATTAGGCATCAAATGCCGAAGGTGAGTACCCAGAAAGTATTATGCAAGCGTTCGTGCGGGAGATTCCTCCCTTCGCACAAGGCGCGAAAGGAAGCGCAGTCCCAGAAGCTGACAGCGTATGGACACTGAAGGGAAAACAAAGCCTCCTTGAGAACGCTGCTGTCCCAGTGCCACGCGAAAGACCAACTCAGTGCCGCCTGACAAAAAAAAGGAACACAAAGCAGACTGCAGTGATCGCAAGATACGTAAAGATGGTTGCAAGACGTGAGAAAGGTACCAAATGCGATCGCAAAATCCAGTCTGCGCAAGGTACCTCCGCTCTAAAAGCGGGAAGTCAAAATCCCGTGCATCCTGAATTTTCAGCCTTACTTCTTCGAGAGTGTTTAACCAAACTTATTCGCAAATGCCGTAGTGGCTTGTATAAAATACCTAAAATACGAAGGGACGCGGCCGGCTGAATGGGAAAACCGGCGTTAAGCCTGGAGCTTGGAGAGCAAATGAAGAAACACCGGGATTCGGAGATGTTGAATGCTGCACAAGAAATGTCGCCATACTGGTAAAATACACGCAGGCTGCGTGAAAGGCTATCTTCATGTGAAACGTAGAAGATTATAGCATTGGCGAAAGCTGTGAGTTTCACGACACCGCTACCAGGAAGCGCAAAACCCTGGACACGCGAATCCGCGTAAAGAGCACGCAAATATGACTCAAGGCTGGAGACAAATAGCACAGGAGACAATAAACATCCCTTACGGACCCCACGTGTCATGGAAAAGGCGGCACTTTCCCAGCCATCCAGAACTAGTGTGTTTTTCAGACCAGTGTAGGTATTTTGAGTCATTTCCACAAACGAATGAGAAAAGACGAAATCTGTGAGCACATTAAGGATATAGGCGTGCTCTAGTCGGTCAAACGCTTTTTCCTGGCCCAAATGCACAAGGATACCACGTGCAGATGGCGACAGAGTATAGGCTATGATATCCAGTGTGGTAAATGACAAGCTGTGTATTTATCGTCCAAGCACTGAAGAAGTCTGGTGAGGACCTACCAGGGTATTCAACACACCTCTCAAACGTTGAACAGCTACCGCCGCGAACATCTTATAGTCAACGTTGAGGAGCGTGATAGGTCTCCAATATTCAGGATTAACAGAGGAAGCATCACCTTTTGGAATAAGCACAATGCGTCCATCTCGAAAACTTGATGGAAAGACACCATCCTCGTAGCATCGCCGGATAACCGCAGTAAAGGTAGCACCAATCTCATTCCGAATATCATCATCATCATCATCATCATCATCATCATCATCATCATCATCATCATCAGCCTGTCTACGTCCACTGCAGGACAAAGGCCTCTCCCATGTTCCGCCAGTTAACCCGGTCCTGTGCTTGCTGTTGCCAATTTATACCCGCAAACTTCTTAATCTCATCTGCCCACCTAACCTTCTGTCTCCCCCTACCCCGCTTCCCTTCTCTGGGAATCCAGTTGGTGACCCTTAATGACCAGCGGTTATCCTGTCTACGTGCTACATGCCCGGCCCATGTCCATTTCCTCTTCTTTATTGCAGCTATGATATCCTCAACTCCCGTTTGTCCCCTAATCCACTCTGCTCTCTTCTTGTCTCTTAAGGTTACACCTATCATTTTTCTTTCCATTGCTCGCTGCGTCGTCCTCAATTTGAGTTGAACCCTCTTTGTGAGTCTCCAGGTTTCTGCTCCGTAGCTAAGTACCGGCAAGATACAGCTGTTATATACCTTCCTCTTGAGGGACAGTGGCAATCTACTTGTCATAATTTGAGAGTGCCTGCCGAATGTGCTCCACCCCATTCTTATTCTTCTAGTTACTTCAATCTCGTGGTTAGGCTCTGCGGTTATTACCTGCCCTAAGTAGACATAGTCTTTTACAACTTCAAGTGCACTATTACCTATCGCAAAGCGCTGCTCCTTTCCGAGGTTGTTGTATATTACTTTCGTTTTCTGCAGATTAATTTTAAGACCCACCTTTCTGCTCTCCTTGTCTAACTCCGTAATCATGAGTTGCAATTCGTCCCCTGAGTTACTCAGCAATGCAATGTCATCGGCGAAGCGCAGGTTACTGAGGTACTCTCCATTAACTCTTATCCCTAACTGTTCCCATTCTAGGCTTCTGAAAACGTCCTGTAAGCACACAGTGAATAGCATTGGGGAGATTGTGTCCCCCTGCCTTACACCCTTCTTTATTGGTATTCTGTTGCTTTTTTATGAAGCACTATGGTAGCAGTTGATCGCCTGTAGATTTCTTCAAAATGTTTATATATATTTCATCTACGCCCTGATTCCGCAGTGTCTGCATGACGGCTGATATTTCTACTGAATCAGACGCCTTCTCGTAATATATGAAGGCTATGTATAGTGGTTGGTTATACTCTGAGCATTTTTCTATTACCTGATTGATAGTATGAATGTGGTCAATTGTTGAGTAGCCTGTTCTAAATCCTGCTTGTTCCTTTGGTTGATGGAATTCTAATGTTTTCTTTACTCTGTTAGCAATTACCTTTGTAAATAGCTTGTATACTACAGAGAGCAAGCTGATCGGCCTGTAATTCTTCAAGTCCTTGTCATCTCCTTTCTTATGTATTAAGATGATGTTAGCGTTCTTCCAAGACTCTGGTACTTTTCCTGTCAGGAGACACCTCGTAAATAGAGTGGCTAGTTTTTCTAACACAATCTGTCCTCCATCTTTCAGCAGATCTGATGTTACTTGATCCTCACCAGCAGCTTTGCCTCTGTGCATGCTCTCCAAAGCTTTTCTGACTTCTTCTATCATTACCGGTGGGATGTCGTCTGGGTTACTGCTAGTTCTTATAGTATTAAGGTCGTGGTTGTCTCGGCTACTGTACAGATCTCTGTAAAACCCCTCCGCTATTTTAACTATCCTATCCACATTGGTAGTTACTTTGCCTTCTTTGTCCCTTAGTGCATACATCCGCCTTTTGCCTATCCCAAGTTTCCTCTTCACTGCTTTGACGCTTCCTCCGTTTTTCAGAGCGTGCTCAATTCTCTCCATGTTATACCTTCTTACATCGCATACTTTACGTCTATTAATCAGCTTCGAAAGCTCTGCCAGTTCTATTTTGTCTGCTGTACTTGACACTTTCATGATTTGACGCTTTTTAATTAGGTTCTTCGTTTCCTGGGAAAGCTTGCCGGTGTCCTGTCTAGCTACCCTGCCTCCAACTTCCACTGCACACTCCGTAATGATACTCGTCAGATTATCATTCATTGTATCTACGCTAAGGTTGGTTTCCTCGCTAAGAGCAGAGTACCTGTTCTGCAGTGACACTCTGAATTCCTGTACTTTCCCTCTCAGTGCTAGCTCATTGATTTGCTTCTTGCGTATCAGTTTCTGTCGTTCCTTCTTCACGTCTAGGCGGATTCGAGCCCGTACCATTCTATGGTCAATGCATCTTACCTTGCCAACCACTTCCACATCCTGCACAACTCCTGGGTGTGCAGTCATTATAAAGTCTATTTCGTTCTTATTTACGCCATTAGGGCTCCTCCATGTCCACTTGCGGTTTTCTCGTTTTCGGTAGAAGGTATTCAAAATACGCAGATTATTGCGTTCTGCGAATTCTACTAGTAGCTCTCCTCTGGCGTTTCTAGTGCCGATGCCATAATCTCCTACTGCCTGGTCTCCAGCCTGCTTCTTCCCTACCTTTGCATTAGAGTCGCCCATTACTATAGTATACTGTGTTTTCACCTTACTCATTGCCGATTCCACGTCTTCATAGAAGCTTTCAACTGAAGCGTCATCATGGCTGGATGTAGGCGCGTAAGCCTGTACTACCTTCATTTTGTATCTTTTATTCAGTTTAATTACAATGCCTACCACCCTTTCATTAATGCTATAGTAATCCTCTATGTTGCCAGCTATGTTTCTGTGAATTAGGAACCCTACTCCCAGTTCTCTTCTGTCTGCCAAGCCCCGATAGCAAATGACGTGCCCATTCTGTAGCACAGTATAGGCCTCATCTGTCCTCCTAACCTCACTCAGCCCTATTATATCCCATTTAATGCCTTCTAGCTCCTCGAATAATACAGCTAGACTTCCCTCACTAGATAACGTTCTAACGTTAAACGTTGCTAAGTTCAAGTTCCAATGGTGGCCTGTCCGTATCCAGAGATTCCTAGCACCCTCTGCTGCTTTGCAGATCTGACCGCCGCCGTGGTCAGTTGCTCCGCAGCTGGTGGGGACTGAGGGCCGTGAGTTAATTGACGAATGCCTACGGGAGGGGGTGGCCAGATACTGCACCAGGGTGGCCAATCCTTCTCTGGTGAGATCATCGGTGCGTACCGGCTTTAAGCCGGTACGCACCGATGATCAAGTAAAACTCAATAGGAATATCAAGTAAAACTCAATCCGAAATATCAAGATCCGAAATATCAAGTAAAACTCAATAGGAAAACCGTCTGGCCCAGGAGCCGTTCCACGTTTCATAGATTTCAGTGCCGTTTTTACCTCGTCTGCCGACGGAGGGATGTGCAGACAATCTGCAGCTTCTTAAGGAATACGGGGAAAACTTCTAAGCATTGGCGGTGTTTCATCACAGTTAGTCCGCATGGCCGAACACGACATTGCTTCGAAATGCGCCAAGAAAACAGATCGATCACGCGCAGGAAGCCGCTGCGCAGGTGTTGTTTGTGGTGACATAGAGGCAGATGGCTATGATTGCCTAAAAAACTAATTTCTCGCATAGCGCAGCACCTCGGGATGTGCACATGGTTGGTGTCTACAGCGCTATGCTGCTGCCGCCAGGGACGAAGCAGCAGTCAAGCGCTGAAAGTGTTCACTCAGTTCACGCTGCCACGCTCGCATCAGAGGAGAAGGTGTCTCGGCGCTCAAAGCAATGCGTAACTTCATCGCAGTATCAGCAAGCTCTTTAGAAACGCGTCGACGAAGCGAATGACCTTCTACTGCACAGCGCAGGTGCCACTGTGTTTTAAGCGCATCCCAATCGTCAGAGCCAGACGCCGTTGGTGACACACGTATTGCGCGTGACAAATCTTATCTTGAGCGTGCGTCCTGCAGAACGCGAACATAAAGATGCCATGGCTTTTTCTGAAAAGAAATTGGCAGCATATCTACGGAGTGAATGATGGAGAGTGGGGCGAAACATTCGTCCGTCCATTCGTTTTTGCTTCCTTCCGTCTGTGGGACCGTCCATGCGTCCATCCGCCCATCCGTGCTTGCGTCCGTTCCTGCGTTCGTCCATGCATCCGCCCCTGCGTCCGTTCATCCGTCCATTCATGCATCTGTCTGTGTGTCCGTTAATCCATTCATTCAACACTCCAGGTACCACCATCTCGCATCTTTTCATCATATATTCCCCATATAAAAACACCGCCGTCCAGCGGACATTCCAAGGACTAAACGAGAGGTGGCACACGCACACTTTCTAACAGCTTCCGCTTCGGGTCTACTTCCCACCTTTAACCACCTCGAGTTCATGGTATATACTAGTTCACTGTATTCATGGCACTGCGGCCCAACACTCGCTAAACCTTTCTAAAACCAAGGAGGTTACGCCCAGCGAGTATAACGTAGCAACCTTTTCCTGGCAGATAGAGCTCAATGTACATGCCAATGGCTGCATGGGAAATGAGAAACAGGATAATTCGGCTTTTACTTTCTTACGGCTTGCACTTCGTACCTACTTCCCACCTTTGACCACCTCGAGTTGATATTATATACTAGTTCACTGTATTCATGGCACTGCGGCTCAACGCTCGCTAAATCTTTTTAAAACTAAGGAGGTTACGCCCAGCGATTATAACGTAGCAATCCTTTCTTGTCAGATAGTGCTCAATGTACATGCCAATGGCGGCTAATGGAGAGAGAGCGAGAGGATAATATGGCTTTTAGTTAACGTGCACGCTGCGACTTTTTAATTGTTAAACAACGCACAGGATAAATCTCCCACCGGCACCACCTTGCAGGTCAAAACGTAAGGCTGGTTACGCACTAAGACTATGACTACTACGAGGGACGAACGGGTGCCGCTTTGAGGAGCTTCGCTTCTGCAAACATGTGAATGGAGACAGCTGTGGTCGAGTCATCAGTCCAGGGCTCCGCTGGCACGAGTGGCTCGCTAGGCCTGGACAAGCAAAGCTAATTGACTTTGCTTGGCTTCGCCTGCAAGCCATACCTCCCACTTCCTTTGTAACATGTGTCGATGGTTAGTAACGTGTGCACTGTCGATGTGTGTGGGCCTTTTGATGCACTCCAATGTTATGTGGATGAGTCTCGGTGTGTCTGAACACCACGGAGACGTTCCTATAAATTGTGTGGGATATGATGGTACAAATTTATTATTTTGATGGTATTATTGATGATGGTACAAATTATTATGATGGTATTAGATGATACAAATTTGGAAAGCTATGGGCTTTTATGTGTCTCCGATTCCTGCTTTGTTGCCTATCCAAGTCTTTATGCGGAAAGCCGTACTCTTTTCGTTGCTCCCTCTTTTGGACAAGGATGTCATGTGGGCCAGAAAGGGGTTCAACGTCAGTGTTGGCCGTCGCTCGGTTGGTGAAACTTCGAGGTTTACGGTCTGCCATGACGTTCCCCTCTGGACCTTCGTGAGCAGGACACCATATAATGTGATGATCTCTTGATATAGGCTTATCTAAATTGTTCACACTTGTTTAGGTAGCGTAACTTGGAGAAACATTCGACATGCTGCCTGTGACTCACAGAGCACCACCACTGATTCTCCCCTGCTTTCTGCGTTACATATGGCTGTGGCTATTGCCACTGCCTCTGTTACTCGCGTGAAACGTGTTTTTATTGACGATGTTGTGGTTTGATTCGGTGATACGATTGCCACTATATGTTTTCCTTCACTCTCTTTACTGATGTCTGTGAAGACGGATTCAGGGCTATGATTAAATGATTTGCGTAAAGAGCCTGCTTTTGCCCTTTTCCTTCGTGCATGACACGGCGGATGCATATTTCAGGGGACAGGCTTCACAGTTAATTGTGAGCGTTTTTCTGCATCTATAGACACAGTTTCCTCGTCACAAAATAGTGGGCGCACTGCGAATTCTGTCTTTTCTAGAATTATATTCTCGTGAGCGCTTGAATTCAGCCTTTCCTCTTGAGATAAGAGCACCGCATTCGCATACCCCTCAAAGCTATTGTATATGCCAAACTTTTCTACCCTTTCCGTTTTGGCATTTTCCGCAATCCCCTATGCTGCTTTGAAGGCTTCCCTTATGATAGTGTTGATTTGTTTTGTCTCCTTGTTTGTGATTGTTTGGTACGGCAGCGCGTAACTCTGCTGATGAATGCATGAACGAATGCAATAGTTTTTTTTTTCTTCCAGCCCCGCTTTCCTATTTGCTATCTGCCTGATCATCCGCACCACATTCTGTGGGGTGATTGGAATGATTCCGCAATCATTCCACATTTTCACGTCCCTCGAATGGCACGGAAATGAAACTGAGACAATGCATGGAGGAATGAAAGAGGAGTAGAATTAAGTACGTTTTGTCCGAAACGAAATGGTAATGGAATTACGTTCATTTTCAAAAATATAACATATTTTCGTCAAAGTGCTGTTTTTGAATATCGAACAATAGCAAAGAAAAGCATCGAATTGAACAATCAAGCACTATTTTTAAAATAGCCTATATCACAGCCACTCTGTCCTTACATAACCATGCTCCCCTGAAGTCTGCCTCTATTTTACGCGTAACAATGGTCAAGCGAAACTACCACACGTTCACTCTGTTCTAGGGTGGAAGAAAGCCCGGGTGACGCCCCCGACACTGTGCCAGTTGGCGGTTAGTGAAGCACTACTATAATGCACTACCACACTGGCTATTGCATCGAGTGGTTCATGCTCCAGCAGTTACAAATCGCAACACATAGTTAGATAAAGTAGAGGGTAATTGTTATATCTCACAATTTTTTGAAACCAACTGCTCAAAGAGCCGTCATTTAACATTCAGGGTTTAAAACTAAACAGTTGGGCGACAATTTCCCTCATAACATTTTGTTGCAAAAATTTTGATGAATACAACCATCATGAAGCTTCTTTTTGCCCCTTTCACTGCTTGTGACATTTCTTGGAGCATTTAAGTATCATGAGAATGCGTAAGCACTTTTATGACGTAATCCTAATCACCCAAGAACTAGTGACCAATTGTCGAACATGTTTGAAATCGAAAGACAAGGCGTCCGGGAGATTATGCCCAAGAGATAAGACGTTCCGGATTCTGAAGATAAGAACTGGTCATCCCTAACTCCCACTGCTCCAGGGCGAGATCAATTCAATATTATTGTTATGCTTTTTTTACAACTTTTCTCGGTTTCAACGGCATCGCATGTACCCCTGTTTGCATCGCCAAACAAAAATGACATTGGGGAGGAACGTGTTTTGCTACACCCTTAATAGCTACTACAGTAATATCATGCTGAGGTCTGACTACATGTTTTATAGAAGTCGACGGCCACAACGACTTTGCTAGGTCCACCTCTTGTAAGCAAAAGCCAAGAGTTGGCACGGTGTGAAATCATTAACGATCTCCAAATTTGCATAAGAGAAACCGAAACATAATTAGTGTACAAATGAATGCATTACTTTCACACATACCGAAGACAAAATTATCCCTGCACGTTAGTTACCATCAATACCCTCACACAAAAGTGGCGAATACTATCTGCATCACCTGATCTTTATCTGAAAAGCAGTCTAGTACATGATCCACGTAAATAACTTTTCCAACGAGTAAGACGTTGTATAACTGCGCACAGGCGAACCTCACTCATGCTTGCGAGGCGCGCTTGACAACTGTGAGTGCTGAGAAGCGGTGCAACCTACGTGGCCGCTAGTCATAATGCTTGAACTTTCAGCGCCATTGTATAAATACCGAGGCGCTTCACTGCTCGTCGGTATATTGACAGCTGACTCTCAGTTCGCCGCTATCAGTGCCAGTGTGTATCGCTGTAATCTCACTTTCCATTCACCGGCCACAAGTTTCAATAAATAAACTTAGAGACTGGGCTATCACAGTGTAGGTATCTTGGACATGCAAAAAACATGGTTACGAATGAGACCACATGGCAGCGATAGCTGCAGAATAGGTTCCATTACAGATTAATCGTTTTAGCGACTTGTGTTCATAATTTATTACAGAGAGAATGCATTCGTACAACAGTATATGCTTACTACAATTTTTTTATGTGAATTCAGACTTGTAATAAACGAAATACTACTCACCTGTACTCACTCAGATTCTAAGCTCAATCGAAGTCTGACTTGGTGAACTCATGGGTGAACTTGCAGACCGATTGTGTAACCACTCCACTCATAATAGGAGCTTGTCTGGATCGACTATGACTACTCTCTAAAAGATAATTTAATCTTGCTGGTTACTTGTTCTTTACAAAGCAGAATAACCGTGTTGTCAGGTTTTCTAATGATTTGCACATAAGGAAAGCAACAATAGCTCGTACGCGTCGCGTACGTGCTATTGGCACTATTTTTATTATACCTTGCGCGAAAGTTCGGCCCGAGACGTAAGCGCCATAATACCGCCTCTTCTTTAGACAGTAGCACGGCAAAATAGTAAGCACGCACGTTTGTATTAAATTGCCTTTATCCTGGTTCCTTCTCTGGACTACCTCAAGTGAACCTAGGGGATCCACTTCCAATTCATGGATGTCATTATGAAGTGACTCTACACAACTGTACTTCGCAGTACAATTACCTAAATGGGGCTTAACGAAAGCGTAAGCCCTTTCGTTCCCAGTACTACCACTGTGTTCAGGCATCCAATTCTTTCGAATGTGGATTGCCTTATTCCTGACTTTATTAGTCATTTTTGAATAAGCCGACGTGTATAGACAAATTCCACTGGACTTACGTCACGAAAATGCGGAGGCACAGTCTTGGTAGGCAAAAGATGCTGTGCCTACCGCCGTTTCTGCTAAATTTTCAATGGTGCATGTGGTGATCTCAGTCAAGCAACGATTAAAAAAAACGGTATGCCGACGAGCTGCGTCGCGGTTTGGTGTGAGTCGCATCTCACAACTTAGTTTTGTTTGTTGGCACACAACGCAGTCCTCAGTTCTTATGGCTTTAAAAACGGTAATGGCATCTGACAACGTCATTTTGTTGGCGCACATCGCAGCCCTCAGCGCTTGTGAAGGAAGTTACGTGTGGACGTCGCTATAATTTTACCCGTATGTCGAAACCAGCCTATTTGTGTTTACGATGATGGAATGGGTCTATATGTATGGCGTTTTGAATTTTCTTAGCTCAGCTGGCACTTCTGACGAATCTGCGTAGTTGTGTTCACTCTAGTCAATCTTCAGTTTTTGCCCCTTGTTGCTTCAAGTATGTAACACAATGCACTCAGCTCTGTTATCACATGTGTATCATATGTATGTCGTGGACGTGTACGTGCGTCACCAACTTCTACATCAATGCATTCCATAAATTGTACCGGCTGCGCGTTGGTGAAGGTAGCTTGGTAGGCATTTAGTAGGTTCCCGGTCCATTCTGTCTAAAATGTTTCAGGAGCAAAGTTCACGTGAATACTTCATTTTGAATCTGTGAACAGCGTATTTGACTGACTGACAGAATTTCATCCTGAGGAGGCATGACCACCTAAGGGGCCCGCGTCTGCGGGCCGCGCAAGTGAAGCGACCGTGAGGCGTACCTCGACGGCCATGTCATGAGCCCTCTGGACGGCCCGAATTTGGTGGTTCTCGTGAGGACTTGTGAGAAGAGCATCGCAGTCCTGTGAATGGAGACCTGTCGTGTGCGCGATACTCGAGGCATTAATATAGCATATTTTGTAAATTGCATCGCGAGATGCTGTATCGTGGGCACCCCGGGCTTAGTTCGCTTATGATACTCGCGTAAACTTCCGGTGAAGGATGCTCCGGTTTGTAGGGGACGGAAGGATATATCGCTGTAAAAAATACCCGTGTTTCAAAGTCGGAAATGACCGTGAAAATCACAGACCGTGTTGTGTTTGTCGAAATATTGCAGAAGTGGACGTACAACAACATTCTTATGCTATGGTTTTGATAAAACGGCGGGGAAGACCGCAACTGAGCATTCCAAGTTTTCGTTCCTGGGCTCATTCTGCAAAAAAAGAGGAAAATAACGTCAAGCTGATGTATTTTGTCACGTGGTGCGCTAGAATCCGGGAAGCCCGAAGCAACGCTATTGACAATATTGTACTCGTCGGTGAGGGTGGCGGGGCGTCGTGCGATATTTTGTGGCTCTTGTTCGCTGGTTCGTTATACATGTGATGGCTTTTCGGTGTGGCGTAATCAAAGATTCCGTTCGTACGTTGTGTGTTAGCCAGGCATCTTCGCGAAGATAGCGGCTGGGTGCTCCAGAAAATCAATACATCGAGGCTCTGCAATGCCGTGGCGTTACACTGTGCGCCATTGCAGAGGTCATTGACCCTGTGATCACGGATGTTCCAGTCAAGTGCTCGATTTTCCTTTTTCGTGAGCGTTTCGTGTCTTCTGTCAGGTGTTATCACTGTATCGTTACGGAGAGGTCCCAACGGTCTCTTGGGTAGCGCGTAGCGGGCAAAAAGAATACATAAAGCATGCCCGCCGCGGTGGTCTAGTGGCTAAGGTACTCGGCTGCTGACCCGCAGGTCACGGGATCGAACCCCGGCTGCGGTTGCTCTATTTCCGATGGAGGCGGAAAGGCTGTAGGCCCATGTGCTTATATTTTGGTGCACATTAAAGAACCACAGGTGGTCGAAGGTTCCGGAGCCCTCGACTACGGCGTCTCTCATAATCATATCGGGGTTTCGGTAAGTAAAACCCTACATATCAATCAATACATCAAGTATCCTCCTCGGTCGTGAGGGCCAACTTCAGGCAGGTAGCGTCAGGGCAGTGGCAAGGAAAAAAGCAGCCAAACGAAACGTCTCTATGTTTAGAAAAATTTATTGTCACAAACGTTAGGAACACTCAACAGAATATTTTCTTCTTAGACATATATGTACTAAACGTGGGTAAGGAAGCCCCCGACACTCAGATGCACCACTTCTTTTATAGGCGCTGAGACGCTTGAGGAGGAGGGTGCAGCCGCTGCCATTGAAACGCGTCTATCGTCTCTGCCAGCAATAGTGCCGAGCGGTCGTCGTGTACTTCCACATTTCATTCAGCAGTAAAATGTTTAGTACATTATGAGCGCACTACCCGTTGCGCAGTGCTATCTGACTTCCCCCCCCCCATGCTGGCCTTCCTACAAGAGACACTAGATGCGTCCGTTTCTGTTTCTGACTGCTTAAGTCATTCAATGGCAACTTCAACAAATGTGAAGCTTTCTACGAAATAGACCACATCATCTGAAGGGATTTTAAGTGAGCGCTTCATATTTCGCGTCAATTAAGATCGACTTTTTGGCAGCGTTCGGCAACCTCGGTGGGCCTACCGGATAGGCCTACCAATATGGTCATTCACGAAGTAGAGGGAGAGGAGCTTCCCTTCGCCGAAGCTCTCGACCATGATTACGGCAGCTGGCGTCAAGTGTATGCCAGGGCCAGAAAGCCCGCTTCATCCCCGAAGAAATTGACGCCTGCCATCAACACTTCGCAAGAACAGTCACAGAAAGCTCTCCCATCCACTAATCGCAGTGCCTCCCAACCCCCTCCACTTCCATCGGACGACAACAAAACAGTCCTGCGAATACGTGGAGGCCTCAGCTGTGCTGACACTCTCCTTCCGAAGCTCATACATGCCGTCCTGAAAGTGGCAGCGCTTACAAGCTCCCTACGTGACCAATACTGCATCAACTCTGTAAGCAACATTCTGCTCATAAGCGCACCGGACACGGAACGCACCGAAGCATACCACCGTATCAAATCTATCAAGATGGACGAACGCAGCTTTGAAGTCGTCCCCCACATTACTGATTCATCGAATGCCTGCCAAGGGGTCATCCGTATTATTCCTATAAAACACACACATGAAACCATCTTGTCAAGTCTATTCGATTGTGACAGACTAGGCCTCATCCTGACCGGACGTCGCATGGGTTCCACAACGTCCATCTTGGTCACCTTTAGAGGTACGCGCGTGCCTTTCTGCGTAAGCTATCAAGGTGGCATCACCAGATGCGTACCCCTTCGTCCTAAGACGGAAGCTTGTAATTTCTGCCGCAAACTTGGCCACAAACCAGACAGATCCCCAAGCACCCCTCAGTCTTTATGTCTCATGTGTGGCATTCTAAACCCCCTCCTTGATCACGAATGTGAACCTAAGCGTGTGTTGTGCAAGAGTGAACATCCCACTGTCTCGCCTAAGTGCCCACAGCTCTAGAAACCCAAACCAAAGCACGCACCCTCAACGTTTGAGCAAGATGCAGCTCCATTCCTCGACCCAAGCACATATTTCAAGAACGCCCCTAGAGGACGCTCGCCCAGTAACACAAGACAACAAAGCCGAAAAAGCCACAGCCGCAGCCGAAGCTTCAATAAAAGCATTCATCGAGACCCCAACCCCCGAACTGGCCCTGGACACGAGGTGAGCTGGGGTGATGTAGCCTCCCCTAGAAGCTCCATTGACAAGCAGCTCAAACTATTTCAGGATGAGATGGCTAAATTGAGGGCAGAAAATTCAAAACTGCGCCTAGAGCTTCAGTCCTTCAAACAACCATCTACCTACCCACACCTCCCCACTATATCTCTCAGCCCTACATCTACCTCACCATCACCAGCTCCTCTCTGAACCGTTCCAATAGCAAGGGGCCTCGCTTAACCGCCTGGGCAAGAACGAAAAGTGTCGACTCCCACATTGTCATTCGAAGAGCGAGTAGACCAAGTCGAAGCGAACCTAGTGAAGGTTGGCAAAGTTAAAGATAAAGTAACTAATCTAGAAGAAAAACTACACAATTTTGTTACCTTCTCCACAGCTTCCTTGAAGAAACTACATGAATCTGTAACCTCGATACAACAAGCCATGTTACCGATGCAACAAACCCTAGATAGAGTCACGCAGTGGATCGATACGGTCCACGCTAACAATTCAGAGCTTGCCCAAACTAAGCCAAATCAACCTAGCGAAAATGGCTCCTCGTAATCGCACTGAACTTTGCGTGTGGCAGTGTAACTGCAGGGGGTTTCGCCGAAAAAAGACAAACCTCCTGCAGTACATCAAATCACTCCTCCCCCAATCCTCTTCCCCCAATCTACTAGTCCTCCCCCAATCATTGCGTTACAAGAAACGATTGGTGTAGTGCAGCTGCCAGGTTATACAACGCATCAAAACCAGGCTGAAACCAAACCAAACAACGCTGTCTTAACTCAGAAGCACCTTACAGTTACCTATTCAAAATTTGCTGACATCGACATTGAGCACGACTTTCTCCAAATACTACCTGATAAACCTAACTCGCCATTCTTATACATTCTGAATGTATATAGTAGACCACAAGAGAAAAGGCACCGCTTTGATTCTCTATTTGTCCTGAGCTACATCCTCGGCAGGCGAACATACCCTCCTCATACTGGGGGATCTCAACGCCTCCCACCCAGCGTGGGGTTACACCACAACTACACCGAAAGGTAGAGCCATCTGGTCCCATATTCAGGCTCATCGTTTTACACTGCACAACGACCCGGAGGAGCGTACTCAATCCGGGAACAGTGTGAACAAAGATACATCCCCACATCTTACCCTCACTAATATTGCTGCCACAAAGGTTTGGACTAGCACCCAAACTAATCTTGACAGTGATCGTTACATTATTAGCATTACTTTACAACGAAACCCCAGACCCATTGCACCCAAACCACCGATGCTCACAGAATGGAACAAATTTAGAGAGACCCACAACAGCACCACTTCCTAACGTATTTTAAACCTTACTGAGTGGACTGAACAGCTTCCAAAAGATGTTAAAATTCACACAAAAACTCTACCCCCCGACACCAAGCTTCTCCATATGTGCGAAGCAAATCAGTCATTTCTGCTTTGGTGGAAACACCAGCGCCACGACGAGAAATTCTGCATTTGGATTGTGAAGCTAGACCCACCAATCGAGCGATACGCGACTAATTTGGCGGCCTAACAATGCGGTCAGCTTTGTGAAGGAATGCATGAACACCTCAGAAATAACCGAGCATGCCAACTTCTTAGACATCTGCTAGACCCCAGTACTTCTCGCGCACGACACTGCCATGCTGTCACTAAACTGTTACACGAGCACAGTCTCACAACTCTTCGATAACCTCCGCACATTGCATTTACCTCAAATACGAAAGGATTCTATACCATCCAGGACAGGAAAACCCAATGGGTCATTAGATGCGCCAATAACGGAGGCGGTAGTTAGGCACGCCCTCACAACACTCCGTACCACATCAGCTTTAGGGTCCGAACGCGTTAACAACAAATTACTTAGAAGTCATGACCCTATTTCTATTAAAGCTTTGACTGAGTTCTTTAACAACTCTTTCGACACGGGCATCCTTCCACCTTCGTGGAAAGATGCCAGTGTCCTATTTATACCTAAAGAAAACAAAGCACCCTTAGTAGAAAATCTGAGGCCCAGTTCCTCAACATCGTGTCTCGGAAAGACTATGGAGCATGTTGTGCTTGCACGCCTCCAGAGACACGTGGAGTGTAATGGACTACTGCCTCCAGAAATGATTGGCTTTAGGTCCTCACTTTCGGCGCAAGCAGCGATGCCTCGCCTTCAACCCGACATAACTTATAACCAGAGCGAGAATACTCAGACGATCCTGGGTCTGGACAAACATGAAGCATTAAATAACGTAGCCCACTCAGCTATATATGCTCGCCTCAACCGCATTTCTCATGGCCCTAAAATGTACTCTTGCATCAGAATATTCCTCACATACCGCACAGCTACATTAGTATGAAGTCCAGAACACTCCTCACCCTATACACTAGGCAGCGTCGGAACGCCTCAAGGGCCAGTGCTCTCTCTAATCTTTTTTAACCTGGCAATGCTACCTATACCCAACTCTCTTCAACTTATCCCTGACTTGAACTTCTCCATCTATGCTGATGATATCACCTGATGGGTGAAAAGAGGCTCAGATGTACACATTCAAGACACCCTACAAACAGCTGTAGGTATAATCGCAGCACTAACATCTCCAATGAATCTCTACTGCACGCCGAGTAAATTATAGTTACTCCTTCTACCAACTCATCGTCGCAAAAAACACGTTCCAATGATCGAAGATCACATAAATGGGTGCCTCATTATTGGAGTATCACGCATTCGTGTGCTAGGTTTATTTATTCAAAACAACCGAAATATTACCCGCACTCGAAGCTTTACGCAATACCGTTGAAAACACCCTAAGAATCACAGGGAGAATTTCAGGGAAAAATTTAGGGCTCCGAGAGTCAGAGCTACTCCGTGTACTACAAGCTTTTGTAATTAGTAAAATCACATATACTCTCTCTTACCTTCACCTTAAATTAGCAGAGGAGGAATCGGTCAACACCCTCCTCCGCAGAGTTTATAACTACGCGCTAGGCATTGCAATCAATACCTCTAATGCACTACTCCACCAGACAGGAGTCATAAATACCCTTTGTGAAATCCGTGAAGCCCATTTAACAGCTCAATACGCAAGGCTCGCGACCACTAGCGCAGGTCGCCACATTTTATTGTCTACCCGAACGAATTTCATCTCACCCACCAATGCTAAACACCACAATCCCCATCACACACACAAACAATCACTCATACCGCCTCTTCCTAAAAACATGCATCCAACAAATCATATAAGTGTCGAATCGAAAGAGCGAAATCTCTTCAGAAAAAAATGCATAGGGCCAATGACGTGCTCTGAGTCGATGCGGCAGGATACCCATCCTCCTCATCCTATGCCCTCTCTGCTGTCGATTATAACGGCCAGGTGCTCACAACGGCAACCATCACTGTCGAATCTTTGGAGGAGACAGAGGAGGCTGCCATCCATACGCAATATCACTATGATTGTGACTCTAATACTGCTATACGTAACTTCAGTGCAGCTCGCATCTCGCCAACTGCCCTTTCAATTCTTCAGAAACATCCTCCCACGCAAGACGTTGCTCTCATATGGACGCCCGCGCGTGCGGGATTGAGTGGCAATGAGGCAGCTCATACCTGCGCTCGAGAAATGACCGGCTGAGCGGAGGCCTCTGATGGCGCCTTAGACTACGCGGCCCTTTTCAGTGCAAGAGATTGGTTGTTCATGAACCACAGGCGGTCGCAGACTTCGCCGAAGAAGCCAATGTGCCACTGGAGAAACTCCCGCCAAAAGCGGCTGTTCACCCCGGCCAATGCGTTCGCGCAATCATCACATTGCCACCGCTAGGACGTTGAAAGCATTTGACCTAGCAACCTACCTCGACGGCATGGTTTGCGAGAGTCACCAGCCTCCAGCGTTCGCATTTTCGTTCGCAATTTGGCGAGGCTTGGAATGCTGCTTGAACATCGGTACGCAGTTGGTGCCAGCACTCGGCCTCCCGGGCCTGTTTTTATGCCTGGCCTGCGTGATCTACCCGGCAAACGCGAACTCTCTAGTTGCCTTTTTTCGGTGGTCTTTGAGAATTGTTCGTGGCGTACCCATGTGGAGCTTTCAGGAGAAACTGACGAGCGCGCGCTTGGCGCTACCGCTGCGACAGGATGAACGACGTCACTAAAACGCAGCCAATCGCGCGCGTGATTGGATAAGATACTGCGAATGGCGTAACTGATAACACAGCCAATTAATTCGTGTGAACTTCACAGTGCGAACGAGATGGAGCACAAAAAAGAGGACACAAACGAGCACTGTGATAACACTGTCATCTTGCACAACCATAGAGATACGCACGGGAACTCTGGAAAGCGTAAATCGTTCAAGATGCGGAGAAGATTGCAAATGCGAGCTGCCTGTTTGCCTTTTATATTGTGAACTACGTAAGTTGTATAAGTTTTTTTATTACAGGTGATTTCTGTGCATGCGCTTTTCATTTTAAAGGTGGTTGAAATTTGCTTCAATAAATTTCAGTTCTAACAGCGCTTGTTTACCATCTTCTTTGTGCTCCGTCTTATTCGCACTGAAAAGTTTTGAACAATGCACCAGATTTAGCTCCCCACCTTTCTGCTTTACTGTAGCCAAGGGAGACCATTTGTGACATCGCTGCTGAATGGGTTTTCGTTTCTCCTGCGATTTACAGCTTTCACTGTATGCCGTAAAACCGACCATTTCCTTAGTTCACAAGGTCACCGACAATGTCACCCACTTCTCGAAACGTTCTGAAATAGCACTTAACTGTCCCTTAACAATCTTTGTTTGGAACTTATGTTTAATGATTTAGAGTACAATGGACTCTACTATGACACAGCTTTGAGCTGTCCCGGTGAATTGTATGTGTTGAGAAAAAAAGTTGCTAACGAGTTAGAGTACCAGGTACTCCAATATGGGAGAGCTGAATGCTGTCCCGTAGGCCTCACACTTGATAATCCCTTAGCGAGCATCCTCCAAGAAAATCTGAACTGCTCAAGTGATCCAGCTCTGCCCCACTACCATAAATGAATGTAGCAGTACAGAACAACAGTTATGTCGCTAGATACTTGTTGAGTTCTTTAACGCCATAGTGAACAATTTCAGCTTTTCGACATTGCTGCTCACTCACACGCAGAAGTTTCAGCTGCAACGATGAACTTTTAACTAAAAATATTTCTACACGTCACAGGATGCCATTTTATTTTGTTAGCGAGTGCCACGCACAGCATATTGGCTGGCCCGTCGACTTGGGCTTAAAATTCTTTTTGAGCCGCAAAAAATTGTGTAATGGCGTGTTTTTCTTCTAATGCAGCTGCTAAAGACGAATTCTTGTTCTGTGCCGCAGAACAAGAACTTTTGTCGAAAAGCTGCGATCAACGTTTTTAGATACTGCCAGTTAGAAAAGCTCGCTCCAGAGCCGGCTCGAACTTGTATCCGCTCCGAGGAGCTGTGCTGGCGTAGCGTTGAGATTGAGCCACCGCCGCCACCGGCGTCCTGCGGCAGAGTTAATTTTCTTTTTAGTTGGCTTGCTCAGACCACAGCGGCGGGAGCTTGAAGGGAAGGTTAGAGTTCGGTCATCGCAATAGTACTTAACACGTTAAATGACAATCAAGCATGCTTGATTGAATTGGCAGTTTAACATAGTAAACATGCCGACCTGTGGCGTGCCGGGCTGTCGAAGTGGCTATGCTTCTGAGGAAAACACTTGCGGTTGGAGGCGCTTCTTCGAGCCCCCAAAATTACCCTGCAGTTCTCAGGACAGGAACAGCTGCTATTCCCCGAAAATCATTCCCGGTGACAAGCAAGACGTACATTTCCGACTTACATATCTAATCCGAGGACCTAACCACATGCTGGAGCACATCGTAAGGGGAAACGTGAAACTTTCATGTGGTATGTGTACACTTAAGGCTGGTGCATTTCCTCGAACTTACCGAATTATTCCTGCACACTTGTCTAAACCAGCAGCATTAAAGCGCAAGAAGAAACCACCGAAACTTAAAAAAATCTGCGAAATTTGAGGGCCACGTGTCCACAAGAGGTGGCTATGTGTCGAAGTTAACACGGAAAACAGCGATGTTGACGAAGCTACTGCGTCCCCTCCGTTCCAGAGTTGTGTCCCCAAGTAGCAACTTAGTTCCCCGTATTACAAGACAGCCCCGCCACGGTGGTCTAGTGGCTAAGGTACTCGGCTGCTGACCCGCAGGGCGCGGGTTCGAATCCCGGCTGCGGCGGCTGCATTTCCGATGGAGGCGGAAATGTTGTAGGCCCGTGTGCTCAGATTTGGGTGCACGTTAAAGAACCCCAGGTGGTCTAAATTTCCGGAGCCCTCCACTACGGCGTCTCTCATAATCATATAGTGGTTTTGGGACGTTAAACCCCACATATCAATCAATCGTATTACAAGACAGAACTATGTTCTGATCCTGGAAGGCTGAGCTTATGCACGAAAAAGTTTTGTTTTTCGAATTCGCTCTTTGTGCTGCGCTGAAAGCTTCAAAGCGAAGTCAGCCAGAGGGTTGCGCTACGAAACCGAATGGCTGATTACTTGCTTGCTCCTTAAAATGTCGAGCCCTGCTGCTGCCTATAAGTAATAACTAACTCCTCCACATAAATACAAAGAAGTGTTGGATTTCCCTTAGCCTTCCGTGTTTGTAAGACGGTTTGAAGGTAACTAATAAGGCCTGTCAAAATTTACAGAATAAGCTATGTTGAGCTAAAGCGAGCAATATTTCAATATTAACAATTAAGAATAATAATAATAATAATATTGTTATTACTATTACTATTACTATTATTATTATTATTATATTATTATTATTATTATTATTATTATTATTATTATTATTATTATTATTATTATTAACAATAACAAAAAATTTTCACTCCCATTCCATGAGTATAGCCTTGTTTTTTATTATTCCCATTTTGTGTTTTTCTTTTCTGTGTGAGCGCATTCGCTCATTATATTTGATTCCTTTATGGGCAGGCTGTCTCTAGTGTATTGTTTATTTTAGGGGCGAAGCTCCTTATGGCGTGGCTTGTGCGTCCCTCGTAGTACGTAACCACCAGTGGCACATAGCCGAAATAGCGGTCCTTACGATTTTGACCTCCAAGGTGGTTCCAGTGAGAGATTTCTTCTGCGCGTTGTTGAACAATAAAAGATTGTGCTCAATGCACATGTTAATGGCTGCTAAGGGGGAATGAGAGACAGGAGCATTCGGCCTTTAGGTAACGCGCACGCTGTGATCGCCATTAGCAGCTGTTGGCGTGTATATTGAGCACGATTTGACAAGAAAGGGTTGCTACGTTATACTCGCTGGGTGTAACCTAATTGGTTTTAGAAAGGTTTAGCGAGCGTTGGGCCGCATAGCCATGAATACAGTGACCTAGTATATACCATGAACTCGAGGTGGTTAAAGGTGAGAAGAAAACCCGAAGCGCAAGCCGTAAGATAGTTTGCATGTGCCACCTCCCATGTAGTCCTTGAAATGTCCGCTGGATGGCGGTGCTTCTATATGGAGAATATATGATGAAAAGATTCGAGATGCTAGTACTTGGAGTGCTGAATAGATGGACGAACGGACACACAGACAGATGCCTGGATGGAGGCATGAACGGACGCAGGCGCGGATGCATGGACGAACGCAGGGACGGACGCACGAACAGACGCATGCACGGATGGGTGGATGGACGCATGGACGGTTACACAGACGTACGCTGGAACGGACGGAAGCAAGAACGAATGGACGGACGAATGCTTCGCCCCACTCCCCATCATTCACTCCGTGAATATGCTGCCATTTTTATTGTTTTATTTTTGCGTGCGACTGCACAAAGGACTTAAATTTTTGCCTTGGCACGTCAAGGTGGTATGCCACCTTCAAAAGTCTTTTTTTTTCGCGAAATAAATTTTTGGGGTTTGGTTTTTCTTGCACGCCCAAACATTCACATATATGTTGCAACAAAAATTATTCTCCTAGCGTCATTAGTTTGCGAGTTACAGCAAATTTTCTACACCCTATGCTCCTATAGCAAAACATTACCAACTGTAGTTTCGGTTTCGAAAAATCGCTTTCAAAAGCAAGTGTTGTTTCGTCTATGCTATTCAAAATACTTTATGCATTTTATTGTGACTGTTATATAAGATGATGTCAATAAATACAGCTTTGTCTTTCTTCTTTAATCTCTAACAACAGCCACAAGCGGGACGCATGATGCTCGTAGGAATTTTCGTTGTTTGCCTTGGTCTTGTTCAATCACTGAGTATGCCCTGTTTTAAAATAAACTGCCTAGTTACTTGACATTGCAGTGTCGGTTCGTGATGCCTGGCGCATTTTTGCGGACTTAGTGCAGCAGACATTCTCCAAAATACTGCACGTGTCCAACTTGCAGGTGACCGTAGGTAATATTTGAAGCAAAACGAGGGACATATGGGGTAGTTTCAGAGCAAAACAAAATCCAGATTTGACAACTAGTGCGTGGCTCCCAACTGTATCACTGGGATCGTACTGAGCAGCTTACTACAATGGCGAATAGGAAAAAGGATAGATCACATGCAGATGGTGCAAAAGAAAACCGAATGACGGTTTAGGGTGAATTTAGTTTTCACTAAATTTATGCGAGAGTAAGTTTTTTTATGCCAGATGTTATATTTGTATTACGTCCAAGACCTTAGGGCACCACAGTAGTGAGTAGAAAATTCAATACACCCAAATGAAGTAAGCATTAGTAAATTCTAACTTTCCAGTGTTACCTATGTGGCCGCGTGCTTCATAGAGGACCAGGTGTTTTATAATAAGTAAGCATGTACTAATGGGGATAAAAAGTAAAAATACTGTGAATAATGTCATCGGCTTCCTCTTGTCTCAGCCTTTTTTTATTTTTCATTGCAGCTAACTCACTTTGTCATTTCTACGCTTCCACATTGTCTTCACTGTGAGTCACTCTTGCTGTATTCATGTGGATGGCTTCAGACAGGCAAGATCCATATTCACAATAGGCTCCCAGCAGTTTTTCTAAACTGTGGGACCTGCTAGTGTGATTTTTTTTGCAATATAGCTCTTCCATAACTGTTTAAATAAACTTGGCATATATTGACTTGAACACGCTGCGCTCAAGTGTAAACAGTGCTTTCAGAAACAGATTGAAAAAGTTCACCTGCATTAGTGAACTGAACTCGGCCTGTATGTATGTACATTACAAAATGTTACATTTAGACAAGTTGTACCGATCTGTTTAAAACTCGCAAGTAGAAGCAAACATTAGAAAGTTCTGAAAACATGAACGGTAGCGTACCGCCGTTAGATGCGGCCGTTAGAATGGGAATTAAAACTGCAACTTTGGGGAGGGGGGGGGGGGTGGAGGTGTTAAAACTTAAACATGAGCTAAACACGCGTGGCGAAAAACGAGCTCCCCACGTGGTGAAACCCCGTGGCCATGGCCCTACGTCTCGCTCCAATGCGTGAATCTTGTTCATCTACTACTCGTCGTAGTTCCACGAGTGTGCAGATGCCACCTGTCCACGCAGTCAGCCCTGTTAATGTTTTATTACAGCTTCAGTAGTTCAGAAACAACCCCAAAGGCAGTCGGATCACTGGCACATTGACACAATGCAGCATCGCAATCACCCACCCCTCACCCCGCGAACGCAGCGACGACGGCGAGGACAGACGAGAGCGTCGGGCATTGCGAGGAAATGACGTTTGCAGCAGTGGTAGCCAATGAGAGCCGTAGCAGACGACATGAGCGTCTCCCCTCTGTCTCGCGCGTTCTCCAGCATACGGTTGTCAAACACGCTTCCCGGGATGTCGGCCACGGCGGTCGCATTTTGAATGGAGGTGGAAGTGCTAAAGCCCCGTGTATTTAGGTATTTAGTGTACGTTAATGAACCCTTGGGGTCATTATTGGACGCAAGCAAATATTATTATGGCTGTCAAATACAGAGCAGCACTTGCGCAAAGGTGTTTACAGCCGGCGGCGGAACCGAGCAGCCTTCAGGATGACGAAGTGCATAATACACTGGTATGGATGGAGTACCTGAGCCTGTATAGTTCAGCAGGACATCTGCCTATGCTATACAAGCAAAAATATTGACAACTCGACCACGCGGGGACAAACAATCGTATAATGCCTGTGCTAAGCAGCACACGGAATTAGCGCGACAAGTAACAAAACACAAGCAATCAAAACGCTCGCGGCCACTGCTTGTAAGGTCTTGTTTTTTGTGTATTGCTATGTTTCGTCCAAGAGAATGATAGTCTTGGGCGTGTGCAGTTTCAAGTTTTTTTTTTCAAGTACTATATTTTTTCAATGATACCAACAAGAATTTCTGGAAATGATGCTGCTGCCTACGGACGTGATCAGAGCCAGTTGGGCTATATGTCAGTAGCACACTGCCCCTGGTCTCTGGAATTAAGGTAATGTGCGCAGCAAGGGCCATATACATATGCCAAGAATGACGTGTGTGTACGTTGCTGATCAACGAAAATGTTATGATAACTTCGTTTTTCACAGTCTTTTCTGGAGTAAGACAATTGGCAGATCCCACGTACAGTAGGAAACGACGATATGCGAAGCACGAAAGGGAAATGTTTATATGTCACTTTGTTATCAGCACAACTTTACGAGGTGATGGTAATTGATATCGTACTTGACTTCCGTGTCATTATCATCATATTTGGATGGGTCGATTACCTTCGTCATCTATTCAACTCCCCTGATACCAAAGTTAGTACATGTGGATCTAGCGAAACGGCCGCGAGCATGCTGTGAGCACTGTATGTTGTCATGTTCTTACATAACACGCGTGTGAGGAATATCATGTTTGCACCCGTCATTTATTTTGTCATTCATTGACGTCACGTAACACCAAATTTGGTATATGTGGACCTAGCAAAACGGCCGCGAGCGCATTATGAAAGGCCCAATATACACCAATGTAGCATTTGCACGCGCACGCTTGGCAAAGCGACGCTACGCTATAGCATAACGCGAGCATTCTATAGTCTGACGCCAGGCGCAACCAGCATCCGTCGGCGCTGCCTGACAGCAACCGGTGCTAATTATGATATGATGCATTTCGCGCCGATGCATTACCCAGACAACACTGCGTCTCCTTCTTTTCGTGACGGAGGGATGCCGGACGCGCTGAAACGCGCATGCGTCAAAGCAACGCAGCGCGTTGCGCGCCTGCTAGTATATGGAAGGACAGTCGCCTGGCGTGGCAACGCCGGCGTGACGCGACGAAATGAACGCCGGCGAGCACGCGCACCGCGTCCCGTAGAAATGTATTAGCGCTTTGACTGTGGCATGTAGTCATGTTCTCACATGACACGGACATCACGATTATCATGTTTGCACTAGTTATATACCTTCGTCATTCATTGGCGTCACGTAATACCAAATTTGGCAAATGTGAAGCTATCGAAACGGCCGTGAGCGTATCATCAGAGTGGCATGTAATCATGTTGGTACATGCCACGCGTGTCACGATTATTATGTGTGGATGTGTCATTTACCTATGTCGTCCGTTCACGTCGCGTAATACCGAGTTTCGTACATGTGAAGCTAGCAAAACGGCCGCGAGCGCATCATGAGGTTAGTATGTAGTCATGTTGTTACATGACACGCATCTCATGATTATCATGTTTGCACCAGTCACATACCTTCGTCATCCATTCACGTACTGTAATACCAAATTTGGTTTAAGTGAAGGTAGCGAAACAGCAGCGAGCACATCATGAGCGTTGAGCATGACATGTAGTGACGTTGTTACATAACACGCATGTCAAGATTTTCAAGTTAAGGTCTGTCGCTTGTGTTCGCCATGCAATCAAGCCACATCATACCAGTTTTTCAACATGCCATGTGAACCGAACAACCGCAAGAGTTGCATGGCCATGAAATGTAAATAATGACACTCAAGACAAACATCATAATTTTCATGAGTCGACTAGTCAAACATGTTCTTCATACAGTCATGTTATGCCATACCAAGTTTGGTATCGATACCTTTATCGAAACGGCCAAGTGAGCTAAAAGTCGTAGACGGCTGGATTATTAGATACGCTCAAAGTGGCCGAAGTTCGCTAAGAAATGCTTCGCATTTAATAAGTGCTGAAGTGGCAGTCTGGGGACCTTCAAGATGTCAGAAACCGGTGAAATACATTTGTTTATTTCGTTCGAATAAACGAAGCAATGCTTTGTTGAATGTGTCGCCATTATGTATTTGGCCTGCAGCAGCATGAGTGGTCTGCACAGCAAACGCAGACAGCATTATAGTGAAAGTTGAAATATGTCAAACGTGCAAACACCCATGCGATATGGAACATCTATTCTTGGTGTTTACATTGTATTCAATTATGAAACACCCTGCTTTCGAAACATAAGAAGCATCAACTGTCCTATAAAACATCAGCTTTTTCTCAGTACTTGTGTTCTACACCTTTCCACAATTCAGCAAGAGCTTTTATTAATTTTTTGCAAATTAGGTTACCTCTAAAACTAAGTGTACCTCATGGCCTGGCGGAACAGTAACATTTTCTTTATTATAACATAAAAACAAAACAACTCATTCAAGTACAGATATGCTCATTAAAGAAGCCATCTGTTTTTCCCTCTGAGTGACGACAAAAATGTAGAGAAAAAGAGTAAATGTGACAGGAGCACCTCAACTTACTTGTTGCTGGGATAGTTGGCACAACTCTTAGAAGAAAACTTCAGGCGCTTAACACCAAACACTGGAAAAGAGTGTCATGTTGCTGTTTTCTTGTGCTTCGTATTGTCCCTAAAATTTTCCTCTAAGGTAACAGAAGCTTTGAAAGCATATGTTTTCATTCAATAACCGAACAATATATCGGCAGCCAGTCCTGAGGAAACAACCTTTTAAATTTTCAACTAACGGAAATGCTGTATTCTGCGTTACAGTGTCATTCTGTGTTAAAGATAACAGAGCCGCTATGTTTGGGAACAGACAGAAAATGTACACGTAAATACTAAAGTTGCTGTGTGTGGGGATACAAAAATAAATTTACAAAGCCTCCGTAAACAGAGCTGCTGTTTTTAATTTACAGGAAACTACCGGCACCAATTTATCAGGAAGAACTTTTGTAAACTGAGACCTTTCATTTGAGTCGAGGGTGTGGTAACGGAAACTCTCGCCGTTCAAGACAAGTGCTGACAAATTTCATTAGTGGTCTGCAGTTTGTTTCGGAGCCACTTTTCTGCCTTATGCTGTAGGCAACAATGTATTTGTCGTATCTTACTTGCAGCTATCGCTGCCGTATGGTCTCATTGTAACGATTTTCCTTGCCATTTTCCAAGACGCCCACCATGGGAGCTCGGAACGAGGGTGTATTGATGCTAAGTTAGAAGACGCGGGTTCAATTTCCGGCCATGGTGTATACGTTTCAATAGGGGGGGGGGGGCGGGAATGAAAAGAACTCCTGTGTATTTTTATTAGGTGCATGGCAAAGAGCCTCATGTGGTCTTCATTTCCGTATCCTCCCACTAAATTACCATCATCATCATCATCATCATCAGCCTGACTACGTCCACTGCAGGACAAAGGCCTCTGCTATTTTTCACCAGTTAAGTCGGTTCTGTGCTTGCTGCTGCCAATTCATACCCGCAAACTTCTTAATCTCATCTGCCCACCTAACCTTCTGTTTCCCCCTAACACGCTTGCCTTCTATGCGAATCCAGTCAGTTACCCTTAATGACCAGTGGTTATTCTGTGTACGCGCTACTAGTCCAGCCCATGTCCATTTCCATTTCTTGATTTCATCTATGATATCCTTAGCCCCCGTTGTTTTTCTAATCCACTCTACTCTCTTCTTGTCTCTTAAGGTTACACCTACCATTTTTCTTTCCATTACTCGCTGCGTCCTCCTCAATTTAAGCAGAACCCTCTTTGTAAGTCTCCAGGTTTCCGTTCCGCAGCTAAGTACCGGCAAGATACAGCTGTTATATACCTTCCTCTTGAGGGATAGTGGCCATCTACCTGTCGTAATTTGAGAGTGCTTGCCAAACGTGTTCCACCCCATTCTTACGCCGCCTCTCATAATTGCCTCGTGTTGTTGGGACGCAGAGCCTCAACAATTATGCGCACCGAAGGTGGTTGGTATAAAAAACCTGTCTATCTGGCACTGACTGAGTCATATTCTGCAAAGTCCATTCTGCAAAGTTCTCGCCTATCACCTTGCGCACTAACAATTTTAAGTATTCTTTTTTCCGCGCACTATAACCGACTGGAATAACCTCCCGCTTGAAATTCTTTCATCTGACAATGTGCTGAAATCTATTGATCAAATGTTTGACTTGTAAAATTTTGTATTAATATTTTAAAGTGTTTTCAAAATATTTTGTATTGTCCTGTTTATTGTTTTACCTCGCTAAAGACTGTATAATTGTTCTAACGGCTCTGTAACACCCCCACTCCTGCTTGGGCCCATTTGTGGCCTGCAGTATTGTATAAATAAATAAAATAAATAAATATTTACGTAGCACTACACTCACCCTACTAGGTGGGTTGCAGTTACTCACGTTTATTATGCAAGCGTTCATTAAAGAGTTGCAACTTTTCTCAGTGTGCTTTCTTTTATATAATGTGACATTGTCGTTCATGGGTCTCATTGAAGAGCCACAAATGTGTAAGCTATCCAATAATAACATTACAATTTATAAGAATAGTAATAATAATATATAAAATTAGCAGGTTTAGTGCCAAGGATATGTTCATAAAACGGGCACAACCAGAACGGGCACTGTTAAAGAACGTGTCCAAACTAGCCGAATAACAAGCCTCACTCTCGTTCGCCCAGAAAAACAAGGACCTACGATTGGCCGTGGAACCAATCCTTGACAGCTTCGAAGAATTTGAAGATGAAAGCCTGGACCCTGGCGGGGATGTCAGGCCTTACATAATAAGCGACAAACTCAATCGTCTCTACCAACAGATCGAGGCTCGTTGGGCTGAGACAACTGACCAGGTCTGCAAAGACATGAACTGCAGGTGAGCAAGAAAAAAAAACTGGCAGATCCCACATACTGTGGGAATCGTTGATAAGCGAAGTACGAAAAAGAAAGGTTGGTAGGTCACTTTAAAATAAGCACAACTGTACAAGGCGGAGGTACATTATGCCGTACATGACTTCCATGATATCATTATAATGTTTGGACGTTTCATTTACCTTGGTCATATATTACCATATCCTGATAACAACCTTAGTATATATGGAGCTAGCGAAACGGCCGCGAGCGTGCTATGAGCGTAGCAGGTAGTCATGTTTTACATGATATCCATATCATGATTATTATGTTTGGGCGTGTCAATTACATTCGTCGTCCATTTACGTCACGCAGTACTGGTAAATGTGGAACTGGTGAAACGGCCACAAGATCGCTATGAGCGTAGCATGTAGTCATAATTTACATGACACGCATATTCTGATTATCAGGTTTGGACGTGTCATTTACCTTCGTCGTCTATTCACGTCCCGTGATACAAATTTTGGTATATGTGGAGCTAACAAAACGGCTGCGAGCACATCGTAAGCGTGGTATGTTGTCAACTTCTAACATGACACGCGTGTCATGGTTCTCATGTTTGCACCAGACATATATATACCTTCGTCAATCATTGACATCAAATAACAGCAAAATTAGTATATGTGGAGCCAGCGAAACAACCACGAGTGAACTATGAGTGTGGCAAGTAGTCATATGTTACATGACATGCATGGGATAATTATCATTTTTCGACATGTCATTTACTTTCGTCGCCCGTTCGCGTCATACAATCCTAATATTGCTATATGTGGAATTAGCCAAATGGCTGTGAGCAGATCATGAGTGTGGCATGTAGGCATGTTGTTACATGATACGCACTCGTGAATACTATATTTACACCAGTCGCATACCTTCGTCATTCGTTCATTGCCCGTATTACTGTACTTGATATATGTGATGCAAGCGAAACGGCTGCGAGCATGTCATGAAGAGCCCAATATACTCCAACGCAACGTTGACGCGCGCACAGGCTGGGCGTATCGACGCCACGCTACCAAACGCGAGCACTGACGCCAGGCGCGACTAGCCAACACCCTGGACTGGCGCGATCAGCGTCCGTCGGCACGGCCCAGCGGCAACCGGTGCGAAATGTGACACGCTGCATTTCGCACCGAAGAAGTTACACAGACACAGGGGCGCCGGGCACGCTCAAATGCTCATGCGTCAAAGCAACGCAGCGCGGCAGGCGCCTGCTAGTATTTGACAGGCAGATCAGCGCCTGGCGTAGCGTCGCCCGCGTGACGCAATGTGACGAACGTCAAAGTGTATTGGCCCCTTAAGTGTTGCGTGTATTAATGTTTTTACACAACACACACCTCATGATTATCATGTTTGCACCAGTCACATACCTTCGTCATCCATTCACGTGACCTAATACCAAATTTTGGAATATGTGAAGGTGGCGAAACGGCTGCGAGCGCACCATGAGTGTTGCACGTAGTTATGTTGTTACATGGCACGCATGTCATGATTATCATGTTTGGACGTGTCATTCCCTTTTGTCGTCCGTTGGCGACACGTATAACCGAAATGGGTACATGTGAAGCTAGCGAACCGAGCGCATGCCTAATGTGCTTAGCATGTAGTCATACACTCTAAATAAAGGGAGCGAGATTGGAGAAACGGGCTCCGTTCCTCCTTTGGCGCAGTGACTTCCTCCCTTTCGGGCGCTTTACCTGTTGCGCCCTCTCGCGGCAAGGACCATAGGAGTGATGTTGCTGTCATCGGTGGTTTTTGCTTTACACGAACCTACACGAGAGCTTGCCCATTAAACAGCCTCGTGACAATTGGCGTCCGCGACAGGACGCCCTGTCGCGGACGCCAATTTGTGACAGGTTCAGTAAATAAAGCCAGTCGAGCTAGCTGTGAAACGTTATTCTCTCACGAGAAAAGGAAGTGAGCGTTTGATTTGCAAAAAAAATTATACTTTCACAAACTCACAAAAAACACAAAAAGGAAAATACTAAGATCAGAAAATGTTAACTAATTAGCACTGTCAGTTTCCTTAGCGAGCGGAAACCTCTAAGAGTCTAAACAGTCCTTTTCGTTAAAGTCCTCGTGTTTGAGTCCGGACGCGAAAGAAGACGGATACGGCTCACCAGCGGTTCACGCCCTTCAATAGTCCAGTGGGGAAGCTGCCGTGGTGAGAGTGCATAAGCTCGGGCCCGTAGCCCGACGGCTTGCTCCCGCTCCCGGTAGACGTCATCTGCTGCGCTGTCTTCAGCTCGAACATCAGACCAAGGTCTTGCCAAGGGCTCGCCAATAGCCGCTGCGGTTGAATGGTCACCAGGACCCCATGGAAACAGTCGCCAGCTAGGTGGATGCCCTGACGCCCAGGTGGTACTCGCACCCGACGAGCTCGCACGCCGCACCCTAGCCGTCTTCTTCCAAGCACGCGCCCCCACTTACGGCAGTTTGTACAAAATACTTGTTTAGGTTTACTTCGACAGTCAGAAGCCTTGTGCCCCTTACGGCCACAAACAAAACATTGCATCTCTGCTCTTGGGCTTGAAATCAATTTAGCCTTCCCAGTTGTGTCCTCACTCTTATTCTGAACCATTAATAAGTTCTTCAATCTCTTTGCCTCTATATATATATCAGCTGCCTCTGCCATGGCTTCCAGAGTCTTACAGTTCTTCTCCCGTAAGAAGAGCGCCAGCTGACTACTGCAGTTCGCCATGAATTGTTCGGCTACAATCAAGTCACGGACTGAATCGAAATTCCTCTCTGTCTGAGACATTTCTATCCACCTGTCAAGAAACTTTGGAGTCTCGTGGCATACTGTTTTCCAGTTTCGCCGTCTTCAGGCTTGCTTTTCCGGAATTTCTCACGGTAGCCATCAGCCGTGAAGCGAAAACGCTGGAGCAGTGCCAATTTGACTTCGTCGTATGACAGGGAATCGTTCGGTGACAACCGTCCAAATACCTTCAGAGCCTCTCCGCCAAGGCACAAACTAAGAGCCGTGGCCCACTTTTCCCGTGGCCAATCTTGACCTGTCGCCACTCTCTCAAACCTTTTCAGGTAGGCGTCAAGGTCGTCTCTGTCCTCGTTGAAAACGGGTATAAAGTTATGCGGGTTCACTACCATAGGCGCGTTCCTTTGGTTGCCCGTGTCAGCCACCGTAGGCTGACCGACACCGGCCTCAGCTACTCTCAGGCGCAGTTGCAGCGTCCTCTCTTCTACTTCCAAGTGTCGCTGGCTTGCTTCTCGGGTTTGGTTCTCCGTTTTTGCTACTTCAAGACGTAGCTGTAAATTGCGGCCTTCCAGCTCCAACTGTTCTTTCTTCGCGTCTCTCTCCGCGGCTCGTTCATCGCGCTCACGCGCTTCTCGTGCGTCAAACCAAGCCTGCAATTCTGCTCCCTCCAACCCCATGCGTTCTGCCAGCGCCATCAACTCTCGCGAGCCCATTTTACTTTTTAGTGGCAAACACTCACGTCCTGTCGTAGCGGACGCCATGTTGTGACAAGGCTTATTTTACACTGAACATTTATGTCCATGCACTGCTCACGTCTTTAGCCGTTTGTTCTTCTCGCTAACCTCTTTCTAGTTATGTATGCTGTGTTCTTTGTCTGCTATTTGTTTTAGGGGTTTCTAAATATATTGAGTGTTGGGAATTAGGGTGGAAGCAAATGGTCTCGTCAGCTCTTTTCCCGATGATGGTTATGTCATCGGTGGTTTTTGCTTTACACGAACCTACACGAGAGCTTGCCCATTAAACAGCCTCGTGACAGTTGCTCCTTCAGCGTTCAAGTTTCTTCTCAATCACGGGGGTCTTGCACGCGCGCATGCGCATGCCAAGCGTAGTCGGCCGTGGCCAGTCGCGAGCGATTGCTTTTACCTAATATTGGTGTAAGCAATGGAGGAGTGACGTTTTTCTCTGTTTTATTCGTGTACAGTAAAAGCCACTCTTTTTTTATCACCAGGCACTCGCACGATGCTCCGCACACTTCTATGTGTGTCTCGTGTTGTTTCATACTACCAATTTGTCACGAATACAGGGAGGTCTGCTTCCCAAGCAGTCTTGCTTTATCGATTAGCTTAGAGTGTACACAAATAATGGATTTTTTTTTTCGGTGTCGATATACTTAGTAAGCCCACGCATTTTAGTTTCGCATGGCACAAACAGCACTCATGAATTCAATGAGGTGCATAAAAACGCATCACACTTAATTTTTCAACATTCTAGGAAACCTGATACCACTCTACAGTTCATGCGCGAAAGCACAATCATATATAATTGATAGAGTTATACCTACCACTACCGCCATATGGATGTTCTTCGCAGTTCACCCCTATTCGAATACGGCCGCCATGGCCGGAAGTCGAACCTGCGTCTTCCAGCATATTCACACGACACCAATAAGGCTATTTTACAACGGCAGGTGAAAGCACCATGGGAAACGGGCTGCGAAGTTTCACCGAGCGTTTATTCACCAGACTAGGTTTCAACCATCAGAAACGTTTTAAATATCATCATAACTACACTTTTGTGATAAGTAAGCGAATAACTTCTGTCAGTTAAACCAAATTCTCAATCGCATGCGTTTTGAATTGCTCATGACAGCACTGAGAGGTAAGACGGAATTATGCACGCGTGCAGTATGCCTTTCTCGTCCATGATTCTCCTTTGTCGTGAGAAACTCGACACAAAATGCACTTCTAGTAACAGCTGTACACAGCAGGTAAATACTAACACTCACTCACCTTCGTGAAAAGAGTATTCCAAATCCAGAAAAATAACCACCACAGCCATAGCGCTAACAACAAAATTGTGGCACGCACTATGTGCAAGTTCACACGCGAGGCGAATCGCGAGAAGCATCTGAAGCAGAAAAGTATGTAGGCATAACATGCTAAAACGTTATAGTAAATTTGCGCACTGCAGCGATAGTTCCTCCAATCAAGTAATAGAGCTGCCGCGACGCCAACAGCCACTGCCATAGCTCACGAAAAAATACCGTCGGATGCGAGGTCACCGCTTATTTCTCTCGCAAGACCCGCGTTTCAACGTACGTATACACTGCTAGAACGATCGTTACCGCATCAAAAACATTGTCATTGAGAGCTAGTGGTGTACTCTATCCATGGCTAATGGTCATACTTGTGGCAAGCACGTAAAAAGAATATAAGCAAACGTTAACAACTAAACGAGGTCGACCGGACCACAGAACACCTACCATGATGGAGACTAAGTCTGGTCTGCATGCTGCGCCCTCTCCGAGCAACAAGTAGAAGAATAAAAAAAAAAGACGTGACCACTGAAATGGCTAGCGCGCGGCAAGGGTTTGCATTCTCGGAGGCTTCAAGAAAAAAAAAATAACTGTGGCAGTGGTCGAGAGATGGCACAGCGCTCGGATTGGCGTGGGCATTTTATGCATGGCTTGGGGGTATTCGCTTTGATGAAAACAAAAATAATCTCTAGTAATTATACCGTTCATTATTGTACAACCCTTTTTAGAGTTCCGTTTGTCTAAGCATCAGATACAATATATTTACGTGCGCGCATGTTGCGGTATTGCCACAAAACGTAAAAAAAGTGTAACAAAACCTACTTGTAACTTGTGCCACTATGGTCATTCAAAATTCATCGCTATATGAGCTTTTGCGCTTTCGTAATATGGTGCGAGTAAACACGTCGAAGTGTCAATAAAGAAAAAAAAGTAAACATGTCGAAGTGTGTGCCGCTGTTGTGAATGGTTGATTGTGCTCCTGGTCATTAAATCCACCCTGTATGCGTACACTGTGTAGTATGTGTCCTTGTGTGCATGAGTAGCTATATGCATTGGATCAGCACATATAGGCGTCCGGTGTCAATGAGTAATCAGTTTTTTCAGATGGCACAAGCTACCACCTACTTCACGGCTAAGACGCTCTCACACCTCCAGCTACATATATAACGTTGAACATTATCTATCAAAGCTGCACTACTGAGTCGGAATGGTTTTGCTGCGATCGAGTCTACGGTTTGGAGGCACATCTCGTGACCTGCGGCCCCGTAAACGCATGGATAACGTCGCTACACTATGTGAATCTGCGAGAAATAAATTCAGCAAGCTTAGCCTGCACTCTTCAGATGAGGACTCTGCAGTATCCGTGTCTTTCGGAGTATACGTCGCCTCAATTAGCGAACGAAACCTGCTCGCTCTGTCTTTCTCTTTCGCGATGTTTTCTTCACCACAGGTTCGTCTGCTGGTTTTTATTATCATTTCGTTCGATATCAACCTCAGCGGGACCATTTTTTGTAAATTTCAGTGCCGTGTACTCCTTATCAGTCGAGAATCGTTGCATTTGCTAAGCCTACTCGCTTCGTCTGGGGGCATCCATGTTGATTTACATAGGGAGGAACATGTTTCTCCGTGGTAAAGGAAGCAACGTTTCTCTATTTATAGACGAACATTGGGGACATCGCCGTTCCTCCCTAAAGAAGAGAACGTCACTCAATTTTTTAAGAGTGTAATGCTGTATGACACGCATCTCATGATTATGATGTTTGTACTATAATAAAGAACTGTGATCGTCAGAACTGTTATTTGAAACTAGCCTAGCCAGCGAAACTCGGCCTAGCCAGCGAAAGCAGTGATAACGTCCGGCGCGAGAGTCTCGTGCTAAGCACTGACGATGTGTTTTCCGAGCTATGCATGACCCACTAAATTCATCATTACAGTACCAGTAACATACCTTCGTTCTTGGAGCGCTCGCACGGCGAGTATACGCACACCTGAAGGCAGGAAATCGACTGGTTCATGCACGGAACACAACGCATCACGGCACTAGCGAGCGGTTATCTTCACACCACACCCGCCTGTCCCGGCGCCACAGTAACCGTTGCCGAACCGTTCGAAGATAGCTATGTAGTAACCGCGTGCCGTCACTGTCGAAAGAACGCGGCAGTAGTAGCTTAATTGATCGAGAAGTGCCGGGAAAGCTACACGGGCTCCACCATGGACGCGATGCTGGCGCAGAAACCTCACTCGAGGGACGATTCAAGGTAGGTCGGTCACTTCCTGAGAATCTCGAGGAGACGCTCGAGATTTTCTCAAGGGAAGGAAGCGGTTTAGGCGAGGGGTGATTGGTGAGTGAGAAAACGCCACTCCAGGAGCGTTTCGAGTGAAGGGTCGATTCTAGGAGCGTTTGTTAATACGGGGGTTGAAATTTCCGCAGAAAAAAATTGGCAAATCCCACGTACAGTGGGAATCAATGATATGTGAAGCGCAAATGAGGAAGGCTCATATGTCAGATTGAATTCAGCACAATATTATGAGGTGGAGGTAAACGATATCGTACATGACTTACATGCATGATTATCATGTTTGGATAGCTCGCTTACCTTGCTCATCTATTCAAGTCACGTGATACCAAATTTAGTATATTTGGAACTAGCAAAAGAGCTACGAGCGCATCATGAAGGCCCCAATAAACCCCAATGTGACATTGACGCGCACGCACGCTGGGCACAGTGACGCTAAGTTAGCAAAACACGGGCACTCAATAGTGGACGCCAAACGCGACCGGCGCGACCAGCGTCCGTCGGCGCGGCGCGACGGCAACCGGCACGAAATGCGACATGCGGCATTTCGCGCCGATGCGTTACCCAGACAACACTGTGTTTCCCTCTTTTCGTCACGAAAGGACGCCGGACGTGCTGAAACGCGCATGCGTCAAAGCAACGCAGTGCGACGTGTGCCTGCGAGTATATGGCAAGACCGGCACCCGGCGTGGTAACGCCGGCGTGACGCCACGAAATGGAACGCCGGAGAGCACGTGCACCGCATCACATCGAAATGTATTGGCGCGTTCAACGCGGCATGCATTCATGTTCTAACATTGCACACATCTCATGATTATCATGTTTGCACCAGTCACATACCTTCGTCATGCATTGGCGTCACGTAATACCAAATACGGCATTTAGGAAGCTAGCGAAACAGCCGCGAGAGCATCATGAGTCTGGCATGTATTCATGTTGTTACATGACACGTTTGGCGTGGTTATCGTGTTTGGATGTGTCATATACCTATGCCATCCGTTTGCGTCCCGTAATACCTAGTTTGGTAGAAGTGAAGCTAGTGAAACGGCCGCCAGCGCATCATGAGCGTGGCATGTAGTCATGATGTTACATGACACGCTTCTGATGATTACCATGTTTGCACCAGTCACATACCTTCGTTATCCATTCACGTACCGTAATACTAAATTTTGTATATAGGACGCCAGCTAAATGGCCACCAACGCATCATTAGCGTGGCATGTAGTCATGTTGTTAGAAGACAAGCATGTCATAATTTTCATGTTAGGGTGTGTCGCTTGTGTTCACCATGCAATCTAGTCATACCATACCAGTTTTGCAACATGTCATATGAATGAAACGACTGTAAGAGCAGCAAGACCATAAAATGTAATTCATATTTTTCATTACATCCATATCATAATTTTAATGTTATCACTAGTCAAATATGTTCCTAATAAAGTCATGTTATGCCGTACCAAGTTTGGTATCGATACCATTATCGAAACGGCTAAAAGATAGGTAGAAGTCGTAGGCGACTAGATAGATAGATAGATAGATAGATAGATAGATAGATAGATAGATAGATAGATAGATAGATAGATAGATAGATAGATAGATAGATAGATAGATAGATCTCAAAGTCACCGAAGTTCGCTAAGAAATGCTTACGGCTCATGAGGCCCAAGAAATGCTGTGTGTAACTTCCGTGCATTTGGGTTTGTGGTCGGGACGAGTTTATAGACTTTCGCTTTGTAGGAGCAAAATCTATTCTAAAGCTCTTGCGGCGCCTGCAACTAAAAGAATGCCCGCAACACCTGGCAACGTTTTTCTACACCTCCCTATGTCTCTTCCCCACGACATATACAATCAAAGCCGCGTTGCCGACAAGATGCGAGCGCCCCTAGTGACCACCTGTCCGTACATTTATCCGCAATACGAAGCGAAACAAACAGCACGAGAGTGCTGTGTTTGCAGCCTCGCTGCCTTCGAGAGAGAAAATTTCCAGGCGGGATCGGGGACATACGCCCACGAACACGCCTGGCGAAGGCGCCTGTAGAGTTGGCAATGTATATATATATATATATATATATATATATATATATATATATATATATATATATATATATATATATATATATGGGTCCAGTGGCTAAGGTACTCGGCTGCTGACCCGCAGATCGCGGGATCAAATCCCAGCTGTGGAGGCTGCGTTTTCGATGAAGGCGGAAATGTTGTAGGCCCGTGTGCTCAGATTTGGGTGCACGTTAAAGAATCCCAGGTGGTCGAAATTTCTCGAGCCCTTCACTACGGCGTCTCTCATGATCATATGGTGGTTTTGGGACGTTAAACACCACATATCAATTATCACAATTACGCTGACTTCGCTACACTGCTAAAATGTTCAGTGAGCGGTGGCCTTGACTTCTCGCGCGAGGTGTTTCTTTGATAAGCGCTGCAAATTTGCCAGATGCGTTTCCAACATCACGCGCATTCGTGTAGCCATTTTTATCAACGCTACTATCACGCGCTCCACTCTGTCTTCGTGCCACGGCCGCCAGCAGGAAAATTCTGATCACTGTGAATCGTTTTAGAGTTTAGTGATATTTTTATTGCATATAGCCTAAACATATAAATCTTATAGGGAGTATATTGTCTTGAGAAAAATGGTTTCACAGTGTGTCGCACTCAAAAGCCATGATTAGTAACTTTACAGGAATTTTTAGGCGAATGTAATATGACTAAGGGCCCGTGCATTTGTAAAAACAATCTTCATTAAAAACAATTTTGGTGTCATCTTTCTTGCAGTTAGAAGCGTTATGTGAACCATAAATTAAAGACAAAAAATTCTTATTGTGAGTTCTTGAAGCAAAGCCACGTTGATTAAAACTTAAGATTGCAGAGTAACAGCACCGGTAACGTCCGTTAGTTTTCTGCGGTAAGCGTTACGGTAACACGTTACGTAGTACGGAAACGCGTTTTTTTCTGGTTAAAATAAAGAGTAACGCATTCAGTTACTTCTTTTCGATAATGCTACTACCTTGCTTGTGACAATCAATAAATATGATCTGAGCAACGCCACATTTCTTTGTGAGCCACTTACTGCTCGAGATTCAACTTATGCACTAGGCGTTCATCATCAATTTATTGATGTCCTTTACGTCGATCTCGTTCATAGAGCAACCACTGTAAAGTACAAATGGCCAAAAATTTTTTGTCAGTATCAGGACTGTTTTATAACATTTTAGTTTGCTGTGTTTTTATTCGCGATTCGTCAGTCACACTGGTGTAGTCGTTACGATGCTCAGCTTCTGACTTGTAGGTTCATGGGTTCTATCTTGGCCACGACGGTCACATTTCGATGGATGCAAAAGGCTTGCAACCCTTGTACTTATCATTCTCAGCGCACGTTAAAGAGCCCCAGATAGTCAAATTTTTCTGAGCCCTCAACTATAAGGCATCGCTCGTAATCATATTATGGTTTTTACAAATAGAAACCGAGTTATCAATATTTTTTCTGTCACTCATTATTTTTTGATACTTTAGGCCAACGGCATCACGATTTTGCTTCGCACAATCTTCATTTACATATAACGGAGCCATTACAGGTATAACTCCTCTCTTGCTTGCGCCACGTCGAAATATTGAATATTTGCTATTCTTTGGCATTTTCCGATAAGCCTCACCCACACAAAGTGATCCGTATACGTTCTTCCGGAATCAACCCGATCCCCAGCAATAATACTGGAATTTTCAATGCTCACATGTGTAAATGCCGCAGTGGCTTGCCACTCACCAGATCACTCGACGGCCGATGACTCCTGTTACGGCTATCAGTGCACAGCTTGTATCACGGTGTTCTCTCTTTCCATTTCCCGGGAACAAGTACGCCAAAATAACGACTGCCGTATTTGCTAGTCTTGCTGCAGGCTTCTCCCACAGAACCACGTAACAGTACTTGAGGAAATTTAAACTGCTCACAAATGTCGCATACTTCAGTAACATATTTTTTAGGGGTGAAGCCTCTTATAGTGTGGCTTGTGCATCCCCCGTTGTCGTAGGGCGTAACCTGTGGCACATACCCGCCCTCGCGCACATATCTGCATGTCCACATGTTACGAAAAACGTAGCACGGCGTCGTTATCACGCCCTCGGTGTTCACAAAGCACTGACAGCACAAATGTGGTACATACTCTCGTTTAGTCCTTGGACTGTCCGCTGCATGGCGGTACTTGTATTAGATGAATATAAGATAAAAAGAACCGAGAAGGTGGTACTTCAAGTGTTCACTAGATGGATGGATAGACAGACAAGCAGTCGGACAGACGGACAGACAGACAGACAGACAGACAGACAAACACACGGACAGATGGACGCACAGACGCAAACACGAACGGGTGCACGTACCGATGGACGGCCGCATGGATGCACGAACTAACGCACGAACTTGCACACGTACCAACAGATGGACGCACGGACGGTAGCATGAACGGAAGCATAGACAGATTGGCGAACACTTCACCCTACTCATCATCATTCATTCCGTGGATATGCTGTGATTTTTCTTTATGCTACAACATCAATAACTTGTACTTGAGTACTCCTATTAGCAAATTCATGACGTCCACTCGCAAAGCTACAAGTTTACATTTTAATACTCGTTGTGTTAGGTGTGCGACCAATTTACTTTTTGTTGCCTTTGATAGAACCATAGACTATGAAGGTTAGATGAAGTCCGTTGCCTAGAGGTACCTCCGTTTTTATGGCCTTGTTTGTGTAATACTTAGAGAATCAATTCTCATTCACAGACTTCTCTATATTATAGGCAACAAATTCTCTTCCCTTACAAAAGCATGCACATGGGAACTGGAATAGTATTTATAAAGAAAGCGCTAACACTAGATAGAGTGAAATTAGTTGGCATGTTGGTGTAGCCACCATTCGATGACTTGTACGTGGCTGCCTATGAGTTCACGTTTATTTTTGCGAGAGCCATTGTATGGAGAGCCTCGGCTGGTTTTTGTCGTGGACGCCCCGCCACCACCGTCATTAAGTTTATATATATATATATATATATATATATATATATATATATATATATATATATATATATAAGGGAAAGAAGTGTATACCTAAGGGCTCGTTTTTCCGTGTTTTAATACAATATTAATGAGATATAACAGACAGTAATGCCAAGGAATGTACAGGGGAAGTTGTTAAAACCAATGGAATGTAAATAAGAAGAAAGAAAAGTGGATGAAAAAATTACCAACTGTGAGCAGGAATCGAACCTACGACCTTCTAATTACGCGTTCGATGCTCTAACCACTGAGCTATCACAGCGGCCCTCCCTCCATCCACTTTTTAGGGTTTATCTGTGAATTTAGAAGTAGGAGTGACAGTCAGCGCCATCTATAATCCAAACAACGAGTGTGAAACACTCTTATGCGCATGTTTGGTGCCACGTAGCAGGTGAACTTATTATGAGCGGGCAGCTGATTAATTGTCCCTCCTATACAACCTAAACACACCAAGTCTGCCAGTACGAGACCCTCGTTCTATGAAATAAGGGAAAGAAGTGTATACCTAAGGGCTCGTTTTTCCGTGTTTTAACACAATATTAATGAGATATAACAGACAGTAATGCCAAGGAATGTACAGGGAAAGTTGTTAAAACCAATGGAATGTAAATAAGAAGAAAGAAAAGTGGTTGAAAAAATTACCAACTGTGAGCAGGAATCGAACCTACGACCTTCGAATTACGCGTTCGATGCTCTAACCACTGAGCTATCACAGCGGCCCTCCCTCCATCCACTTTTTAGGGTTTATCTGTGAATTTAGAAGTAGGAGTGACAGTCAGCGCCATCTATAATCCAAACAACGAGTGTGAAACACTCTTATGCGCATGTTTGGTGCCACGTAGCACGTGAACTTATTATGAGCGGGCAGCTGATTAATTGTCCCTCCTATACAACCTAAACACACCAAGTCTGCCAGTACGAGACCCTCGTTCAATGAAATAAGGGAAAGAAGTGTATACCTAAGGGCTCGTTTTTCCGTGATTTAACACAATATTAATGAGATATAACAGACAGTAATGCCAAGGAATGTACAGGGGAAGTTGTTAAAACCAATGGAATGTAAATAAGAAGAAAGAAAAGTGGATGAAAAAATTACCAACTGTGAGCAGGAATCGAACCTACGACCTTCGAATTACGCGTTCGATGCTCTAACCACTGAGCTATCACAGCGGCCCTCCCTCCATCCACTTTTTAGGGTTTATCTGTGAATTTAGAAGTAGGAGTGACAGTCAGCGCCATCTATAATCCAAACAACGAGTGTGAAACACTCTTATGCGCATGTTTGGTGCCACGTAGCACGTGAACTTATTATGAGCAGGCAGCTGATTAATTGTCCCTCCTATACAACCTAAACACACCAAGTCTGCCAGTACGAGACCCTCGTTCAATGAAATAAGGGAAAGAAGTGTATACCTAAGGGCTCGTTTTTCCGTGTTTTAACACAATAATAATGAGATATAACAGACAGTAATGCCAAGGAATGTACAGGGGAAGTTGTTAAAACCAATGAAATGTAAATAAGAAGAAAGAAAAGTGGATGAAAAAATTACCAACTGTGAGCAGGAATCGAACCTACGACCTTCGAATTACGCGTTCGATGCTCTAACCACTGAGCTATCACAGCGGCCCTCCCTCCATCCACTTTTTAGGGTTTATCTGTGAATTTAGAAGTAGGAGTGACAGTCAGCGCCATCTATAATCCAAACAACGAGTGTGAAACACTCTTATGCGCATGTTTGGTGCCACGTAGCACGTGAACTTATTATGAGCGGGCAGCTGATTAATTGTCCCTCCTATACAACCTAAACACACCAAGTCTGCCAGTACGAGACCCTCGTTCAATGAAATAAGGGAAAGAAGTGTATACCTAAGGGCTCGTTTTTCCGTGTTTTAACACAATATTAATGAGATATAACAGACAGTAATGCCAAGGAATGCACAGGGGAAGTTGTTAAAACCAATGGAATGTAAATAAGAAGAAAGAAAAGTGGATGAAAAAATTACCAACTGTGAGCAGGAATCGAACCTACGACCTTCGAATTACGCGTTCGATGCTCTAACCACTGAGCTATCACAGCGGCCCTCCCTCCATCCACGTTTTAGGGTTTATCTGTGAATTTTGAAGTAGGAGTGACAGTCAGCGCCATCTATAATCCAAACAACGAGTGTGAAACACTCTTATGCGCATGTTTGGTGCCACGTAGCACGTGAACTTATTATGAGCGGGCAGCTGATTAATTGTCCCTCCTATACAACCTAAACACACCAAGTCTGCCAGTACGAGACCCTCGTTCAATGAAATAAGGGAAAGAAGTGTATACCTAAGGGATCGTTTTTCCGTGTTTTAATACAATATTAATGAGATATAACAGACAGTAATGCCAAGGAATGTACAGGGGAAGTTGTTAAAACCAATGGAATGTAAATAAGAAGATAGAAAAGTGGACGAAAAAATTACCAACTGTGAGCAGGAATCGAACCTACGACCTTCGAATTACGCGTTCGATGCTCTAACCACTGAGCTATCACAGCGGCCCTCCCTCCATCCACTTTTTAGGGTTTATCTGTGAATTTAGAAGTAGGAGTGACAGTCAGCGCCATCCATAATCCAAACAACGAGTGTGAAACACTCTTATGCGCATGTTTGGTGCCACGTAGCACGTGAACTTATTATGAGCGGGCAGCTGATTAATTGTCCCTCCTATACAACCTAAACACACCAAGTCTGCCAGTACGAGACCCTCGTTCAATGAAATAAGGGAAAGAAGTGTATACCTAAGGGCTCGTTTTTCCGTGTTTTAACACAATACTAATGAGATATAACAGACAGTAATGCCAAGGAATGTACAGGGGAAGTTGTTAAAACCAATGGAATGTAAATAAGAAGAAAGAAAAGTGGTTGAAAAAATTACCAACTGTGAGCAGGAATCGAACCTACGACCTTCGAATTACGCGTTCGATGCTCTAACCACTGAGCTATCACAGCGGCCCTCCCTCCATCCACTTTTTAGGGTTTATCTGTGAATTTAGAAGTAGGAGTGACAGTCAGCGCCATCTATAATCCAAACAACGAGTGTGAAACACTCTTATGCGCATGTTTGGTGCCACGTAGCACGTGAACTTATTATGAGCGGGCAGCTGATTAATTGTCCCTCCTATACAACCTAAACACACCAAGTCTGCCAGTACGAGACCCTCGTTCAATGAAATAAGGGAAAGAAGTGTATACCTAAGGGCTCGTTTTTCCGTGATTTAACACAATATTAATGAGATATAACAGACAGTAATGCCAAGGAATGTACAGGGGAAGTTGTTAAAATTAATGGAATGTAAATAAGAAGAAAGAAAAGTGGATGAAAAAATTACCAACTGTGAGCAGGAATCGAACCTACGACCTTCGAATTACGCGTTCGATGCTCTAACCACTGAGCTATCACAGCGGCCCTCCCTCCATCCACTTTTTAGGGTTTATCTGTGAATTTAGAAGTAGGAGTGACAGTCAGCGCCATCTATAATCCAAACAACGAGTGTGAAACACTCTTATGCGCATGTTTGGTGCCACGTAGCACGTGAACTTATTATGAGCGGGCAGCTGATTAATTGTCCCTCCTATACAACCTAAACACACCAAGTCTGCCAGTACGAGACCCTCGTTCAATGCAACAAAGCGTATTAATGAAGCTTTGGGCCACCCTCTTCGTTTTCCTGGTTGTCAGTTAGAGCAGACAACATTTCACGACGAGGGCACTCATTATGCCAGTGAAACTTATTTGGCACACCAGCGGATGCACAATGTTGGCATTCACTGTGAGGGGTGCGCATCGATCCATCAGGGAGCCATGGTCGCGTAGAATGAGGATCTCGATGGATGGGCTGCCGCTTTGACGAGTGTTGGGAAGCATCTCTGTGGACAGAGTCTTCCACTTGAAGCGCAGCGGCAAGCCACTTGGCCGGGGTGGTGATCGTCAATCCAGTAAGGCGCTTTCGATCTCCTCAGGTACACCGTCCGTCAATCCTGATACTATGTGAACGTCTTTCAAGTCGGTGAGGCTACCAAGGCGCGTCTTCTCTTCGTAGTAGTGTCTGATGCGCTGTTATGTTTTGAGCCTGCAGTGTATGAATAGGCGGAAAGGGTCGCTGAAAGGTGCGGAAAATTGTGCTATTGTGCTTGTTTTGATGCTTTCTCACGTATATTCTGCGTCGAAAATCTCGGTGAGGTATCAGCGGAATGCCTCACATTCCAGGTACTCGCTGATGCAGTCGATGCGATCTCGTTAGGACCAGCTGACGATTCTCACCTTCGTTTCGAAGAGGTGCAACCACTCAACAGGGACATCGTCTTTAGCTCCGGTGTATTTCGGCAGGCTAATCATCTTCTTAGGTGGGCTCATCATGTTGCTGCGGTTGATCCTGTCGACTTAGTGTAACGGATGAGACATGGCATCAGTCAAAACACCAGTTTATTCTGACTCTTCGTCTTCCTCATCTTCCTCTTCCTTTCCTTCATTCACCCGCGAAGTGTCACCTATGTATATATATATATTGTCACAGTTCAACGTAAGCAGTGCACGGAGACGTTTAGTCCGAGAACCAACGGCGTGTGTTTTTATCCAGGAGCCAAGAGCAGGCGAGCAAAAAAAAGCACGTCGTCTTCTTCAGTCCCCCTTTTCACGAGCTGTTGGCACGCACATCGTCTTCGTTCTGTTTCGGGAGCAGCATTTGCCTCCCCTTAAAAGAGCATCGCCCCGATGCTATAGCTGAGACAATAATTCGCGCATGAAGTCACTTTGTAGAAGCAATGGAGCCTCGCAGAGTCACTCGCTGACGTATGGCTTAATGCGCACTACGTGCACAAGCTCAGGTCGGTGCTGACGACGCCTTGAACAGTTTGGGCTATCCGGGACGACTTCATAGTTAACGTCGATTAGTCGTCGCAGCACTCGATAAGGTCCGAAGTACCTTCTGAGCAATTTTCTGGATAGTCCCCGTCTTCGTACAGGCGTCCACACCCATACCCTGTCCCCGGTTTCGTACGTTACAGGTGTATGACGTTGGTTATAGCGGCCTGCGTCGTACTCTTGCTGTTGATATATTCGCAGACGTGCGAGCTGCCTGGCTTCCACTGCGCGTTGAGTCAACGCGTCCGCAGTCGTTTCGTTGTTATCGCATTCGTGTGGCAGCATCGCGTCTAACATCGTTCTTACCTCTCGTCCGTGAACAAGGCTGAATGGGGTCATCCGAGTGGTTTCTTGTTTCGCAGTATTGTATGCGAACGTTATGCAAGGGAGAATCTCGTCCCAGTTTTTGTGTTCAATGTCCACATACATTGAAAGCATGTCTTCCGGAGTTTTGTTAAGTCGCTCGGTCAACCCGTTGGTTTGTGGGTAGTAAGCTGTCGACTTGCGATGAATAGTACCACTGAGCACCAACACATGATCTAAAAGCGCGACCGTGAATGCGATTCCGCGATTTGTTATAACGATCGATGGCGCACCGTGTCTCAGGACAATGTTCTCCATGAAGAACCGGTCTACCTCCTTTGCTGTGCCTCTCTGGATGGCTTTTGTCTCGGCGTAGCGAGTAAGGTAGTCGGTCGCCACTATAACCCAGCGGTTACCAACACTAGAGGTGGAAAGTGGGCCCAAAACGTCCATTCCGATCTGGTCAAATGGCGTTGTCGGGATCTGGACAGGGTGTAGCAAACCGGCTCATTTCGTTGGAGGTGACTTGCGTCGCTGGCAATCAAGGCAGGTCCGAACATGATGCTTCACAGCAGCGGTGAGTCTAGGCCAGTAATATCTCCCTCGAACTCTGCTCAGTGTGCACGTGTAGCCTAAATGTCTAAATGTTACCTCGTTGTGGCACGCTTGAAACACTTCAGAACGAAGAGTGGTAGGGACGACAAGCAGGTAGGTGGACCCGTCTGACGAGAAGTTCATTTTGTAAAGGACATTGTTTCGCAGTCAGAACGTCGATAGTCCTCTTGTAAAGGCTTTGGGTGCATTCTGGCTTCGTCCTTCTAAATAATTAATCAAGCCAAGTAGCTCAGAATCGTCATGCTGGTGATATGCGATGGTGGACATGTCGAGGATTCCGAGGAACGCTGTCTCTTCATCAAAAGCAGCAGCCGACTCTATTGGTGATCGAGATAGGCAGTCGGCGTCCGTGTGTCGTTTTCCCGACTTATACACCCTTGTTATATCAAACTCCTGTAGTCTAAGGCTACAGCGTGCTAATCGCCAGGAAGGATCATTCAGACTTGTTAACCAACACAACGAATGGTGGTCACTGATAACCTTGAATGGGTGGCCGTACAGGTATGGGCGAAATTTCATAACTGCCCACACCACGGCGAGGCATTCCTTTTCAGTGGTCAAGTAATTTGCTTCTGTGCGTGACAGAGTTCTGCTTGCGTAAGCGATCACTCTTTCCTCGTCGTCCTGGTGCTGCACAAGCACAGCTCCGAGACCAACATTGCTGGCGTCAATATGGAGCACTGTGGGGGCTGTGTCATCAAAATGGACAAGCACGGGGGTCGTCTGTACACGTTGCCGCAAGTCATTGAAAGCATCTTCCTGTTCGTCGCCCCAAACAAATGCAACGTCATCCCTCGTGAGACGAGTTAAAGGTGACGCAATGCGCGCAAAATCTGGAATAAACCGCCGATAATATGCACAGAGACCCAGAAAACGCCTCACTGCCTTTTTATCTGATGGGGTTGGAAACTGTGCGACGACGGCAACTTTTTCGAGGTCTGGACGAACTCCTGCGTAACTGATGACATGGCCAAGAAACTGCAGTTCCTCAAAGCAGAAGTGACATTTCTCCGGCTTGAGCATCAGGCCTGCGGCTCGTATGGCCTGCAAGACCATTTGCAATTGTTCAAGGTGTTCGTCAAACGCTGTAGAAAACACAATGACGTCGTCAAGGTATACTAGGCAGGTTTTCCATTTAAGCCCAGAGAGAACGGTATCCATGAGACGCCGGAAAGTAGCAGGTGCGGAGCACAAGCCAAATGGTAAAACCTTAAATCCGTACAGTCCGTCTGGCGTTACGAAAGCTGTTTTTTCATGATCCCTGAGGTCTACTTCAACTTGCCAATATCCGCTCTTTAAGTCTATGGAAGAGAAGTAACGTGCGTTTCGAAGCTTGTCAATCGAATCATCTATGTGGGGAAGCGGGTACACGTCCTTTTTTGTAACCTGATTTAGCTTTCGATAGTCCACGCAGAAACGCAGGCTGCCGTCCTTCGTTTTCACAAGAACAACAGGTGATGCCCAGGGGCTTTTCGACGGTTGATTGACGTCGTCTTCAAGCATTTTTATTACCTGCTGTTCTATCGCTTCTCGTTCTTTTGAAGCCACACGGTACGGATTTTGATGGATTGGTCTTGCCGTGTCCTCTGTGATGATTCGGTGCTTGGTCAAGGACGTCCGACCAACTTTCGAGGTCGACGCAAAACAGTCGAGGAACTCGTCTAGCAGCACACGCAGGCGTTCCCGCTGTTGCTGAGTTAAAGTAGGGCTGACGTCGAGGTTAGGTGCTAGGTCACGTGGGTCTTGTGCAGGTGTTGCTTCGAGTGCTGAAAAGCAGTCACAAACATCTGCGATCTCACCGAAATGTGCCAACGTTGTGCCTTTTCGAAGGTGCCGTCGCTCGGAGGTGAAATTGGTCAACAGCAAGTTCGTTCGGCCGTCGGTGACATAGACTATTCCTCGTGCTACGGAAATCCCGTGTGTGAAAAGCAGCGAGGTTAGTTAGTTGGCAACTCCTTCACCGTCGAACGGTACGTCACATGCTACTAAAACGAGGATACATGATCGAGGCGCACGACTTTATTGTGGTCTTTGAGACGAAAGGGTTTGTGCTCTGGTGATGTAGGATCACTCAGACGAGCACTCTCGTAAAATGAAACCACGCTGTCCGGGATGTTGATTATTGCGCCATGCTCCCTGAGAAAGTCCATTCCTATATTTTAATCTTTGCAGGACTCTGGGAGAACAATGAAAGTCGCGACGAAAGAAGAATCTCCTACGCTGATTCTTGCTGTGCATCTTTCAGTTGGGAGCAGCAATTGACCACCCACTGTTCTTATATGTGGTCCTGTCCATGGCGTTTTTACTTTTCTAAGATTATCAGCCAGCTTGTGACTTATTATTATGGAAAAATCAGCACCCTTATCGACTAAGGCCGTCACTTGCTCTCCATCAATAATTACATTGAGGTAGGCGCTCACCATTTCGTCGTTGTTAATATTTGTCGGCGTCGAGTCGTTCTGTAGCGGCAGTATTGGGGACTTTTTATCGTCTTGTGGTCGAGTTGCGACCTTACCCCGAGAGGTCGCCGCCTTTAGTTTCCCAGGTAAGGGCTGGGCGACCTTGTTCCCCGAAGGTCAGCAAAAGTACGTCAATTCAGTGACGACGTCTGAGCAGGGGATGGAGAGCGTCACCTGTGGACGGAATTGGGCTGGCGATTAGGAGGCGACTCGTGATAGGAAGACCACGTTGTTGAAGGTCCTCGAAAACCAGGGTCGTCATGGCGAACAATCTAGTCGTCGTTGGCGCGGCGACCGTCGTACCCTGGCCGAGACGGGCGAAGCGATGTGTCACGGTACCAACAATAGCGAGCTATATGCCCAGCACCACCACAGTTGAAGGAGAGAGGGCGCCAATCGACGGTGCGCCAACGTCCGTTCTGCGAAATCGTGGGCGTCTTATGTCCCCTCGTGGTGGTGAGTAAGGCGCGGAAAGTGGTGGCTGGTGGCATGGAGACATCGGAGACATGGGCCGACGTCTGAAAGCCTCCTGCAATGGTTGCGAGGAAGGTGCGGTTGTAGGCGGTTGGTATTATGATGTAATAGGCGGGACGGGTGGTGGACGGCGGACAGCGTCGGCGTATTCAGTTGACGCTGATCGCGGCCGAGATCAGCTGCTGAAAAAGCGTGCCTAAGTTCGCCACGAACGACTGCAGCAACGGCGGTCACTGGTGTATTCACTGGAGGGATCGAAAGCTTCTGAAGTTCTTCTCGGACAATATCTCTGATCAGGTCACGTAACGAGCCCTGATTGTCCAGAGTCACTGAAGCGGCGTTGATTGGGGTGGTAGTGGACGAGCGATCATATTGCCTCGATCTTTGGTGCAGATCACACTCAATAGCAGTGGCTTCTCTTATAAAATCGGCCACGGTAGTTGGGGCAATGCGCACAAGTCCAACGAACAGTTCTTCTCTCACGCCGCGCATAAGGCAGCGCAACTTCTTCTCCTCGGACATGTTGGGATCAGCCCGACGACAGAGGCGCGTCACGTCTTCAGCAAACATTTCCCCAGTTTCGTTAGGTTTTTGAAGCCTTAACTTGAGCAACTGCTGAGCCCGCTCTCGACGGTCGACGCTAGCAAAGGTGTCAATCAGCTGCTGACAAAACTCATCCCATGTGGATATACGGCCTTCTCGATTCTCAAGACACGTGTGAGCGCTGTAATCGAGAGTGAAGTACGTGCGGACGAGCTTCTGTTGAGCATTCCACTGGTTGATGTCGGCAACGCATTCGTAATGCTCAAGCCAATTTTCAACATCTTCTTGTGGGGCACCACTGAAGCGATCAGGCACAAGCGGGTGAAGAAGTGTTACCCGGGCTGGATTGGAAACGAGGCTGCCTTGTATCCCATGGACCAACTGTTGCTGGCTAGCGGAGGCCATTGGTAGAGGTACGTAATGCCTTGTAGAATGTTCGTCGAAGGAGGTCAGCTCAGGAGATAGGCCTAGCAACCGCCGACTGAAGCGGTGCACTGGTGCCGTAACAGGTGGCTGCGTGTCGGGACTTGATGAACGGCTCCCAGATGGGGTGTTGAGCATCGGCAGGCTTGCAACCCAGCGCCTCCACCAGTGTCGCGGTTCAACGTAAGCAGTGCACCGAGACGTTGAGTCCGAGAACCAACGGCATGTGTTTTTAGACAGGAGCCAAGAGCAGGCGAGCAAAAAAAGCACGTGGTCTTCTTCAGTCCCCCTTTTCACGAGCTGTTGGCACGCACATCATCTTCGTTCTTTGTTTCGGGGGCGGCAATATATATATATATATATATATATATATATATATATATATATATATATATATATATATATATATATAGTCAAGTAGATCCTCCGTGAGCGGTCACAACGTGGTTTATTTCGACGGTTCGGCCTATAGTCTGGCCTTCATCAGGACTGAAGGTACAGTTTGTTGGTGCTCAGCTTTATACAATCTCAAATCAGAGAGAAAGAGGGAAAAAGACAGAGAAAAAAACAAAAAAGAAAGAAGAGAAAAAGGAAAAGAAAAGAAAAAAAAGGAAAAAAACCAGAAAACAGAATATAAGGTGGACTCTTCCCGGGCGCCCCCCTTCTACTCTCCCTTCCACTTCCCCCTCCATCTCTCTCCCTTTTCTCTCCTTCACCTTTCTGATGTCAGCGGTCTGTGTATGCTTCCTTTCACTAACTTAGTGAAAGTTTTCTTTTTTTTCTTTTTTTTATCTTTTTTCGGTCTTTTTTCCCTCTTTCTTTCTGATTTGAGACTTTAAAAAGCTGAGCACCAACAAACTGTACCTTTAATCTTGAATAAGGCCAGACTCTAGGCCGAAACGGCGAAATAAACGACGTAACGGCGTTGTGACCGCTCACGGAGGATCTACTTGACTATATGCAACGCTACGGCCACTCAACCATCATATATATATATATATATATATATATATATATAATATATATAGCGAGAGAGAGAGAGAGAGAGAGAGATGAAATATATGTTCAGAAATTCTTCTGGCTACCGTAATAAAAATTATTGACTTCTACAATAGCACAGTATAATAAACAAAACCATAAAATATTTATTTAATCCTATTTCTTCCGAACAGAATTGGCTGGTGGGCCAGTTTTCTTCGGAGGAACTAAGCGAATATATATATATATATATATATATATATATATATATATATATATATATATATATATATATATATTGTTATGGCGTTTATTAGCAGGCACACAGCGAGTATCCACAATGGTGACAGTAATGGCCAAGCACGGACTCTCAGCGCGAGCGGCGTCCTTTTTGGGTAGACCCACTAGAGAACACTTGAGAGTTTGACCCACTTCAGTGTTCGGCGGCTTCTCTACAATATATATATATACACGAAATAATGCGCTAGGCTCCTCTTTCTGTGGAGCCAACAGAGCCTTTCCGACCGTCCAACCGAGGTCTTCCACGCGCGCGTTTATCTAGTGGGCGTACAAAAGGGCAAAATGCTTATGGTTGCCGCGCTATCGCGGCAACCATAAGCAGCGTGTTGCTTGTGCCGCCCCCTCCCCCACCGCAGGTGGCAGCTTCTATGGGCTGCGCTGCTAACAAAAAAAAAAAACGGTTCCAAAAGAGTACCGGGAGCGGCCGTCTTCTCATGACACCAGCTTTTTGTCGAGTTACTTGAGATCGGATCCAAATGAGTTGACTGCCAGCCCCATTTCGTACATCAAGGCCGTCACTACGCATGAACCTTGTGGTCATATACTGCGGCCGCGCCGCAGGAAACTTGGTTGCTTAGCAAGGGCATGTTTACTACAAGGAATATTTCTCCTAAAAATGCTAGCCCTAATTGCTTCTTAAAACTTTAAACTATGTTGCTATCGCATTCATTGTTTCGCCCTTTTGGTGAAACTGTGCCTTTTTATCTATTTCTCTTCAAACTTGCTTATTGCAAGTAACCTGTCCTGGACTGCCCCATTTCACTGTTCTTCGGATGTCTCGTGAGATACTCAAAAGAGGATGAAATGCATACAAGAGAAAGAATGCAGGTGGGGTAACCAAACAGCAGTCGAGGAAGCGTAGACACTCCTGTACAGAATACCGGGTTTTGCCAACACGGCCACGGGATAAAAATTCTTGAATTCAAAGTTTATTGTCTCAATGTGAACGCTTTTCGTAGCTCAGACACATTCAAAGTCTATTAAATAGTCGCGAAGACTGTGGCGAAAACTGGTTCACAAGTTATTGCCAGCGACATCAGCATGGGTAGTTGTGCGAGCTGTGATTGAAGCGTGACTGTGTGGGCAGAGAACGAACACTCAGTAAAAAACCAAGTTTGACTCAAAGTCGAAGGAATCAATAGGTTTTGCAAGTGAGGTTTCTTTTCCCCGACAATACTATGTGTGTGTAGTGAAAAAAGAATTTATGATGGTTTTTATTCTTACAAAAAAAAATTTAGCGCCCTCTGCCCATTCTAATTACTCAGTTCAGCCTTTGCACTACTTGGCAACGCATGGCAAGGCCCGCTCGTAAAATTAGTCTGCAATGACAGACCCCCTCGTGTGTTTTAGTGTTCTGCGCTTGCTTGCATTCCCTGTTGGACGCGAAATCGTTAGGTGCGTTTACCGTTGGTGAACGTCTTCAGTGCAATGTCCAGCGGGCAGCGGAACGACGCGAATTACAATTAACGCCGAGTGCTTTCGTCGGTAGCTGCCAAAACGATGTGCTATGCAAGGATGCAGTAACAGCAACCGTAATGCCTGATGACCCATGGCAAGGACAATGGTTCGAAATGCAACACTCGCTGGTTTTTCATTCATCAATGTTCCTGCAGCCTGGTTTCCTTCTTGAGTTCGCAGTGCTTAGTATTCGCGTGATTGGTGAGCAGATTGCCAAGTTATCACGGTACAATTCGCATACGTAGCGCTAATTTGTCGGAGAATAATGCAAAAAAAGATAAAGACATAACGGAAGGAGTGTCCCTACATATTTTTTGTTCTTATTACCATTTTGTGCAGTGTAATCAATTTGATTTGTTGTGAGAATTCAATAAAACTAAAATGTGATAATTTTGGCGTCACTAGGCGTCATTTTTTTCTGTCAAAACAGGAAACCACAAGCATTGTGCATCCTGCATATGTGTGAAACAAATAAGGCACGCTGCGGATGTAACATGTATACGCTGATTGGCTGTTGGTTGCCTTATTTGATCGACGGAAGATGCCACGAACGGCAAATAAAAGTTCGAAGAATCAGTTTCCTTGTAAAACCGAGGCAAAGTGAATGGTAGTACACCTAAACATGACTATTTAGTCAAGAGTCGACATTAGATTAGCTGGCGTTGCCTTTAAGCGCATCCGTGGATAACTCGCGGGTGATCGTCTTAGCCCGAGCCAATAGCGATCAGGAATCAAAAGTCATTAGAGATCAAAGTTCACAGACGTATACATAAAATGACGTAACTTTTTACCAGCTATTGCGTCACATACCCTTTCTTTTTTTGTTTTGCCGGAAATGTTTTCTTCTCAAATAGATGGCGCTAAGCCCCATGAGTAGCTGATCAGCCCCCCCCCCCCTTTTTTTTCTGAACGTACGAGTTTCTATGCAGCCTCCCCTACCAGTCTTTATACCTTGCACATTATACAACACGTTAGTGTTAAAGAGCTCGTTTCACACAAATTCTGTCGCCGGTGTCAGCGTCATTTGTTGTGAGCGAAAACTTGTAGTGCTTGCGTGACCAAAAAACAAAAAAATGGAAGTCAAATATTAAAGTTTTGGGTGTTAGTGAGGATCTAAACCGGGTTGTTTGCGTGGCAAGCGGGTGTTCTACCGCGCAGCCACGCCTCGGGTTGTGAATAAAGTGAAAATAACTTCCTCTGTCTGGAAGTTTGATAGCAACTTTCATGCATTACAAGCATGCTGTATATGCATACTGTATATGTGCTTCAAAAGGCAACATAAAATATTGCCTTAATAATGCGCGGCACAAGCCTACATTATTATCGGGCATCAGAATATGGGACAATCATAATGACATAATAAATTAAAGCCAGTCACCCACCAGAAAAGACACACAGCTACTGCACCCTTCATCATCATCATCATCAGCCCGACTACGCCCACTGCAGGACAAAGGCTTCTTCCATGTTCCGCCAGTTAACTCTGTCCTGTGCTTGCTGCTGCCAATTTATACCCGCAAACTTCTTAATCTCATCTGCCCACCCAACCTTCTGTCCCCCTAACCCGCTTGCCTTCTCTGGGAATCCAGGTAGTTACCCTTAATCACCAGCGGTTATCCTGTCAACGTGCTACATGCCCGGCCCGTGTCCATTTCGTCTTCTTCATTCCAACTATGATATCTTTAACCCTCGTTCATTCCCTAGTCCACTCTGCTCTGTTCTTGTCTCTTAAGGTTACACCTACCATTTTTCTTTCAATTGCTCGCTGCGTTGTCCTAAATTCAAGCTGAAACCTCTTTGTAAGTCTCCATATTTGTGCTCCGTAGCTAAGTACCGGCAGGATACAGCTGTTATATACCTTCCTCTTGAGGAATAGTGGCAATCTACCTGTCAAAATTTCAGAGTGCTTGGAAAAATGTGCTCCACCCCATCCTTATTCTTCTAGTTACTTTAATCTCATGGTTCGGCTCCGCGGTTTTCAGACTGCACCCTTAGCAAGTCTGAAAAGACTTAATACACTAAGGAAGTACGCGCTAGGTAGAGAATATGGCCATCGCGTTGAACTCTCAAACGCGAAGCTTGAGGGTCCCCAAGTTTTTTTTCCTCCGAGAATGGCGCTGTTTTAGCAGTGTCGCAAATTGAACATATCGTTTACTTTTTTGTGTTTGAGCCGAACTTGAACATTGTCATATGGAATTTTTTTCATCATTTTCCTATATGTCTCCTAAGGTGCTAACGTATTTTCTTGCCCAGTTGTCCAGAAGTGTTGTTTTCACATTTGCTTCTATTTTTGTGCATAAAGTAGTTATCGTATCGCTAACAATAAAATGTACCTTTATTTTCTGTACCAGTACAAAGTCCTCACATTTCATCCTGGTCATGTTGAAGTAGTGATTTTTCTATAATATTAGTACTGTTATTGTAAAGCAGTTGGCTAACATTCTTACTTTCCTTGTGATTTAGAGCACCGTGTTCGTTTTCGACACTGCATTGAACTCAACTTGTCTGTCGTATGAAGCAGTACCGTTTCGGCCGTTACTCTTACTACAAAAGCGGTGCCCCCCGCTCTCCCGCACAGGTACAGCCAGTTCGTCGCCGACTGTCGGGAGAGCCTGCAGAAAGCTGAAGTAGAAAAATCCGTGCTCAAACTGTTTCGTCGCGACTTGGCCGAGGCTCGAAGACTTCTCATCGCCCTGCTGCACAACGACTTCCACATGGCCTGTGAAGCCTTCAAGGATTGGCGCGCTTCCTATCTACAGCGTGAGCTGGAGCTCTCGCACAAATCGCTGGCGAAAGGCGACCGCTTCTCCCTGCTGGCCTCGGTGCTTCGCTACGAGGCCCTGAAAAGCTTGCCTAACTTTGACAAGCGCACGGATGAGCGCGCGGTCGAGCTCTGGAGAGCGCTGGTCGTAAACGACTGGCGTGACGTCGACGGCACCTTCAATTATGCTAAATAGTGCTTCAGCTAATAAAGTGTGTCCAGCCCCAAGTTACGGGTATTTTTATCTTACACTGTAAGTGTTTGATGCTATTACTGAGGGTGTATGCTTAATGTATAACACTTCAAGTTTAGATTAGCTTGCCGATTCCTTAATCATAGCAGCGTGCAACGTATACTTCAGCATGTAAAAGGTAAGCACAGTAACGTGGTAACAATTTTCTATTGTTACGCACTTTTTCTGCAACTCGTCCTACCTAAGTATATCGTGCCCTATGCCACCCTTTTATATACAGGCTTTCTATTGGCTAAATATTGCCTGAAAATGGGCTCTTACGCACTCTCAAAGTGGTCACGGCTGCTTACTGTCGGAAATCCTTTGCTGCACGCTTATTGCGTAATACTCATGTCTCAGCTCCCAGAAAACTATTGGTAAGACATTATTAGGCACTGGTCAGATTTATACTTTTTTGTGTGTGAGACCCAGGCTTACAACTTCACCGGCCGATCCTGTCTATTACTTATTTCATATATTACATTTAGTGCATTTAAGAATGAGATCTTGCTTTTGATGGTTAGCTTCTCTGTTTGACATCACCTTAAAAAACAAGCAGATAATGTTGGCCCAGGAAAGTGCGATGGTTGTTAACTACAAATTTTTGGTAAATGGTATTAATTGTTATATTGATCTGATGAAAGTGGACGTTAAAATAACTTCTCTTGGGCAGGAACCAACCTTCCGACTTTGTGATAGTCTTGCGAACTTGTATTCTTTTTGCTTTACTGTTACTGTTCAACATATAGTCGGAGCAGGCATCTCGTGGAGCTTAAGCATTGCTTTCTGCTTGCGTTTGCCCTTGTCGATTCGATGCTAAATCAATGGGTGATTGATTGATTGACTTATTCATTGTTTGCATTCAACTTCTCGCCCAGTGGTTGAGTAGCCGAACAAGTGCCGACTAAATTATCTTATTCTTGATCTCTCCTATCACGTATTACAGGAGTCTGGACATCAAAACATTTCGATAAAGATTTATGAAACTTGTACTAAGATATAGCAAACCGTTCTCCTGAGGCAGTTTAGTATTCACCTGCAGCAATGTCATGAAGAGTGCGATATCTGCAGTCACGAGCCCTCAGCTACATTTCACACGTCCGTCTATTGTCTTGCCGCACTAGCACCAAGGAAACTATCAGCTGCGTCTGCCTGTAGGCCTCATTGCAATCCAATCATGACATTCCGCCGAGATGCTAGCTAGGAAAGTTGGAAAACCAATTCAATCACAATCTGTTATCCTCTTTCGCTGCAACTATTCCCTACTACACGCCGCTACAGCCCACATTCACCACCCCCTTCTTCAATGTCAAAGTGGCTCTGTGATGTTTTACAGCTCTCTTTTGATTTACGAGGCTAGCAGATAAGGCCTGTTGGAGCTGCATGATCTAAACGCAACAGCACGGAAGCTTAAAGATTGATCGGAAGGACTCCATTTTTTTTCATTGATTGATATTGCCGCATGAATTCGCGTGGTTTTCGTGTGGAAGAGGACGAAGAGGTTGGGATTGAGCCGCTTTTTAATGCCGCATGAATTCGCGTGGTTTTCGTGTGGAAGAGGACGAAGAGGTTGGGTTGGAGCCGTTTTTTTTGTCCTAGCTTGACGAGCAGTTCTGCGGAAGGTTTCCTTGAGTGAGACAAGATTGGTGACAAGATTGGTGGAGCTGCTGGGTACGACAACTGACGACGCACCCCATGCACAAGAGCCCGCCCAGGAGCCGGAACACAAGCCCTGTGCCCGTGGACACGCCAGTTCACAGAACAAGCCGCCGCCAACGAGGCCTACCACCAGAGACACCGGCACAGCTTATCCATAGAGCGACTATGACTTCGCCTCAAGGCGTCATGGAAACTCCTACGTCGTCGGCACCAATTTATTGCACTGTCCAGAACCCGCTGATGCCTAGTCCCTTTCACGGAGAGCTGTTTGAGGATGTGGACGACTGGCTGAGCGAGTTCGAACACGTCGCAGCGATCAACTACTGGGACGAAGCCGCCAAACTCCGCAACGTCTACGCGTGTTTGAAAGACGGCGCCCGAACGTGGTTCATGAACAGAAGTGATGTCTTGACATCCTGGCGCGAGTTCCAGCATCGCCTCTTGGAGACCTACCGGAGCCCCGACCGCCGCGATCGTGCTGAACGTGCATTGCATTCACGCATCCAGATGCCTAATGAGACCGTCACCATGTACGTGGAGGACATGACGCAGCTTTTCAGGCGAGCGGATCCGGCAATGCCAGAAGAAAAAAAGCTACGCTATCTGATGCGAGGCGTGAAGGAGCAGCTTTTTGCTGGTCTAGTGCGGAGTCCTCCGAAGAGTGTAGCAGAATTCCTGACCGAAGCCACTACGATGGAGAGGGTACTTCATCAGCGGTCAGCCCTACTCGACCGGCAAGTGAATTCTGCATCACCTACTGAATTTTCCGCCAGTTTCGGGAGCAACAGCATTGAGTGGATTCGCGAAATCGTCCGCTCCGTCGTCCGCGAGGAAATCGCGAAACTACACGGGGCGAGACAGCCGGAGGTAAGCAGCATCACCAATATTATTCGGGACGAGGTCCAGCAGGTGCTTCACAGCCGTCACCCTCAACCAACGGTTACAAATCTAGAACCACCTCCTGCGTCCACTGATGTTGGGAACCGCACATATGCCGAAGCTCTGCGCACTTCCATGCCGGTCTCAAGCCCTGCAGTCCCAATCCAGACGATGCCGCCAGTTTCAATTCAATCTGCGCATGCTGGTTTGGACATCGACGGTCGCCGTGCCCCTCCGCGGAAGTCCGATATTTGGCGTACGTCGGATAGAAGACCCCTCTGCTTCCATTGCGGTGAAGCCGGTCACATCTACCGGGAATGTCCATACCGACAACTTGGACTGCGCGGTTTCTCTATTCATTCGCCTCGTCCCCTAGTTGGTCAGAGGCCAAGAGAAATTGAGGACTACCTCGCGCAGCAACGTCTGCCTTTCTCACGGCGTCAATCGCGGTCTCCATCTCCACGACGACCCGCAGCTATTGGACCCACGTCTCAGTACGATGGCACGGGGACGTTCCCCAAGCCCTCGTCGGGAAAACTGAAGGCAGCGACCTTCGGGGGCGAGGTCGCTGGGACTAAAAGTGCGGAAGACCTCCTATCGACGCTTCCACAAAACGCTGCAGACATTGAATTGACGTCTGAGTGCAGTACGAGAGAAATGCCGGATTGTGCGTCTGAACCCAGTGGCCGAGTCTCACTCGACATTCCCGTGCTGATAGACGGTCTTCAGGTCAGCGCATTGGTGGACACAGGTGCAGATTATTCTATTATGAGCGGAAAATTGGCAACCAGTCTTAAGAAAGTGATGACACCTTGGAATGGGACGCGTATTCGCACTGCTGGAGGCCACGTTATTACTCCATTGGGTCGCTGTACCGCAAGAGTGGAAATACGCGAGTCAACGTTTGTGGTAACCTGCCTCGTACTACGCGACTGTTCTCGTCAGCTCATCCTTGGAATGGACTTCCTTCGAGAGAATGGCGCGATCATAAATCTCCGCGAGCGAATGGTGACTTCCTCGACGCAACTTGCAACCGATCGAGGCGCTGATAGCTGTCGTAGACCTGCGCTGCGTGTTGCCGACGAAAGCGTGACGTTGCCTCCCCGAGCGACTGCTTTCGTAGAAGTCACCTGTGAAGACCTCCAAGACGGTGACGTGGTCGCCGAGAGCAACGTATCCCTTTTACTGCTTCAAGGTGTGTGTGCAGTGCGAAGCATTCTGCGTGTGCGTGACGGACGGTCGCAGATACTCGTCACAAATTTTAACTTCGAGCACCGACATCTTTTCCGCGGCACCACCGTGGCCTTCGGAGACCGTGTAGCGGATGTCACCGAGTGCTTCGCATCCGAGGAAATGGTTGATGGAGATAAGTTTCTGGACCACATCGACGTCAGTTCGAAGCTTTCGGACGAGAAGAAGGCCGCACTGCATACCCTGCTGAAGGAATTTAAATCTTGCTTCGCCTCTTCATCTAGAGTCGGTCAAACACCCCTCATAAAGCACCGAATTATTACCGACGATGATGTTCGCCCAATCCGCCAGCAACCTTACCGTGTTTCGGCTAAAGAACGCGAGACTATACAGACGCAGGTAAAGGAGATGCTTGACGACGGGGTGATACAACCGTCGAGCAGCCCGTGGTCCTCGCCAGTCGTTCTAGTAAAGAAGAAAGACGGAACGCTGCGATTCTGTGTTGACTACAGGAAACTCAATAGCGTCACCAAAAAGACGTCTACCCGCTTCCACGGGTTGATGATTCTCTCGACAGGCTACGACACGCGAAGTATTTTTCATCGATAGATTTGAAGAGCGGCTATTGGCAGATAGAGGTCGATGAGCGAGACAGAGAGAAGACAGCGTTTGTAACTCCCGATGGGCTTTATGAATTCAGAGTTCTTCCTTTCGGCCTCTGTTCGGCTCCCGCAACATTCCAGCGAATGATGGATACCGTTCTCGCTGGCTTGAAGTGGCAAAGCTGCCTTGTATACCTTGATGATGTGGTCATCTTTGCCGAGAGTTTCGAAGAACATCTGAAGCGTCTAAGAATGGTTCTGGAAGCTATTCGTTCGGCCGAACTCACGCTAAAACCCCAGAAGTGCCATTTCGGCTACGATGAGCTGAAATTTCTGGGACATGTTGTGAGTGCGGATGGAGTGCGGCCTGACCCAGAAAAAAACTGCAGCAGTCGCCACCTTTCCTGTGCCGTCAGACAAAAAAGCGGTGCGGCGTTTTCTCGGCTTGTGTGCTTATTATCGCCGATTCATTACCAACTTCTCGACGATAGCCGAACCGCTCACGCGACTCACCCGAGATGATGTACCGTTTGCCTGGACTACAGAGCAAGAAGCAGCTTTCGCAGAGTTACGGCAGCGAATGCAAGAGGCACCTGTTCTTGCGCATTTTGATGAGGACGCTGATACCGAAGTTCACACGGATGCAAGCAACGTCGGACTTGGCGCTGTCCTTGTACAACGGCACAACGGCGTAGAACATGTCATAGCTTACGCCAGTCGTACTCTCTCTCGAGCCGAGGCCAACTACTCCACTTCAGAGAAGGAATGCCTCGCGGTCGTGTGGGCAACGGCAAAGTTTCGACCTTACCTCTACGGCCGCTCCTTCAAGGTGGTGACCGATCACCATTCGCTGTGTTGGCTGGCCAATCTCCGTGATCCGTCTGGTCGTCTCGCTCGGTGGAGTTTGCGCTTGCAAGAGTTTGACATCATGATTGTGTATAGGTCTGGGCGCAAGCACGAAGATGCCGACGCACTTTCTCGAGCACCCGTGGGACATCCTGATATGGACTCGGAATATGCTGATGGTTTTCTCGGAGCCCTCAGTGATTCTGACTTTATGTCTAGACAGAGAGCCGATCAGGAATTGCGCCCTATTATTGATTCCTTAGAAGGCCGAAATTCTCACACTCCTCGGCGCATCGCTCGCGAATTGTCATCCTTTTGTCTAAGGAGGGGCATTCTTTACAAGAAAAATGCTCGAGGTAGCAACAAAGCCTTCCTCCTCGTTGTACCAGCCGACATGCGGGATGACATCCTCCTCGCGTGCCACGACGAGCCCACGTCGGGACACTTGGGCTACTCGCGGACTCTCGCCAGAGTGCGCCAGCAGTACTATTGGCCACGACTTTCGACCAGTGTACACCGCTACGTGCAAGGCTGCCGCGAGTGCCAGCGTCGCAAGACGCCACCCGTGAAACCTGCGGGCCTTCTCCACCCTATTACACCACCACGGACACCTTTCGACCTCGTGGGAATGGACCTTCTAGGACCCTTCCCTTTGTCGGCCACTGGTAACAAATGGATTATAGTGGCAACCGATTACTTGACCCGGTATGCTGAGACAAAGGCGTTACCCCGCGGCACGGCGTCTGAAGTGGCGAAGTTCTTCGTGCAGCACATCGTCCTCCGGCACGGCGCGCCGTCATGTGTGATTACGGATAGAGGAACATCATTTACGGCACAAATGCTAGAGGACATTTTCAGACTGAGCTGCACGAGTCACCGAAAAACAACGGCTTACCACCCACAAAGTAATGGACTGACGGAAAGGCTCAACAAGACCATAGCGGACATGCTGTCAATGTACGTGGACGTGCAGCACAAAACCTGGGACGATATCCTCCCATACGTCACGTTCGCATACAATACGGCAATGCAGGAAACAACCCGATTTCACCTTTCCACCTTGTTTATGGACGCAACGTACAAACGATGCTTGACGCTATGCTGCCGTACGATAATAGCGATGCTCTTTCTCCAGAAGCCGAGTAATACACGCAGTACGCCGAAGAGGCTCGTCAACTGGCTCGCGTGAACATCGGTCACCAACAAGACGCAGATGCACGACGTTACAACCTTCGCCGTCGAAACGTCGCATACCACCCGGGTGAACGAGTGTGGGTGTGGACTCCTGTCCGACGACCAGGCTTGTCTGAAAAGCTTCTGAGCCGTTATTTCGGACCATACAAGGTTATCCGACGTGTGAGTGATCTTACATACGAAGTACTTCCGGACGGCACAGTGTCGTCACGTCGACAACATCGGCCCGAAACTGTGCATGTCGTACGACTCAAGCCGTACTACACACAATAGTCTCTGTGCTTGCGAGTTACTTCGCAAACGTGACAGTGATCTCATGTGGTGTTTTTTTTCTTCTTGACTCTTCCACTGGTGCTGTTGTGTTCGCGCATGGTCCAAGTGCTTGTGCGCCCTCTTTGTTTTCCCTGGCACTCACTTTGTGATTCTCTGCGTCAACGCGTGTTCTAATTATGGGTTTTTTTTTTCTTCTTCTTTTATTTAGAAGCATCGAGTCGATGCTTTTTAAAAGGGGGGGACTAATGCCGCATGAATTCGCGTGGTTTTCGTGTGGAAGAGGACGAAGAGGTTGGGATTGAGCCGCTTTTTAATGCCGCATGAATTCGCGTGGTTTTCGTGTGGAAGAGGACGAAGAGGTTGGGTTGGAGCCGTTTTTTTTGTCCTAGCTTGACGAGCAGTTCTGCGGAAGGTTTCCTTGAGTGAGACAAGATTGGTGACAATATATAGAGTTTAACGTTCCAAAACCACCATACGATTATGAGAGACGCCGTAGTGGAGGCTACGGAAATTTCGACAACCTGGAGTTCTTTAACGTGTACCCAAATCTGAGCACACGGGCATACGACATTTCCGCCTCCATCGGAAATGCAGCCGCCGCAGCCGGGATTCGAACCCGCGCCCTGCGGGTCAGCAGCCGAGTACCTTAGCCACTAGACCACCGCGGCGGGGCTTGATAAGACGTTTAAACAAAGCTGTCGCGCGCTTTCGGGCATCACAGAATTAACATGCAAATCAAACTTCAACGACATATTAGTGGCTTCTTCAGTTTTTAACAGCGCAGCTGTTAACAAGGTTGTTGCACGTGAGTCAGTCGCAGGAAACTATCATTACTAACTGTTCTGTGTAACATGTCCGGCCTACCAGACAACTATAGTAATCATAAAGGGATATGTGCCACACATATTTTGGGTGCATTCCACAACTCGTCTATAACTCAATGAAAGTAAGACAATATTTAACCGAACAAGTGGCTGTTAAGCGATGGCGGCGAGCCGGAAACTCCGAGTGCGTACAACGAGAATAGGGAACACGAAACGCAATGACTGCTACGAAAAGACCCTGAAGCGATGGAAGACCTACACCAATGACAATGTGTCTCAGGTCCCCAAGAACTGGACATGCTTTTTTTTTTCAGAGCGAATTACATGTCTTTGAAGTTTCAATGTCCGTGTCGGGTCTGTTACTTCGTGGTTTATCTCAAACCTCTCTGATCGCTGAATCAGCGTAGTGACAACCTATCATTACCAACCTAAAAACCTAGCCATGACCTAGAAGCACCCTAGCTAAGCCCTGGAAACAGTCTAGGAGCAAGTAGATTTATTTTTCAGAAGCGACAAGTCTCGCTTGTTCGAACCATGCACAAGTTACTTGAATGCACAATTTTGTATGGTATTCTTTTCTTGCTCACGACAGGCTCTGCTAGGAACAGTGTCCTCAACGACACGTTTTATCTGGTTATGCGCCTTCGATATACGTGCATAACAACACTACCTTTAGCAGATTTTAACTCGACCATAGTCGCAGGATATATGCCAAATTGTACTGAACGTATGCAAATGATATGAAATCATAATGTGAGCGTGAACGACCGCGAGTGGTGTAGTCGCCAACAATTATTATGGGTGGCAAAAGCTCACAATTACGGAGTAATAGAATATCTACACTCTAAAAAAAGGGGGGGGGCGAGAATGAATGGAGATACGGGCTCCGTTCCTCCTTCGGCGCAGCCACTTCCTACCTTTCGGGCGCTTTACCCGTCGCGCCCTCTCCTGGCAAGTGTGACGTCATCCTGCTGCATTCCGTGGCCGCCTGCTCCAGAGACAAGCGCCAAGACACGCGCTATTAGGATGAAAGGAGCTGTCTATCTTGCCGTTGTTTATTATCACTCCAGGTATCCTGAGCTGGCCCTGCTGGATCGGGGAACGTCGTCGAAGGCGGTCATCCAGCACCTGAAAAGTTGCTTTGCCAGACATGGGATACCGCAAACGGTAATATCAGACAACGGACCACAATTCATATCATTCACGTTTGCTTATTTTGCAAGAAACTACGGCTTTAGGCATGTCACAACAAGTCCTCGTTACCCTCAAGCTATCGGGGAAGCTGAGCGCATGGTAGGGACTCTTAAAAGACTATTGAAGAAGGCACAAGACCCCTACATCACATTGCTGAACTATAGAAACACGCCGGGTCCAACCGGCTATAGTCCAGCGCAGCTGCTAATGAGCCACCGTTTACGCTCAAAAGTACCCTGCATGCCATCCTGCGCTAAAGCCAGAAGTAGTAAAGGCTTCTTGGAAAGAGCAAGACGAAAAATACAGACAGAAACAAAAGATGTATTTTGACAAACGTCATGCTGCGAGACCTCTTCCCTGTCTATCTGCAGGCACTCAAGTATGGCTCAAAGACAGAGGCGCCGAGGTCACGGTCCTTCGTCCTTCTAAAACACCGAGATCCTACTGGGTTCAAACTGAAGGAAAAACCGTACGCAGAAACAGGCGTCATCTCTTCCTTCTCCCACACGAAGGAAAAACAAGCCCCGTAAGGATGGAGCAGCATCCACGAAACAGCGAGCCAACGGACGCGACGGACAAAGACATCGTAGCTACCAAGTCGTCTGACATCCAAGAGCCTCGTTCATCGAACAAAACTTCAAGTCCTGAGCAAAGAACGACGCGATATGGGCGCATCATACGAGTTACGAAAAGACTTGGTATTGATAAATAATTTCTGAAAAGCTTTCCTTTTTATGGCAGGCCCATGATTCTTATAAAAAGGGGAAGATGTGACGTCATCCTGCTGCATTCCGTGGCTGCCTGCTCCAGAGACAAGCGCCAAGACACGCGCTATCTTGGTTTCCTTTATCCGGTTATCACGGGAGTCATGTGATCCTTCTGACTCTATATATTTCACGACGAAACATTAAAGAGGGCTTTTTTCTTGGTCACAAGGTAACGATTGATTGATATGTGGGGTTTAACGTTCCAAAACCACTCTATGATTATGAGAGACGCCGTAGTGGAGGGCTCCGGAAATTTAGATCACCTGGGGTTCTTTAACGTGCACCCAAATCTGAGCACACGGGCCTACAACATTTCCGCCTCCATCGGAAATGGGTCACAAGGTAACGAGCGTCTGTCGATGACTCTAACGAGCTTAACAGCAAGGACCAAAAGAGCAATGTTCCTCCTTCAGCGTTCAAGTTGTTGTTGTTTCCCTGTGCAAATGGCTCGTACCCAAAGGAGGAGATTGGCCGATTATAAGGTGAATTTGCCCTAAACTTTCAGCATTGCGTCATTCCTACAAATGTTTTTTTGTAACTTAATTTTGATTTGAAATACCGGTATCAAGTTTGCAGAAAAAAGGAAGAAAAATAGTGAGACAGCAATTTATCAAGAAAATCGTTTAGTCGCAGTGATGTATTCTTGAACGGCGAATAAAACATCCCTGTGGCTGAAACCCAGTGTAGAGGCTCCAAATGAAAGAAGATCAGGTTGTGATAGTTGCAAGCCCAGTCTTTGAAGAGGTGCTGTTAGTATGCTTTGCCTGAATAAATCGAAACGGCGACAATGTAATAAAAAATGACTGATCGTTTCCTCTTGATTACAGTAAATGCACATGGGGGAATTCAATAAGCCTGACCTATGCAAGTAAAAATTGAGGGAGGTAACGCGGCAACGAAATTTCTTGATGACAACTTCCATCATCCTTGAATTAGTCAGTTCACTGCGCCAGGGAAATAACAAGTGCTTGTACTCTGGAGAAGCCGTCAGTGCAGGGTCAGATAAATTTTGTCTGATTTTAAGTGTGCGAAATCGTGCCACCGTAATGTATACTGTATGAGGGAAAATAGTAATAATTGGTGTTGAAAGGGATGCGTTCGCAAGAGAATCAGCTATTTCGTTTAACAACAAACCTTTGTGCCCTGGTGTCCAGAATAAATGAATACTTCGGAGAAGACAGCGGAACAACGATTTAAAAAGTTTCACTATAGGTGAGTGACCAGATGCGGACAGAGAAGAGCACACTGATAATGAATCAGTTATGACTGCTACGACTGGAATGGAAATATTTACCTTTCGCAAAGCTAACATTATTGCCATGAATTCAGCCAGAAAGACGGGAAGAAAGTCCGGTAAGTGAAGTGAAAATGACGAATCAAGTACGGGGCAATATATTCCAACGCCTGATTTTTCATGTGATTGAGATGCGTCCGTTGCTATAATGACATTTGTTGGCAGAGTACTTAAATGGTCCTGCAATAAACCATTTAAAATGCCTGTAGATAATAGCTTAGCGTGAGTTGGGAAGATGATGATGATGATATATGGTGTTTTTGGCGCAAGGGCCATTTGATGGCCAAAGAGCGCCAGTTCATGAGACAGGAATGTGGACAATGGTTGTGATTAGCGGCTGTATAGGGGCCATAAAATTCCTCGCAGTAAAGCGGGTAAAAACATACAAGTAATAAAATCATGACTATGCCGTGAAAGGTGTGCATGGTGTGAATAGGTGACAAAAGTTGGTGATAATGAAAAACGATGGTGGAAATGTATGGCATTAGCACAATTACCTCACTTGTTAGTACCCTTGCGTGCAAGGGCCGTGAGGCAAGTGCTTTCCTGTGTAGCCACCGCAGCAAAAACCTCTCTAGAGAGGTCGTGCTACGGGATGCCCGGATAAATGACATGAAAATTACGAATTTCTTTTAAAAACGCTAACAACGATTTATGACTAAAAAGTGGTTCCCTACCAACGAACATTGCAGGGTGTAAAGGTATATGTTGTCGGTAGGGTAATGAAAAATGCTGTTTTCTTATAGTTTCTAAATGTTTACACTGGATTAACACGTGAAGGACGGTTAATGGCTCACCACATCTGTCACACAATGGTGGATCGCCACCAGACAAAAGATATGTGTGTGTCGTGTATATGTGTCCTATCCTGAGTCTCGTTAGTATAACTTCTGTATGACGCGATTTCGATACTGGCAGCCAATGACCAAGGTGTGCCTTAATAACGTGTAGTTTGTTTTGTGTGTGTGTATCCCACTTGCTCTGCCAGTAGTCCCTGAGGTCTCGTTTGAGAGAGTGCTTCAGATCAAGGGCTGGGATTGATATGGGTGTAGGGGCAGTGCTTTTGTGGACGGATGCAGCGAGCTGGTCCGCCCTCACATTGCCTTGAATCTCACGGTGCCCTGGCACCCAGCACACTACAACATGTTGGTTGAGTGTGTAGAGTGTGCATAAAATGGAGTAAAGTGAAACGAGGGCAGGGTTTTTTTGTTTTTTAAGACTGTGCAGAGCCGTTACCACACTGAGGGAGTCTGTATAAATTACTGCTTTTTGTATTTGTGATTGTTTGATGTGTTTAGCTGCCACGAGTATCGCGTAAGCTTCCGCCGTGAAGATACTTGTGCCTGGATGTAGAGGGCCAGCATCCGAAAAGGAAGGGCCAACAGCAGCGTAAGACACAGAGGAGTTAGACTTAGAGGCATCTGTAAAAAACTCAGGACGTGTGTATTTGTGTTGAAGTTCCAAGAAGTATGTTCGAATATGGGCAATAGGCGCATGTTTAGTAACTTCTTGGAAAGACACATCACAATCTATAGTCTGCCACTGCCATGGTGGCGGGTATGCTACAGGAGCCATTAAACTGTGTTCGAGTGACACTCCAGTGTCCTCAGCTAGACCCTTCAGGCGAACTGAGAAGGGCTGCCTCATTGAAGGCCTGTTTTGAAAAAGAATGGAGCTCGACAAGTCATTATAGTAGAGTATGAGGGGTGCCTCTTGTCTGCTTTCACCTTAAGGAAATATACAAAGAACATGTAGGCTCTTTGCAGATGAAGCGACCACTCATTTGAATCTACGTAAAGGCTTTCTACGGGGCTGGTGCGAAAAGCACCCGTAGAAAGGCGGATGCCCGAATGGTGCACGGGATCCAACATCTTCAAAGCACTTTGAGTCGCACTCTGATAAACAATGGCCCCATAATCTAAGCGGGTGCGAATAAGGCTTCTATACAGGTTCATGAGGCATTTCCTGTCACTACCCCACGTAGTACGTGACAACACTTTTATAACGTTTAAGGCTTTTAAACATTTTGTTTTTAAATACTTTATGTGGGGTACGAAGGTCATCTTGTTGTCAAAGATTAAGCCTAAGAATTTATGCTCCGCTTTGACGGACAGACGTTGCCCGTTCAGTCGAATGTCAGGTTCCGAGTGCATGCCTCTCTTTCGAGAGAACAAGACACACGTGCTTTTTTGTGGGTTAAGTCGAAATCCGTTTTCATCTGCCCATTTGGAGGCCTTATTTAAACGCAGCTGTACCTGCCGCTCACACATGGCCAAGTTGCATGACTTGAAGCCAAGCTGAACGTCGTCGACATATGTACAATAGAACATATTGTGGGGAATGGACAAGTGCAAAAAATTCATTTTAATAATAAAAAGTGTGCAACTAAGCACACCACCTTGTGGCACGCCTGTTTCCTGGACAAATGTTTGGGAGAGCACACTGCCCAGACGGACACGGAATGTCCGGTTTGACAGGTAACTTTCGAATATATGAAACATTCTTCCGCGCACACCAAGGTGGGACAGGTCTCTTAGAATTCCGAAGCGCCATGTTGTATCATAAGCTTTTTCGATATCGAGGAACACAGAGAGAAAATATTGTTTATGGACGAAGGCATCTCTGATCTGTGCCTCGATACGAACAAGGTGGTCTGTGGTGGATCTACGCCCTCCACTACGGCGTCTCTCATAATCATAGAGTGGTTTTGGGACGTTAAACCCCACATATCAATCAATGTGGTGGATCTACTTTCTCGAAACCCGCACTGAAATGGGTCGAGCAAATTGTTTGTTTCAAGGATATGTATGAGTCGGCAGTTTATCATTTTTTCGAAGACTTTGCACAAGCAGCTTGTAAGTGCAATAGGTCTATAGCTTGAAGCTAAAGAAGGGTCCTTGCCCTCTTTCAAAATGGGAATAATAATAGCCTCTTTCCAGGAGGTAGGGATAGTGCCAGAAAACCAGATAGCATTGTATAAACTAAGTAAGGTTTTTCGTGTTTCGGCTGGTAGGTTTTTTAACATTTCATACATCACACGGTCAGAACCTGGGGCAGAAGTACTGCAGGAGTTTAGAGATGTTCGGAGCTCAGCTAGACTGAAAGCTTGGTTATACGCCTCGTATCTAGTGGATTTGTGTTCGAGTTTCTGCATTTCTATTCTTGTTCTGTATTTTTGGAAAGTGTCGGTATAGTGGGACGAGCTGGATATCCTTTCAAAGTGTGCACCGAGGAAGTTTGCCTGATCTTCCAAGGTTTCACCCTGAGTGTTTACGAGTGGGAGTGAATGAACTTTTCTTCCTGCTACACTACGAACCATGTTCCAGACTTTGGCCTCTTGTGTATACGAATTTATCCCTGATAAAAACTTGTGCCAAATTTCTCTTCTGGCCTGCCGACGCGTTCTCCTGCCTCGAGATTTTATTTTCTTAAAGCTCTCAAGGTTTTCCGCTGTCGGCGAGTTCCGCAGCAACCTCCATGCCCTGTTCTGTTCCTTTCGCGCGTTGCGACAGTCTGTGTTCCACCATGGGACGTGTCGTTTGCCGGGCATTCCAGATGTTTGCGGTATGCACTTGGCTGCTGCGTCAGTTAGAAAAGCTGTGAAATACTGCACAGCTTCATTTATGTTTAACCTACATATGTCTGTCCAGCTCAAACGTGTAGTGTTATGGAACTGTTCCCAGTCTGCTTTGTTTATCAGCCATTTGGGAACGTGTAGAGGACTTTCATATGTTGTTTGTGAACTCAACACTACAGGAAAATGGTCACTACCATATAGATTATTTATGATTTTCCATTTGAGTAGGGGTAGCAGTGAAGGTGATACGATGCTGAGGTCGATAGACGAGTAAGTTTTGTTGGCAACATTATAGTATGTTGGCTCTTTCCTATTCAACAAACAGGCACCGGAAGAGAAGAGAAATTGTTCAATGAGACGACCTCGTGCATCACAGCGAGAATCGCCCCACAGTCCACTATGTGCATTTAGGTCCCCAAGAAGCAAATAAGGTTCTGGCAGTTCGTCTATCAACGACTGAAATTCACGTCTTTCAAGACGGTGGTGGGGAGGTACATACAGAGAGCAGATGGTGACGAGTTTGTTTAACAGTACCGCTCGAACAGCCACCGCCTCAAGAGATGTCTGGAGTGGTAAATGTGTACACGCTACTCCTTGGTTAATAATAATGGCTACGCCACCGGATGACGCCACAGCATCATCTCGGTCCTTTCGGTATATGACGTAAGCACGTAAAAAATTTGTATTGGAGGATTTTAGGTGTGTTTCCTGTACACACAGCACTTGAGGTGAGTATTTGTATAAAAGCTCTTGTACGTCGTCGAGGTTCTTAAGCAGTCCTCTGACGTTCCAATGTATAATTTGTGTGTCCATATTGAAAGTAATGTAGTGCTGTGTGTACGTTAAGCGAGTGAGTTGTTTAAGCTGGAAGGTCGAGCTCAAGTACCAGGGCCATTGTCAGGCCCTGTTATGAGCTTTTTAGTTTTCTTGGCGCGCTCCAGAGAGCCGCGCCGTTCTTTTGGCACCTGGGGTGCCGCCGTATCCATTGCCTCCTCGGAGGCACTGGATGCCCGCTCATGCGAGCTGGTTTTTCGAAGCTTGGGCCTCGCCTGGCGAGGTGAGGCCTTGAGACCCGAGGACCCTGGGGTCTCTGGTCTCTGTTCAATAGTAGGCGGAGTAGATTCAACTACTGCCGCCTTGGGGGCAGGCGCCACAGCCAATGGCTCGCTCTGCGCAGGCCGAAGGAGTGGCGAGGGCTGGTGCGACACTGCCCCCTGGCGCGCCGCATCAGCATATGTGGGGCCATAAAATGGCGAGACTCTTTTTCTTGCTTCTTTAAATGTAATGTTTTCTTTTATCTTTAAAGTGATAATCTCTTTTTCTTTTTTCCAGTAAGAACATGAACGTGAGTAGGCGGCATGATTTCCGCCACAGTTCACACAGTGTGATGGTTCTTCGCAATTGTCAGAATTGTGGCCTGACACTCCGCATTGTGCACAAGTTTGGTGACCACGACAGCTTTGTGAGCCGTGGCCATACTTTTGGCATTTAAAACAACGACGCGGGTTAGGTATGTATGGTCTGATCGACGTCTTTGTGTACCCTGTTTGAATACTTTCTGGCAGATTACTGGAAGCGAACGTGAGTATCAGGTGTTTCGTTGGTGTTACCTTGTTGTCTCTTCTAATGGTGATTCTTTGTACATTGGTCACATTCTGACTCTTCCACCCCTCCAGAAGTTCCTCTTCAGTCAAGCCGAGCAAATCAGCATCAGATACTACTCCACGGGTTGTGTTCATCGATCTGTGTGCCGTTACTGTGATGGGAGTGTCACCAAAAGTTGATAGATTCTGTAGCTTTTCAAACTGTTCTTTTTCTCGAACTTCAAGGAGGAGGTCTCCGCTGGCCATTTTGGTAACTTTGTACCCGGCTCCAAGAGTTTCTGTGAGACATCTGGCTACTACAAAGGGTGATATGGTTCTGGCTTGCTTGCTGCTTATCTCACTATGTATAACATGAAAATGGGGGAAGTTTTCACTTGATCGTTTGAAAAAGCCTAAGTCTTCGGTGCGTACACGCTTTAAGGCGGTACGATCACTTAATAGGGGAAATGCTCTATGCATGCCAGTTTAATTTTCTTCAGAAGCGTTGGCGGCCACCCACCACGGAGCCCAACGAGGGGACGCTACAAGTTTGTGGATGCTAAAACCTGCAGACGCCAGCCGTACAACGCAACTATAACCCAATGCGCCTAGGCCAAGGTAGGCTATTTGCACAGGGTTAACCCTTGCCGCCAGGAAAATTGCAAGTAAACAGAAGAGAGTAGAAGACAGGACAGATTTAAAGACGAGAAAAGACTAAGATGTAGGAAGAAAGAGATAGGAAAAGGCGACTGCCGATTTCCCCTGGGTGGGTCAGCCCAGGGGTGCCGTCTACGTGAAGCCGGGGCCAAAGAGGTGTGTTGCCTCTGCCGGGGGGCCTTGAAGGTCCAATCACCCAGCGTCGGCTCAACCCCCAGGATCCCCTTTTCCCCGGACACGGCAAAGCCACGCACGGCTAGGCGTGGGAGGGAGTCAAAACTCCCCCGTTAGCTCGGGTCCGTGGTGTCGCTACACACCAAACGCCTGCTTGCGCAGGCGCCCCTGCGGGCAGTTGGGAAGATATCATGGTAAACAATTTCTGGAGAATTTTGTTGCTCAGTTAAAGGAATTAGATCACGAACGTGTACATTTAGGGGCTCAAGTAACGATTGAACAAATACTATTTGTGGTTTGGTAAATCTGGGCCAATGCACGGAGAATAATAGGTCAGGATTGGAAATAAAAATAATTTGTTCAGGGTTAAACGGTGCTTCATATAGTCGTAAAAAGGTCTGCACAGTAAGAATGTTAAAGTGACATAATAAGGTTGGTATTCGTGCTTCAAGGTATAACACTGCATTTGCAGTATACTTTGGAAGTCCTAAGCAGAGCCGTAAAGCCTCTCTTTCCAACAGAACGAGCGGCCGAAGTTTGTAGGCTGGCGCACCAGAAAAGAGAATGCAGCCAAGTTACTCCTCAATCATGGGGGTCTGGCGCGTGCACATGCGCATGCCGAGCCAAGCCGGCCGCGGCCAGTCGCGAGCGATTGCTTTTACCTAAGATTGATGTAAGCAATGCCGGAGTGATGGATGAATGAAAAACATTTATTGGGGTCCTGAAGGATTCCAACCCCGTTTTATAGGGGTAAAATCGCGGGCCGCTCCCACGTTGGGACGGGGAGGCCCCGTTTTTTTTTCTTACTGGTGTAGAGTGAAAGCCTCTCTTTTTTTATCGCCAGGCACTCGCACGATGCTCCGCACACTTCCATGTGAGTCTCGTGTTGTTTCATACTGCGAATTTGTCACGAATACAGGGAGCCCAGCTTCCCAAGCAGTCTTGTTTTATCGATTACCTTAGAGTGTACAGAAGTAATGGATTATTTCGGTGTCAACATACTTGATAAGCCCACGCATTTTTAGTTTCGCACGGCACCAACAGCACTCATGAATTCAACAAGGCGCATAAAGAAGCATCACACCTAATTTTTCAACATTCTTAAAAATTCGATGCCACTCTACAGTCCATGCGTGAAAGCACGATTATATACAATTGAAAGAGTTATACGTGCCACTACCGCCATATGGATGTTTTTTGCAGTTTACCCCCATTCGAATAAGGCCGCCGTGGCCGGAAGTCGAACCTGCGTCCTCCAGCATAGTCACACGACATCCAACAAGGCTATGCTACCACGGCAGCTGAAATCACAAAGGAAACAGGCTGCGAAGTTTCGACGAGCGTTTATTCACCAGACTAGGTTACAACCATCAGAAACGTTTTAAACATCATCATAACTGCACTTTTGTGAAAAGTAAACCAATGACTTCTGTCAGTTAAACCAAATTCTCAATCGCATGCATTTTGAATTGCCCATGCAAGCACTGAGAGGTAAGACGGAATTATGCACGCGTGCACTATGCCTTTTCACCTTTGTCGTGAGAAACTCACTCTGACTGAAAGTTGACACGCGAGGCGAATCGCGAGAGGCATCTGAAGCAGAAAAGTATGTAGGGACGACATGCTATAACGTTATAGTAAATTTGCGCACTGCAGCGATAGTTCCTCCGCTCAAGTAATAGAGCCGCCGCGACGCCAACAGCCACTGCCACCGCTCACGAAAAAATACCGTCGGATGCGAGGTCATCGCTGATTTCTCTTGCAGGACCCACGTTGTACCGTACGTATACACTGCTAGGACGGTCGTTACCGCATCAATAACATTAGGCCGTTTGCAAGCGCTGCGGGCGTTGCGGGCGTGGCGGGTGCCATATGAATTTTGGAATAGCGCTTGCCCGGCTGCGATCCGCAACGCACGATCGCAGCGACACCGTAGCCTCGAAACCAGCGCTTGCGAGCCACATGCGGGCCGCCATCACTGCTTGTAGCCTCGAAACCAGCGCTTGTGGGCCACATGCGGGCCACCATTACTGCACGCATTTTCAGATTTTTCTGCGTGCAGTCCGCGAACGCGAACGCCGACTCGCGTTACGACGTATGCGCAATGGCAGCGACCGCACCACAAGGGCTAGCGGTGCGCTATTCTAAAACTCCCTATTGTCATTGAAGGGCTCGCGCTGTACTGTATCCATGGCTAAGGGTAACACTTGTGGTAAGCACGTAAAAAGTATATAAGCAAGCGTTAACATGAAACAACTAAACGAGGTCGGCGTGACCACAGAACACCTACCACGACGGAGACTGTCTGCTCTGCATTCTGCGCTCTCTGCGACTAACAAGAAGAAGAATAAAAAATACGGGACCTCCGAAATGGCTAGCGCGTGGCAAGCGGTTGCATTCTCGGAGGCTTCAAGAAAAAAAAAATAACTGTGGAGTGGTCGAGAGGTGGCGCAGCGTTCCGAATGCCATGGGCATTCTATGCATGGCTTGGGGGAAATCGCTTTCTTGAAAACCAGATAAGCTCTAGTAGTTATTCGGTTCATTATTGTGCAACCTTTCATAAACTTCTGTTTGTCTAAGCATCAGATACAACATATTTACGTGTGCGCATGTTGTGGTATTGCCACAAAACGTAAAAAAAGAGTAAGAAAACGTACTTGTAACTTGTGCCACTATGGTCAGTCGAAATTCACCGCTATATAAACTTGTTCGTTTTCGTAGTAGGATGTGAGAAAACACGTCGACGAACATGTGTTTATTGATTGTAAGAACGCCATTTTCTTTTAGGACATTTTACAGAGGACTTTAAAAAAAGATTTACCTCTTACTTCATATGGAATTCGTTTTTTGCCTTGTGATAGTTCTGTGCAAAATTTGGATGTTATATTTTTGCTTGGTCTTCATTCGGTTTGGCGTAGTATGCTATCTTACAGACACTGTGATGTGAGAGTTCTATCTGTTATGAGTGTTTCGTGGAAACTGTTATAAAGTGCGAGATGTGTATAAGACTACAAATTGTGTTAAAGATGTAGTATCTTTGACGCGTTATCACGCATGAAACACGTGTGATAGTGATTGTCATATTAGCTTGACCTGTAGTCAAGAAGGCAATAAAGAAAAAAAAAGAGAAAACACGTCGAAGTGTGTGCCGCTGTTGCGAATGGTCGATTGGCTCTTGTTCATTGAGTTCGCCCTATATGCGTACTATGGGTAGTATGTATTCTTGTGAGCTTGTGTCGCTATATGCATTGCCTCAGCACATATTAGGCGTCCAGTTTCAGTGAGTAATCCTGGAGGGGCTGAGGCGTTAACTATCCGCAAAGGAGCCGTGATGGTGGGTATGAGAACGTACGTCGCCGCAGGCGACCTTTTTTTTGTAGTATTGTTCAGTTCCTCTTGATGGCGCAAGCTACTACCTACTTCACGGCTACAACACTCTCACACCTCCAGCTACATATAATACGTTGACCATCTATTATTCAAAGCTGCACTGCTGTGTCGAATGGTTTCGCTGCGATCGAGTTGACGGTTTGGAGGCACATCTCGTGACCTGCGGCCCCGTAAACGCATGGATAACGTCGCTACACAATGTGAATCTGCGAGAAATAAATACAGCAAGCCTAGCATGCACTCTCCAGGTGACGACTCTGCAGTATCCGTGTATTTCGGAGTGAACGTCACCTCGCTGGCCGAACGAAACCTGATTGCCCCGTCGTTCTCTTTCATGATGTTTTCATCACCACAGGTTTGTCTGCTTGTTTTTATAATCATTTCTTTCGATATCAAGCTGAGCAGGACCGTTTTGTGTAACTCTTAGTGCCATGTACTCCTTATCAGTCGAGAATCGATGCATTTGCTAAGCCTACTCGCTTCGCTAACCTGGGGTCAGCCATGTTGATTTTCATATTGAGGAACATGTTGTTCCGTGGCGAAGGGAGCAACGTTTCTCTATTTAAAGACGAACATTGGTGACATCGCCGTTCCTCCCTAAATGGAGAGAACATAACTCCATTTTTTAAGAGTGTATAACATAGTTCGCGTGTTTATTGCGCTTGTGTAAAGCTGAGCCTGAAGTAATTCTATAGACTGCGTCCTCGGACCACAGGACATAATATGAGCTAGATTTGTGTAATGTTAGGTATAAACGACTGCATCGTACTTCCAATTTTCTAAAGAGTGTTCCGCGTGAAAATTTCTTAGTCCACGCCGACAAGAATTATTTTCCTGTTGCACAACTTTGCTTGTCTTTGCTCGTCCAAGCCAAGGTATTCCTAAATGAAGCTTGAAATCACTGCATATTCAGTTTATCGATAATATGAAGCTACCACAAATGTTTGACAAACGCTATTGATTCTGCTGGGGAAAATAGAGTATTGCGTTAAAGGTCAAGCCCAATTCAGCCTGTTTGCCAGTCTGAAGGCCTGAAGTTTTATTATGGAACAGGATACAATGGTCGTTCAAGGCAATGCCGCCAATAAGCACCGTGTATTAAGGTTTTTAGCCGGAGAAAATTTAAGGTGGAATAACATTCAATGTTTAATTGCAACTGAGACATATCTTGTCGACGTCTTTATTGGCTGCGCGACACAATGAAGTTGATGCGAAACCTCTCCAACGTTACCATCGTCGGACTTGGCATTTTTTTTCTACCAGTGCCCAAAAGTCGCATTATATGGCCCTGAATGGATACAGCAATGCAGGCTGTAGTTTGTACGAAAGCTTTCTCATTTAGCAAGCTGACTCCATTGCGCGATGGTCTCCGCGTCACTCTCTCTTTGTACATTCTGATCTGAGAGCGAAAACAATTATGAGATCAAAACTTTGGTCACGCGCGGCGCTGTATAGTTGTCCGCCGCCGCTGGTGTCCATAACCACAATCGCAGAAATAGGGGGAAAAATCTAGTACCAAAGACACAGTGCAGCTCGAACCCGGATTTGCTGCGTGCTACTGCCAGCCCCGTAATCTACCACTGAGCCACGCCTGTGCTTAGGACTAGGCAGGCTTGATGTTGGGAAAGCAATCGCGTTAATATCAATAAAAAAGCGTTTTAAAACACCATAGAACAACCAGGCATCACACAATGCGGATAGCGTAAGGAGTGCGTCATCCAACGTTCCCACCCACAACAAAATCTTGTTTTTGATCACCTATTAACTGTGGCGCATACCCACCTCAGCCATAAATCCTCATTGGCGTCAGCCACTGCATGAACAATGGGCACAAAATTTCTTGCAGGTGTTTAGCGAATACAACGCTTCTCGCAAGAATGACAAAAACAGCATAGGGGATACTGGTATACTACCCAGAAATAATTATTAACACCGTAGTGGGTACCCACCAAGTGTGCTTGAAGTATTTATGCAATGAATGTTTAGAGAAGGTTCTGAAAGGCCGCTCTTCTAGTTTTCGCTGTGACTGTGCTGCTGCACCTTCCACGCAGGCCTGGCATGTTTTTTGCTAGTTTTTTTTGCAGTGAGATGTTATGGGATCACAAATATGCTTACGCGCACTTGACCACCGCTGCTGGTGTCCGAAACCACATCGCACGAAATTAGAAAAATACCTAGCATCAATGACACAGTGGGGCTCGATCCCGGGTCCACTGGATGCCAGCCCAGTATTTTACCTGTGAGCTACGCAGTTGCTTGTGGCTTATCGGCAAACTTGCCTTATGTAAGCTTGATGTCGAAAAAGCAATTGCGTTAATACGACGTATAAAGCATTTTAAAACTGTGAAAGAACAACCAGTCGTTGTACAATGCGAATAGCGCAAAAAGTGAGCCATCCAATGCTCAAACTCATTGCAAAATCTTGTTCTTGTTTTCCTATTAACTGTGGGGCATACTCACTTCAGTCATAATTTCTCATCGTCTTCAGGAACTGCATGAACGATTGGCACAAAATTCCTTGCAAGTGTTTAGCGGGTGCCACGCTTCGCATAGGAATGAACAAAAGTAGCTTGTAGTGAATGCCGGTCCACTACCCAAAACAAAAAATATTATAATGCCTTAGTTGGAATCAAGCAAGTGTGCTCCCAATGCGCGTTTTGAAAAGGCTCTGAAAGGCCACTCTTTTAACTTTCGCTGTGACTATGAGGCACCTTCCTTGCAGGCCTGGCGTTTTTTTTTAGTTTTGTACGAATTTTATCTCGCACGAAACCTGGTCAATCGTTTTCGCTTATAGAGTTAAGGGCACTGGGCGATCCAACATAGACAGTTGAGTTCATGGCACATCGTCTAAACGTGTTTTCTTTTTGCTATTTTTGTGCAGTTTTACAACGAGAGCTTTTATGAGCTCACAAATCGGCTTATGCGCACATCGCCACCAGCTAATAGAATAAAACTTGCATTCTAAATACGAAAAACGCTTGTACTTGTAATTTCCTCATGCGTTCTTTCTTTCCGTCTTTTTTGTACATCTAAAAATTTGTTTTGAGAAAAAACAAACTGCTCTAAAAACGTACATTTTTGTGAAATTAAGTGCTTAAACAGGTTATTTTCTGGTGGTGCCAGCTTCAGTCCAGTCGGGCTGGAACTTAGATGGTGCCGCTGTTTTGCGATTTATTTTCTGGGCGGACATGAAGAACTGGTTTGGACAATGTTTCCTACATTTTATGCAGTTGTGATTCACTACAGTATTTAGCGTCACTACGAAAACTATGCTATTTTTTCTTTCATTGAGCATCACCATCAAGTCAACTTGTCTTTTGAATGATCCCCCTAATATTGTCCGAATTTCGTAGCTAAATCAGTCATATCATTCATTCCGTGGTGGGTCATCACTGTACGGGTGATGCCTGCATACGTTGCTTTGCATCGTGTTCTTGGCGGGCCACGAATGCCGCTAGGTACGGCTGCAGCTGATTCTGACGTGTTACGGCCTCCAGCCGCTGCAGTCGACCCCACGATGCAGAAGAAGCTTGAAGAGCGAGACAGGGGCACAACGGCTCCGGCTTCTCGGTGACGCCAGCAACAGCCGTGCTTGTCATAGGTGGCGCCGTGCCACAATGGGTTGCGCTGCGAAGGTGAAGCACACAGAGGAAGCTTATGCCCCTGTAGTACTTAAACACAAATTTTATGTCGACTTTGCCCAATGTGAAGGATGGGAGCAGATAGTGAAAACAGGTAATGTTCTGTGAACTTGTGGAAACTTCAGAAAAATTCACAACGCTTGTGGAACACTCTAGCGCAGGCAACCTTGGTGAAAAAGAAGACCCTTAAGCTTCGCCTTTAAGAGTTGAACGTGACAGCTTTGTCTTCCCGCGCATACTTCAAACATTTGGTATCTGAAATCGTTTCGAACTTGCTATGCACCCACTATGCGGCCTTAAGGGAATAGGCGCAGTAACATGTTTGCCGTTCGTAGAGGGTGACTGGCTTCAAACCGTGAAGTCATTATCATAATTACATATTCTGACCCCGCGATGGCAATGTACGCTTGTAGCACGTATTATAACAGCAATATTTCATGTTGTATTGCAAAGGATGTATACAGGACGTACGTGTTTGCAAAGTGTGAAGCTTTGTTTCACTGCATTTCCAAGCAGGCGAAGTTATTTCCTCTGCATGTACACGCAGACACAAGGCTGTGTGGCAGAGCACCTACCTGCCACGCTGACCAGCTGAGTTCGACCTCTATGTGGCCCGGCATTTTTCGATGTTGTGTTTTTAAAGGCGATAGTCTTTCTTGGGAACCTTCGACGCCAAAATTTTAGTCTGTCCGTCTGTCTTCCTGTCTGTCTGTGAGTTTGTCTGTTTCTCCGCGCTAACGATTCTTCTAAAGGCACCAATGGTATCTCAAACGGCCGACCCCATAGGTAGCGCCCACCAATATTGCTCAAGTTTCAGCGTTTATACTCATGCGATTGTCAATTAAATAGACTATCGTCTTTAAAAGCAATGATTGCGCATATCTGGGGCACCACATAAACACGTCAACGTTTTGTATTTTTGCCTTTACACTAGAGAAGGCACACACAAGCAATTTTAAGGACAGTAGCGTTTATCGCCCTGCGCTGGCTGCGCAACGCGATGCTCAAAAAGATTGCCCGCAGCTTCCCTCGGGGGAACACTGAGGAGGATGCGGAGCATATAATTGGTTAACGGGGTGTTAAAGTGCGACTTACTTGGGTCGATGGCTAAATTGGTTAACGTGGTTGTGAAATGGGGTGTTAAATTGCGACTTACTTGGGTCGATGGCTACATTGGTTAACGTGGTATTAGGAGGGGGTGTTAAATGAGTGAACACGTACACACGTATGCGAAAGGGCGGCGCTGGTCGAAGGGACGTCGATCATTGTGTTTGTGGATTCGTTGGAATTCACTTCACCGCGACCTTGGACGTCGACGCGCCGTACAAACCAACCGACGAGCGGCAACTGAGCGAGCGAGCGCCGACCTTGAGTATATATACAGCTCGACGGCGCATGCACTGTCAGCTGTTGAATGTTCTCGAAGCGCGACGGGGCATGCGCGTCCACTGGAGAATCAGGAGAATTGTAGAATGTTCTCGAAGGGGAGAAGCGCGCGCGGCACAGATGGTGGGTGACGGTGCATACGCGCGTCAGCTGTCGAATGTTCGAGAAGGGGGAGAAGCGCAACGGCGCATGCGCGCGTCAGCTGCCGATGTTCTCGAAGCGCGACGGCGTATGCGCGCGCGTCAGCTGCCGATCTTTTCGAAGCGTGACGGCGCATGCGCGCTACATTATACAGCTAGCGAATGTTCGTGAAGAGGAGAAGCGCACGCGGTGTGTAGAGGAGGAAGGCTGCACAGATGGTGGAGGAGTGAAGCGCGCGCGGTGTGTAGAGAAGGAAGGGATGCACAGATGGTGAAAGAAGGAGGAGGAAGCTTGCGGACGGCGCCGCACTACAAGCCTCGAGTATTAGATGCTCCGCATCTAAAAGGCAAGTGTTTCCAATGCTTTGCTAAGACGACACGATGGTGGCGCCTGCCCGTCGCTTTGCGTTCTACACCTTATCGCCTCCGAGACAGGCACGCATCTTTCTCCGCGGGTGCGCACACCTTCCTTCGTTTTTCAAGATGACTGCCAGATGGCACTCGTGTCTAACGTGCCTCGATGCACTCGTTCACCTTCGCTGCATCGATCAAGGCTCTCTAATGCAGCGCTTTCAGAATACAATTAACCAATTTTCTTGCGCAGAACATGAAATGAGTGTTTTGTTCACTCTCTCCACATGCAAGACTATCGTCTTTCGACGGCATTTGCAGTGAAAAATGCAGATACAGGGCTGATTTTCCTTTCTCTATTTTTTCGTCCAACACAAGATGATTTTCGCTCACAACCAGTGGAAGAAGCTCTTTAACGTTATAGCATTAAAATTGAAGAGTTTCACTCTATGGGTACCAAGATTGAAGAAACCTCGGATGTGGTCATGGCCTTTATATTAGGCTCACACTCCCTTTAAAGTATTGGGAAAGAAACGAATAAATTGGCGGAAGACTGAGCAACCTCCTTTGTTTTTGGTTTTCTCTTTCGTTCCCAATCTCTTTCTCGTTCTTACGACGTTTTAGTGTGTTTTTGCTCCTTATTTTGATCATTGCGAAAGCCATTGTCAGATCGCAAAGAGAGCCGATTCTGGCGCCGTAGTTGGCCGCCACCGCCACTGGTGCCTGTAAAGAATATTGCGCGAAATAAAAAAACGAAATAAAAAGTGTACAGAAAATGACAATAAAGCAGGCCCTTGTACTTGTGCGCAAGTATCCACAGTGCGAATGCAAAACTGAAGTATAGTACGTTAAAATGAATTTCACAATGTTTTTGTCGATAAAATTACGGGAGGCGTAATATTTGTCTCTACTTTGAACCATATGATCTAAAGCATTGCCTCCGAGTTGCGGCGCACAGCAATTCATTTGTGGAGCAGACAACGGATGACAACTTGACCTAAAGCGTGTTCTTCAGTCTAATGCGGCAGTCTTCGTGCCCCAAATGATAAAAATTTGTTATGAATCGTTGATTAACTCATTCAACATTCAATTCTCTTACCCAACGTGTTGCAAACACATGGCCGTCACAGCAGCTCCATCTGTGTGTCAGTAATGGAGAGGCACCACATATTAGAAGTCTCAGTGCTCTACGTATAAGAGTGGATTCAGATACTGTAGAATACCGTCTTCAAAATAGTTACTCCTATCGGCTAAAACAGCCTTTCTTCATCGAATTCGGTCACGTTTACTCGCGTTTGAAGCTCATTTCCGCTTTTCCGTTCCGATTTCTAGATTTCTCAACTTATCAGCGCATTCTCGAAAAGCTCTAATTTGTACCACGAATATTTTCACTGAAAACAAAATAATGCAACATGTTTTTCTATATTACTGTATGATGGTCTTCGTTTGTCTATTTACGAGATTTTAAGAAAAATCGAAGTTTGTGTTTTTTTATTATTCAAATTTCAGTGGAGTACACTTTTGTCAATATGAGAGTTTGAGGCAATATATAAAAATTTAAATTTGCCCTACGGCAGCAATAATTTATGTACCTAATTAACGCACAATATTCTTAAAACGTGTCAAGTTTGAAAACGCTGCTTTCACTACTTTCGGAGAAAAAAAATGACGAATACGTAACTTATTTTAAACTGTCGCAAAATTAGACATTTTTAAAAGCAATTTTCTTAAGGTCTACAAAGTTGAAATCGTACGAATTCAATCTTCATTAGACATGCATTTCAGGTAAAAAATATCTTCCTTGAAACAAAAATATTTGTGTTTTTATAGCATCTGCAATTTTCGGAAATGACAGGTGACGAAATTGGTGCCTCCGTGTTGGTGAAGTTTGATTTTTTTGTCCCGTAAGTTATGCCGTTAATCATAAAACGAAGTTGACTTTCGGGCTACCTGGTGAGAGGTGCACGAAACATAAAATACTCAATGAAATCTAAAATGTCAACTTTTGGACCCGTGTCGATATCTCGTGGAATCACCCAACACCATCGTTTCGATTTTTTCGGGCAGGATGGTTTTTCTTTCTCTTTGCTCAGTGTGCTACTTGTAACAATTTCGCTTCTTTCAAGCGTTGAAACAACTTCCAGACTGCATGAACGTATTGATTCCACAGTTCGTTTTAAGCCAGTGGCAGCTTTGTGAAAATTAAGTGGAATTTTCGCTCGTGGTCCGATGTACGGCTTGGTCGTGAAATTACCTTTTAGTGTACTGCTCCAGTACATCAAGAGCCTGTACCTGTGGTAGTTACTGTCATCGAAGATCTTCTTTGTTGTTTTTGCAGCCAGCGCCCCCGTGAATGTTGGTATGTCTGAAAGACTCAAGCCTCCACGGTTTGTGGGAAGCTGTAAAAATTTCCTCTGTACCTTTGCTGGTTTTCCTCCCAAGAGGAAGGTCCCCGCCATAGAGGCGAGGCGTCCTGTAACACGGCGAGGTAGCAGGGCGATGTGTGCTATGTAAAACGCAAAAGTGCATGCTTGGGTCTTGATGGCTGTTGCTTTTGCCGTTAGTCACGGGTTAAAATGAGTGGCTGCTGCTATGACATTAGAAGATCTCCTAAGCACGTCATCCCAGGTCTTTTTTGATACGTCTCCTTCCTCAATGTAAACGCCTAACACCTTAACAGCTTGAACGTATTCTAAGTATCCTGGCAATAGTTCTCTGAAGCCTCCAAAGCGCAATGCCTTACATTGGGTGGTGTTTAAAAGAGCACCAGACAGATAGGAATACTCAGCAAAAATGTCAAGGAATGTACTATGGCTAGACAAGTTAGGAAAAAATACCGAAATAACATCGGCGTATGCGACAATTTTGAAGCTTTCCTTGCCTGGCATAGAGAAACCTTCTATGCGCTCGCAGTTTGCAACCTTTCTAATGAAAGGCTCTAGAGACAAAATTAATAATACCAGAGACAACGGACAGCCTTGCCTCACCCCTTTTTGATTTGCAAAGCTTCTGGTCACTTCATTGTTGAAATAAACACAGCTTGACAGGTCCTGATAAAGTATTTCTACCAGTCGCTCATACCGCTCTGGGAGGCCAAACATGCCCAAAATAGCGAGAAGATGCCCGTGATTAACTCTATCATATGCTTTGGCCTAATTAACAGAAATATGTACTCCCGAGATCTGTTTTTCTTTGGCATATGCGAAGAGGTATCTCATGATTGTAAGAGGTACGAAGACGGAACGTCCTGGTACTGCACATGACTGCAAAGGGGACACAATCTCTTCCAAGAAATGCCGCAGACGCCGTGATATCAGCGTGGCTACTAACTTATTAGTGTTCAGAAGGGTAATGGGCCTCCATGATTTAGGATCTGACAGCTCCATACCCTCTTTCAACAATATAATCACCCTTCCTTCGCATAAAGACGGCGGTTTTTGGCCATGACGCAACAAAATATTCACGAGATCGGTGATCGCATCTCCCAAGATATCAAAGAAACGCAGATGAAATCCCGCGAGTATTCCATCTTGGCCTGGTGACGTGGACGTATTCATCGATTTTAGGGCGTACCATACTTCTTCTTTATCAGTTTCTGCATATAATACTAACAGTCTTCCAAGCCTAGCAATGGCAAACCTTCGCAAAAGGCTGAGAGTATAGCAGTAAACTCGCCGTCCTGTGCGTCATGGTCTACAGTAAACAGTTCTTCAAAGTAGTCTCGAAAAACTTTTTAAACTTCGTCCGGATTATTAACAATGGTACCATCCTCTTTTAGCCCCTCATCGATGTAGTGGCGCTGGCATCGACGATCACGGTTTCTTTGAGCATATGTGAAGTTTTCAATTTCTTCTGTCTATAAGCGCATTATTCTTGCGAGCCTTGCAGCCAGAGACTTCTGCTTTAGAAGATTTTGATATTTAATTTTGTGTGCTTCATGGTATTCGATCGTAGCGAACGTAGTTGACCCACCTCTTTCTATAATTTCAATATATCGGAGAATCTCGTTCATCTTGGCCGTGAGGTGAGCGTGGCGTGCTTTTCCTGCCTGTTTAGCTGTGAGGCGCCAGCAAGATTTTAAGGGGTCCCATGTAGTCGGAGTTATGCAACCCACTTCTGCCACCAGCTCGCTTTGAAGTACGGACATGCTTTCGTCATCATGAACATTAGTTGGGACCATCCTCCATGGTTTGTGAATTCTCGTTGTTGTGCTCACGGTAAACGTGAAGAGTAACGGAGCGTGATCACTGAGTGTCTGCTAGCTTGGCGCAAGATGGATCACCTCACATGCTTGTAGGTTCGCTAAAAAGTCGTCGGGCACATAAATTCCATCAATTGGGCTTTGGTGAACGCCACAAGCGCGGGTTGCGATGAACCCGACTCCATGTGGAGTTAACCACCCATCTGTCAGCTTGATATTATGAACTTGTAAACTGTGCCACATTGTTCTAGAATGTTTGCGATCATTTTCGATGAGTCTGTCAAGATTTTGCGCAAGATGGAAACAATCGAAATTATTCTAGAGCTTGAGCTATGGCTATCGATAACGCTGAAATATCCGACAGCACTTGAATAAATGCCAACGCGCTTCACCGTTTGTCAGTTTATTGATGGCTGTCGCTCTGTTCGATGGTATGAGTGCCAGTTCCTTGCTCTAATATGACTTTTCTATTACGTAGCCGCAACTGCGGTCCAATAAACAGTTCAACTCTTTTGTTACCGTACTTATTGCGATCGATCACTGGTTATGGACGCTTTGGTTCGTAGATTTTGCAATGTTTAGTTTGTTTTCTGCTTTTTATTCGTTTTTTGTCTCCTTTTTTATTTTTGTGTTTGTTACTTTATTGGCTGAAATTTTTTTGTGCAATGCACCAACTGGCTCAATAACGGGTGTTATAAGAATACGTTTGCTTTTAGTGGACCCAGAACTTTCTCAACTTTCAAAATCAATTTGCGTATTTCCATTTTGGCAACATTGTTAATTTCGAAAGACGTTCACGCGAAACAATGTACGTATGTTGTTGAAAAAATGCGCTAGGCTGACAAACTTGACAAAATTGATTGCCCCTCGTGATTATGCTACTGTTGCATCGAAGCCTGTAATCAAAAGAACCTTTGCAAGCTAAATACTCAATTAAACAGTCAGCTTCTCAATTGGACAGTGTTGAGTAGTAATAATCACAGGAAATTTATGCCAGCTATTCAATAAAGAGCTATCGCTGGGAGACCGGCAAAACTAATTCTACAAACATAATTGCTGAACGTGCATCACATGTTTAAAGTAATGAGTAATAAAGTAATGAAAGTAAAGTTTCGCTTCGATATATCAGACACTGGGTGGTATCTGGGGCCACTAGTCGTTCCTATAGCGTCACTGTCACGTGCGCATGCGCGCGCAAAAGCACAGCAAGACATGCGCACCGCTCTAAACCATCTTGCAACACCGCCTGAACCTAGTGGGGACGAGTTCAGAGTCCGTAGATGACAGAATTTCAAATTCAAATTTTGTGGCGACAATGTTTTGCGTCACCCTGACACATCCGCAGTCGTTCGTGGGTTTGTTTTCTTTAAAGCCTCTAGTTGTCTTCTCTGCCGCAAGTGCGTTGCTACTCACTCTTGTGCTTAATCTTATAGCTACTCCAGTTACGTGCGAAGTCCGCACTTCACTGGAGCGTAGTTTACTGGCGCCGGATGCAGAGCCTTTTCTAACGACAGAGGGGCCACCAGAGCACGTTTTGGCTCTGACTACGGAGCAGCGTGAAATATTTTAGAACTTCCGACTATATCATTCTTTTTTTACTATGTACAAAATGCTAGGAAATATACTTGCTCTCATATATAGAAACGCCAACCTATGCTGAGGGAGGTGGTTCTTGAAAAGAGGTAACGCTAGACGAAATACCGAAGTTCAATGAACATATGTATTATAGAGGTATTGTTCACATCATGGGTATCCATATATATTTGAGCATATTGTTACGTAGATGAAGTAAAGGAAGAAGAAGGTCTCATGCAGCTGACAGGCGCGCGAGTGTGCCAATCAGGCATTGTGACAATTGCCTGTGGGTTTTCCTATTTAAATGCATTTTGTACAGAAGTCTCTAACCACGTAGCATATTGTTGGAGTTTCTGAGTAACCATCAGGCAACGGAGCTCCGCAGTGGACGTCACATCGGTTTTCCAGCCATGGCCAATGCTGAGCTCTCCACGTCAACGTCAGCGTCTCTGACGAACACGGCGTCGCAACCATACGTTTTCACGCCCCTTAAGGATCCCTGTACATTCTGCGGGACCGATGGCGTCGATGTTGACGATTTGTTGGCCATGTTCTAACGAGTGAGTGTGCCGAACAGCCGGGATCCCAAACTTCAGTTGTCATTTGTGCTGTTTTACTTGAGAGGCATGGCCAGTGTGCGATATGAAAACAACGAAGAAGAACTCACAAACTGGAACCAATGCCAAGAAAAGATGCGAGAGGGGTTTGGAAAAACCGCCAGTCACAAGAATCCTGCCAAAAAGTAATTGGCTTGCCGTGCCCGATTCCCCTCGTAGTCATACTTCGCATACATTCAAGACGTGCTGGCCCTCTGCCGAAAGGCCAAAAGCGACATGACAGAACGTGACAAGGTCGGGCATGTCCTGAAAGGGATTGCCGACGACGCGTTCAATCTGCTGATGTGCAAGGGCTGTTTTACCGTGGACGCGATCATCAAAGAGTGTCGTCAGTATGAGCCAGTCAAAAGTCGCCGCATTATGCAGACATTCACCCGACTTCCAAACACCACTGCCACATCGACTTGCGAAAACCAGTGCGCACCACAACGTCCGTCGCCACCGGGAGACCTGACACGCATTGTTTGTCGCGAACTGGAAGCAATGGCGCCCTCGGCATTCTATTCGCGCAGTACTGATACCACTCCTGTTACTGTTCCTCTTGTTCAAGCCATCGTGCGCCAGGAGCTTGAAAACATCGGAGTGCATTCCGTGTGCCATGTCACCAGCGCCCAGAGTCAGCGAACGCCCTATCGCAATGCCCTCCTCTGACCGACGGTTTTCTCCACGTACACGCAACCCTGCTGAGTGGCGAACTTCAGATGACTACCCTATATGTTTCAACTGCCACCGCGTCGGTCATATTGCTCGTTACTACCGCAACACATTGCCCTCGGCATCTCGTGCAACGACCAATATGACCCGTTTTGACTGTACCGCCCGCACGTTTTGATCTGCCCAAGAGTCCAATGTCATTGACCGTTCTTGAAACACTTGGTACAGCCGCTCGCGTTCACCACGTGGGCGCCAGTCTCATTCGCCACAAATGCGTCGCCCAACGTTTCGTTTGCCGCAGCCGCGGCGCTTCTCGTCCCTCGTGGCTTCTGGCCGTATCGTCTCAGAAAACTGAAAAATGCAGCCCCCGGACGTGGTGCTGCATTGACGACTGCCGCAGTAAATCCTCTGTGCGTTCCCACCAGACGAAATATAACAGACGTTGAAGTAGACGGCGTACCTGTACAAGCACTTGTAAACACCTGCGCAAGCATTTCGGTCATTAGTTCAAGCCTACGCACGCGTTTAAAGAAGTTTCTGACACCAGCGGCTGCACAAATGTTCCGTGTGGCCGATGGCGGCACGCCGATGGTTCTCGGTCTGTGCATTGCCCGCTTAAGTATAAAGGATCACACTACTTCTGTCATTTTAGCCGCGATTGACCACTGCCCTTACGACGTTATCCTAGGACTGGACTTCTTGTCAAATTATTCTGCACTTATCGATTGTGCTATCGGCGTCCTTCAGCTAGAGCTGTCTCGGGTAGTCGCTGAACCCCACACTGCCCCGCCGCGCCTGTGCTGTCTTCAGGATTTGCGACTGTCGCCTCAGGCAGCGACCTACGTCGTTTTGACCGCACAGCCACAGGTTCCCGATAGTCAATATGTCCTCCTTCCTCTCACTGACGTCCTTTTGAGCCGCAACATGGCCAATCACCATACGCTTGTGACTGTCGCTGACTACTGTACCTCGCTCCCGCTTATCAATTCCAGCTTGTGCCCTCAAGTGCTTCCTCATGGCATGTTCTTGGCCAGCGAATCTAATGCTGACGAATTCGAAATAGCGGCTCTAACCACCGAGATTGATTTACTTCAGTCTCCTGTAACTAACAGCACCTACTAAGAGCACCTATTCTTTGCCAAATCGTTTCTCGAAGATGATTGCCCCCGACCTCAATTCGGCGCAAGCCAACGACTTCCATCGCCTTGACGCGTCAAACACCGACATTTTTTATTTCGAAGACAGACCTCTAGGGCAAACATCCACCGGTGAGCGCCGTATAAACACTGGTGACGCAACTCCTATTCGCAACGCCCTTATCGTGTCTCCCACCCTGAGCGCAGACTTATTCAAGCGGAAGTTGACAAAATGCTCAACAAAAGTGCCATAGAACCATCAAGTAGTTCTTGGGCCTCCGCTGTCGTCCTTGAAGAAAAAAATTGGCAGCATATCCACGGAGTGAATGATGGAAAGTGGGGCGAACCATTCGTCCGTCCGTCCATGCGTCCGTCTGTGTGACCGTCCATGCGTCCCTCCCCTGTCCGTGCGTGCGTCTGCTCGTGCGTCCGTCCCTGCGTTCGTCCATTCATCTGCCCCTGCGTCCGTTCATGCGTCCATCCACGCATCTGTCTGTGTGTCAGTTCGTCCATCTATTCAACACACCAAGTACCACCATCTCGCATCTTTTCATTATATATTCTCCATATAGAAGCACCGCCATCCAGCGGACATTCCAAGGACTAAACGAGAGATGGCACACGCACACTTTCTTACGGCTTGCGCTTCGTATCTACTTCCTCCTTTAACCACCTCGAGTTCACGGTATATACTAGTTCGTTGTATTCATGACACTGCGGCTCAACGCTCGCTAAACCTTTCTAAAACTAAGGAGCATACACCCAGCGAGTATAAAGTAGCAACCCTTTCTTGTCAGATAGTGCTCAATGTACATGCCAATGGCTGCTAATGGGGATTGCAGCGTGCGCCTTAACTAAAGGCCGAATGCTCCTGTCTCTTATTCACCATCAGCAGCCATTGGCGTGTACACTGAGCCCTATTTTTTATTGTTCAACAACGCACAGAAGAAATCTCCTACCGGCACCACCTTGGTGGTCAAAATGTAACAATTGTTGCACACCACGACTACGAGGGACGAACGGGTGCCGCTATAGAAAGCTTCGCCCCTAAAATTACGGTACCTGGCGCTTCTGCGTTGACTATCGCCGCCTGAACAAGATCACGCGAAAAGACGTATACCCGCTACCACGCATCGATAGCTTTCGCAAGTCGCCTGCTTTCTCGCCCAGAGAGGAATTATTCCATAACCGAGAGAGAGTGTTTAGATTTAGTTTGAGCCGTCACCAAGTTCACGCCATATTTATATGGTTGCCTCTTCTCCATCGTAACGGACCAATAACCCCGTAACAATATGTAGGCATTCGATGCAAAAAGAAAAAACTAAAATTACTGAGCGAAGTGTACGAGTTTGCTTGTGTCTCGAGAAAAACCTAGCAATGCTTCACAGATTGGCACGAGCAACGAAGCAGCGCCTCGGTTCTATATTTAATTCTTTATGCGAATAGGAGCATTTTCCACGGCATTTGTTATTGTTCACACTGTTCTTGGGCCTTACGTTTGAAATATACGCTCTAATCATTTTTTATTTATGCATCTGTGCTATTTTTTGCACTGTTTACCAGCTACCAAACAAAAAATACACGCTATTCACATTTTTATTGATGTTAAAATATTTTTGGTGCTGTATGACATATAATTTGGGAACGAGCTTTAAGCTTTGCAAAATATGGTGTATGCTGCAAGGCGTCCTGGAGTACGTTTCAAATTGGCAAAACCAGTATTCCCGAGACATGTGGAAAATCGTCATTATCGCGTGGGAACAAAAAGAGCTAACGAGAAAATTCAGTCTACTCCCTTCGTCCTCGTCACGACACCATGAGAATATGGTGCTGTGCTCTTTTAGAAGAAAATACAGAGATGCGCAATTCTAGGGATCCTAGTGTTTCTACGTTGTACAGAAACGCGCGTTTCATGTGCTGCAGTGAAAATGCGACGCTATATGCTCGAAAAAGCGCTTTGCCGACGGTATAGTAATGCCCCCTGGCTGTGGCTCTGGGTTCCGCACAAGCTCAAGTTTGCGTTTGTCACTGCCAGATAGCGTGTATGTTTCGGTCAGTGCCTCCGCTATTTTGACAAGGCCAACCTGATTCGGCCAATTCAACATGGAGGTGGGGCTGCATGCGGCAATATAAAACATAAATGGTCGCTTGGTCAGCAGAAGACTTTCGTCTTTGACAACATTTGCAGAGGTGGATGCAGATACACTGCCAATTTATGCGCGTACATGTGTTGATGTAATTTGCACGGTGCAATAGAACATCGTTCCGGTGCAGGTGGTCCATTGACGTAGCTAATACCCGACTGCGTCCTTTCCTGTGGTTGCACGAGTCTTGAGGCAACAGCCTGGTGGGGTCTTAATGGCAGCGGAGCCCATATGGTGTCAGCTCTGCGCAGCGATGACTGGCTCAGGATCTGCAAGCCGCGCTGCTGCTTGCGCCATTTAGCTCGCCTGTTCTGGAACCATACCTGCACCAAAAAAATATATCTTCTGCTCAATAATTAAAACAGTCAGAGTATACATATGAATTGATTGTATGCACTACTTGTATTCAGTGCTGCATGTATCAATTATGAAGGTATAATCAACTAAAGTATAAGAAGCGGTAGCAAGGCTTCTGAAAACAAGACAAGTGGTTTACTTTTGTGTCTTCAACTAAGACCTATGATAACTTATAGTATTAGCCTTTAATAACCCACATACCCTCGTCAATGATAAACAAGGAACCCTTGAGGTATTAAAATATACGCATGAAATGCTTTGCTGTAGCTTCACATGGTCAGTATTGAGTCATGAGGCGGAAACGTCAGCGATGAAGACATCCTTGGTCAAGGTACTTCAAGCGCCACCGGCCTAACAGGAAGGCCCTGGCTTTAGTAAACAGCGCCCATCTGTTCCACGTCACGATGGCGAGTAAAGAAAGTCAGGTCGTCACTCTTGATCGTTACACTCAAGTTGACAAGCAGATAACAAATCAAAAGAAATGACATGACGAAGACATCGGTTTGAGACAGACCAAGCCAGAGATTCGCATCGTAGCCAAGCGTTGCGGCAGTCGGCGCCACAATAAAGTCACTCACATCTTCGACATTCATCGTAGCAAGCGCGTTGTCAGTCGGTCCCCGGAAGCCAGATTGTATTACGGAAGTGTTCTCATGGTTAGGTTTTGAATGTCGCTGTGCGCTTTATACTCTGTTCACCCTCACAATACAATGCCTTCCAGGTTATAGATTTCAATCGTAATTGAAAAAAACGACAAAAACACTATACATGCCAGGATGTTTACCGAAAGGATATGTCCGGCTTAAAATTTCACGGTAGTGTACGCAATGACTGAGTGTCTAACTTCCCTATACTCTGAGGGATGTGTGACTTCCACAAGAGTGTCACTGGTTCCAGGGCACACAAATTGACATTCCACATTTCATGACAACACAACACAGCTGTATATGTGGTACTCTCACGCAATACCGCCGCACAATTCGCTGTACCTAGTATGTTTCAGAACTGACATACATTTCTTCATATAGCTTGACGAAGTTGTTTTGCGCGAAAGGCAGCTGCTGTAGTATTAATGTACTAGTATTGGTGTGTAGCATTCGTGGATACGAGAAATGCCCGATTCAATTTGCAGTTTGTTTCAAATAATTGATTGCGCTTTGAATTTTAAAGATTTTTTTTTACTTTCGATAAGACAGTGTGACACTCTTGTAGGTGCTTCTTCTTTCTTCGTTACCCCAACGACGAAGAAAAGCCATCCTGTTTGTCCAAAGTAACAATAATTGGGCTTTCATACGGCTTCATGCACCTGATGTAGACTTTCTCGAGGCCAGGTGATACTTTTCTATGATTGGTACTTTTTGTCTGATTGATTGTACAGAACAGCATAGTCACACATGCGACAAGAAATAGGTACTTGGTGACACAGTGCGAACTGTGGCATTTGGGAGCGAACTTAGGAGTCTGCTAGATGAGTGGAAAGAACATCCTACGCAGCCAACGAGGCAGCTGACAGCGAAGGGAACGTTAAGTCTCCACAGGCGTATTGCAGTCATGAAGACCTCTTGGGGGCCTTAGTTGTTTAAGGTGAATGAGCACGTCAGCTGACGATAGAGCTCAGCACGCTGCGTTGTTTCAGAAACAGAAGTGAAATAACTCACTTCGACTAAATTGCGCCAAGTGTGGCGAATAGTTCAGGTCAAACAAAGGAATCAGCAAAAGCCTGTTGTACAATGTGTCGCGGTGTTTCAGGGAAGAACCGCAGTCAGATGGAATAGACGGGAATGATTTGCAGCAATGGACAAAAGTTCACGCTGCCATAAGAACTCATGGGATCGCAGCCTGTCGACGTGTGATCATATTGCACATCCACAGCATGTTTCCGATGGTTCGGTTGGTGTGTTCCGTTACGCTGATGATTAGGGGTCATATGCAACAAGTCTGCATTTACGAAAACAGCCCGAAACGAATGAGCTTCTTATGCGTGTCGACTAAGCACACACTCTGTCGATAATGAATATCGTGGTAAAGCATGATGGAGCACTTATTGACATAAAATAAAAATGGTGACACAATTAGTTGCGTCGACTGTCCCACCATTCTAAGGCTGGGTTGGCGTAACGACAATGATGGGTCGATTATGTCGTGGACGTCTAGATGTCCAAGCTAGTTCCTAACACCCTGATGAACGAATAATAATTGATGGTTGGTAAAAGCATGAAGAGGTTCTGTTCGCCAGCACTGCACCCAAGGATACCATGAAATAGTTTGTAAAAAGACCCTTTTGTGAGCTGCACTCTTTAGGGTCATGATACAGACTGATACACGGTTTTTTGCTGGTCCTGTAACGATAAATGTGCCATAGTATGGTATGCACTACCACAACTTGTTGTGTAAGTTTGAAATCCAGGCGTATTCTAGCGTGTACGCCTGTGCAGGCCATAAATAAAGCCACATTATGGCATTCGGTGGGACAGCTCTGAAAAAGCTGCCGCATGCATCGGATTAAAATTAAGCAACTGAAAATAGAACTGTGAAGGTAAAAGCAAAGCCATTATTTTCAAACATTACGAATATGTCTCTGATAGGCTCATGCATGACCACCATTTTCATTCGCTTCCGACGACATTGCGTCGACGCAGTGAGCGGTAAATAGAGAGAGAGAATAAAATGAGGAAAAGGCAGGGAGGTTGAACAGAAAATGGAGCATCCGGTTTGCTACCCTGCACTGCGGGAAGGGAGAGGGGAGGAAAGATGGAGAAGAAAGCGAAGAGGGAAATAGACGCGCGCAAAAAACAAGGGGGGGGGGCTGGGGTGCTACAGTTTATACAATAGGCCACTGCCACGCAAAAAGTTCAGCAAGGCCTTCACTGATTTTCTGTGAACGCACAAATCATGTCGCCTTTCCAGCATTGACTGTTCAGACAAATGTCTGTCGTCAAAGCGAGCTAACGCAGCAGCCAGTTGCCGTCTTTGCGCGCTGTAACGAGGGCAATGACAGAGAACGTGCTCTATAGTTTCATCACTGCCGCAATGACCGCAAGCAGCACTGTCTTCCATGCCGATTCAGAAAGCGAAAGCTTTGGTGAAGGCAACATCAAGCCATAGTTGGCAAAGCACCGTTGTCTCGAGTCGAGAGAGTCCAGACGGAGGCCGGAGTCGACGAGACGTGTCCAGTCTATGCAGTCGCGGTAATCTTACAAATATAATCATGAGGTATGCAATGGAACATATTGGTACAGTCACTCGACGACATACTGGCAAGCTTTTAGGGAGACAAAAGTAAACGTTAATAACAAATTCAGGGCATGAGAGCCTCAAACCCAACGAACAAAATAGGAATAGCAGGGCTTGTAAAGTCAGTGAAGAGCTGTGTGGTGGCTGACTGACAAACGTATACTAATGCAAGAGGTATGAGCCGAGCAGGGGGAAGGAGATGAAGAGCTGAGCTGGTGCAGTCTACCAAAGCACTGGTTGTGGATGTTTGCGACAGATACTACGCTCCCTAATGCTATTTATCGTGTGCTTACAGGAAGATTTCCGAGGCCTAAAATGGGAACAGTTAGGAATAAGAGTTAATGGAGAATACCTAAGCAACCTGAGCTTCGCCGATGAGATTGCATGGCTGAGTAACTCAGGGGACGAATTGCAACTCATGATTACAGAGTTAGACAAGAAGAGCAGAAAGGTAGGTCTTAAAATAAATCTACAGAAAACGAAAGTAATTCACCTCAGAAGAGAGCAGCGCCTCGAGATAGATAAAAGTGCACTTCAAGTTGTAAACGACTATGTCTACTTAGTACAGGTATAAAGCGCTGAGACGAACCACGAGATTGAAGTAACCAGAAAAATAAGAATGGGGTGGAGCACATTCGGCTACCACTCTCAAATTATTACCGGTAGATTCCCACTATCCCTCAAGAGGAAGGCAGATAACGGCTGCGGAGCAGACACCTGGAGACTTACAAAGAGGGTTCAGCTTAAATTGAGAATGACGCAGTTAGCAATGGAAAGGAAAATGATAGGTGTAACCTTAAAGGGCCACTCACCAGGTTTGACAATTTTGAGCTGACAAGCGCAATGCGTAGACGAGGCTTTTATGATCACGTCTTCCAAACTTTGCAACACTACGCGCCGCGGAAATGTGTCAAAATTCAAGATGAAAGCTGCTCCTCTCCCCTCTGCCACCGCACGCGTAGAGAATGAGGGCATGACGTAGGCGTAGGAATGGCCCTACGTACACGGCAACGCAGTGACGTTGATCCACTACGTAGACGAGTCTGCTCTAACGTTATCGACAGTATACCACGTGACATGTCAAAAATTATTCAACACCGCATGCGTAGTTTGTCTATTTGTTGCTTTAAGAGATATATAAAACTTGAAATAAATAATTAGGTGCAATAAAATATGTGCGCGTTTTTCTCTCAATTTTTTACCGTGAAATGCTACGAAATGCGGGGCTAATGTGCCAGCATTTCACATGCGTTCGTGTCCCCGCGGTCAGCGCATTGAGCAGGAGACCACCGTGGAACGCTCCTACGCGTTCGCGCACTCATTGTGCTCATCTACTCTACCGCGTCTAAGCCAGCGTTTCCAAACAATCCCGCAGAAACAGGCAGAAGACCACAAAATTACGCTGTTCAACAAAGCAACACCGCTCGCGTGCCAGGGGGCTGGGCTTGTTCGGGCACGTCATGCACACGTCACCTCTTAGTCGGATGCCGGAGAGGGTGGGGAAGAGATTTGGCTTGCGAAGGCTACGCGGAGGAGCGGCAAGGGTGTCGAGCTCGCCTCCTCTCACCCTCGTTTCGCGCCGCTTCAAAAAACCTCTTTTCTCCGCTCGTAATGAACCGATATGAAAAATTTGTGTGGCAAAACGTTCCTCATCGGTCACCCAACAATTTCCACTGTCTAACTAAAATTCTGCATGAGGCCTGGTGAGTGGCCTTTTAACAAAGATTTTGCTACATTCTATTCTTTAAGCCTTACACCATTAGAACGCACACGATCGATGCACGGAAGTGCCTACAGGCACCGCACAATGACCAGAGGGAGCTGCGTTGCTCACAATGCTCCTGTCTCAAAGTTTTTCTCCTTCGCCGTTAGGAGCACGCAGAAAAGCAACGCGTACGCACGTCCCCAATGTGTTCCCGGCACAATCAACCAATAGATGAAGGCGCGGGACGCGCGTGTCGCGTTTCATTTTCACCGCGGCCGTCTCGAGGTTGCTATTTTCATCCGCTACGCTTTGTATTCTGGTGCTGCAGACAGAGTAGAAAACTCCACTGAACGGTGCATATCCGGGCAGACGGGAGAGCTTCTTAGGGGGTCACGAATGTTTAACAATGTTCAAGGAACACGACATTGCGCTTTCTCTGTCGTCTTATTGATCATATTTTATGAAGAATCGGGGCATATATAATCACCGAACTTGGAACCACGCCGTTGGCATGTTCTTTCCTGGGAAATCAGCCGTCCAAGTGGTTGCAGTCGCCACTACTATTTCACAGATGCGTTCTCCATCTGGGCCGTAGCAGCGTATTTTAAATACTTGGAAAAAACTGAATTTATAGTTGCGCAACAATTATGTTACCTGTTCTTGGTAGACTTCCGTAAACATATGTGTAAGAGTTAATTTTTAACTGGAATATTGCTTTTTAGGCAGCCTTTATTTGTCACATGCACTGCAGTTATGCCGAAATAAAAGTGATGTCACTGCTAATATTTCAAAATAAAATAAAAACGCACTATACACGTGTGTTTCTATTTACACGACAGGCAAATTTACAAGCGTGATCACCCGCGATTCCATTTGTCACAGGTCTAAAAAAAGGTTGACGTAAAGTAAACCTGTGACATCGAGCCTAGCACATTGGCCGACCTACTGCCAACCTGGCCAAATGGCGTTGGCTGATGGTAAATCTACGATGTCGGACCAAGCACGGTCCGGCCTGCTTCCGACCTGGTTAAGTGGCGTTGGCAAATGGTAAATTTACGACGTCGGGCCAAGCACACTGGCCGACCTGCTGCCGACCTGGTCAATGGCCAGTCACGGGCCAACCAGTTTTTTTGGTTGTCTCGCCGACTGAACTGGCCACTGACTATTTTCCGACCCTTAACGAACCATTGGTCATTGGCCATGTCCCCTTGGGAATAGCGAAAGTTAACAACGAGCAGCCGAGGCTTGATTAGTTCAATGTTCAGAAGACCCACGAAGTAGTTGTGGGGGTGGGAGGGGACAAAGCGGCCGGTGGTACAAGCGTAAGTAACCTACAGGTGCAGGACGTTCTAGCAGAAAAGTCCCAGCACGTGATAATTACTGCAGACTTCCATTTAAATCGATATGCTAAAGCAATTAAACAGAGCGTAAGGGGCGAGTAGAGGGTTCAATAAGTACGTTCCAGGAACATACATGCAAGAAGCAGTGTTGAGGCGAGCGAGCACAAAACTCACAACTAAAGCTAATGAACAATGAAACCTCGTGATAATTGCGGGTCGTGTAAACGTTGTCTTGAATGAAAAATTGGAAGACTAGCAACATATAGGCGAAAAGGGTCGATGCCATGCGCAATATTTCCTCCAAGGTACACGTAGTGGTATGCGCAAACATACCGGAGGTAACAGTGTGTTACGGTCACCTACAAAAAGTGGTTGTCGGCCAAACAAGGAGATAAAACAGGTGAGTTGAGGTAAAGGCTTTAAGGTAGTCTAAATAAACAGAAAAGTCCATAAGTAGGGTGGTGTTTCACGAGACAAATTGGCTTCGATAAGAGGCTAGGCCATGAGGTGGGTTGGCGACTTGCTGGACGCGCATTGGTTTTTTCGGGGGCACGCGGGCCCTTCGGGGTACAGAATAAATTTTAACAAGGAAAAATACCAGAGGGAAGGGCTCTTTCGCAGGTGATAAAGACAGATACAATTCGGCAATGCCGCCAATATTTAAGACGCATGGAGTCTGGGGAAGAAATCGACGAAGGCACCAGGGCTGAGCAGATTAAGACGTAGGGTGTATTGACATGCAGGATGGCAGGAATAGCTTGAAGTGGGAAGAGATAGAAGAACAGCTAAGGTAGAAAAAGCTCATGGTATATGGGTTTGTAGAAACACATCTTAAGGAGAGGGAACAACAACCTAGAAATCCGTACTGCGCATGGGACTATTGTAATAGAACAGAAGGCAGAAGGAAGGGGGGTGGCTATAAGGCATTATTTCACAAAAGTAAAGACTGCCAAAGGGTCAAGCAGGAGTACAGGGTACATTTATGGCTAAAAGAGAAAGTGGCAAGGCAGGTGACGTTCCTGAATTTTTCTATACTTGTGGACAGGAGCAAAAGATATATAGGAAAAACAAGAAATAGTGCTGTGCATAGAAAATGACATTGAGGAGCTAGGGGAGGAATGCGAGGTAATTATAGTAGAAGATATGGATTCGCCCATAGAAGATATGGATGGATATACTGGGTACGCACATAGAAGATATGGATGGATAACTGACCCAACAGGCAGAATGCTAGTGATATGTGTGAAAGGCATGATTTAATAATTTACAACAGTACTGAGAAGTGCAAAGGGCAGATAGCATGGAAGCTGGAAAGGCTGCAGTCGACGCTAGATTACGCAATATTGTCACACAGGATCTATGATTGGCTGAGGGTGACGAACATAGAAGAATATAGGTCCGGAGACTTAAGTAGTGATCACAAATGTATCAAGGTCACATTTGTAAGTGAAATGAAAATGGGAAGGAAACATCATGAGTAGCCACACGGTAATACTTAATCAGAAAGGCAAATTGAAATAGCAAATAAACAGATTGAGAAAATAATACTAACGATATTGAAACAAAGTGAACATACAAGAATCTAACTTGATTATTTCAGTTAGGGCCTGCTAAGGCACGAGTCAAATCAACCGGGAAAAGGAGGCACATACCCATGAGCTTGTTGAATGAGGAAGTAATATAGCCATAGTAAGACGCCAGGAAGCCTTCAGGAAACACAGATATCCTAAACGAAGGGGTAAACCAGAGAATAATGTCAAACAATACGGGATGACTTTTTTAGCTGCAGAAGGGAAGCGTGTACTCCGATCAGGGAAAATATTAGAAGGGGACTCAATGGATGGCGGAAGCAAACAAAAAAGGATTGAAAGGCAGCTGCAAAGTTTTGGAACCATATCAGTTCTTTGAGTAATAAGACATGAATGGAATGGTTTATGACTACAGTTCAAGGGGTTAGACTAGAAGTGGATGAGGCAACGCAATATATATAAACACTGATGACAGAAAAAATTAAGCACCAAAGACGGGCTGCATGAACCATACCGGATGAGGATGGACATCAGCACAGTGGCTCCACAGGAACAACGAGAGTGGGAATGGGCAGAAAAGAGGGTTTTAAATAGTGCATCAACAGGCCCTGATGGCATTACAATTATGATAAAGAAGTTAAGACGAAGCTCAAAGCAAGCATTAGGAGAGGCAGCGAGCAAAACAATAACGTATTGTACAGACCCCAATGGGTGGAAACTAAGCAGGACGAGCGTGATCTATAAAGGAAATGGGGACAAAGCCTATATAAACGACTACAGTCTAATAACAGTGACATCAGTAGTTTACAGGCTGGTGATGGAAATAGCAAAGACTGCATACATAGGTGGAGAGTGAGGGGGTGCTGGGAGAACTACAAAATGGGCTACGTAAGCTAAGGAGGTTGGAGGACATTCTGTTTTCATTGATGCAGAATATTGAAATAGCGGGAAAAAACGATAGTGTGGTTCAAGAAGACTGGAGAACTGGAGAATCTAGATGTGGAAGATGGAATAGCTAATCTTCTAAAGGATTTCTATAAAAGTATTAAGGTAGTTATAAATGGAAAAGAACAGGTATCCGAACGTATACAGGTACAACGCGAGCGTCGACAGGGATGTGCCTTGTAATCTTAGTTATAGTGCTCTATCTACAGCGACTTGAAGAAACATTAGAGGGCAGTCGACTCGTTTTCAGCTTCTCTTTTGCCAAGAAAGTAAACACGTTGAACAGTCATTGTCAGCATTGGTGTATGTATATGATATTTTTGACATAGTATTAACAGCTGACAACAAGGAAGATCTGCAGGGATTGACAGACAACTGGGGCAATAGGGAGATAGGTTACATTTGAAGTTCTTTATAGAACAATTGGCAATCATCACTTTTAATAATAATGAAGCAGTGAGCATAAGATAAAGGAAGTCATGATAGAAATAGTGAATAAATACCAATATTTGAGCGCATGGGTGAAAAACGAGGCTGAGTACCTTAGGAAGCACGAAAGGCACGTAACGGCTGAGGGCAAGAGGAATGCAGCTGTAATGAAAAATAGGGCATTGTGGAACCTAAATTGGTACGACATTGTGAAAAGGATTTGGAAGGGTGTCATGAACCCTGGCTCGACGTTCGGCAATGCGGTCTTGTGCATAAAATTACAAGTCAAAGCAAAATGAAAAGTTAAACAACGTTGCAAAGGTAGACATGCTTTGGGAGCCCGCGAGAACTCCTCTAATCAGAGGGTAGACGGTCACATGGGATGGAAACCGTTCTAGTGCAGAGAAGCTAGCAGCAAGATAGAACTTAAGGAGCGATTGAGAAAAATGGGGGAGGAGCATTGGGCTAGGAAATATTTTAGCTACTTTTTTATGAAAAATACTAATTGTAGGAAGTGAAGTGGATACTTGTCTAACAAGTATTCAGACAACAGCAGAATACCAAGCTACAAGAAAACATCGGGTAAGACCAAGGTAAAGAAACAGAGGAGGGCAGGTAGAAAATTAGAATGATTGCAAAATTATCACTGGGGACCCGCCTAACTTTCAAGCAGAAAATTGCAAAAAAAAGATCTCCGATGATTGTAGGGGTAGTTTTCTGCTGTTCGAGGCCGGAACGAGAGTATTGTGGACCAAGATGACCGAGCCAATTACGATGGCACAAATATGGTATGTAACGCGTGTGGAGAGCAGGGGCAAACTACTGAACATTTGATAATGTTCTTTAAAGAACACTACCCTATAGTGCAAAATAATGGCGTGGATTTTTTCAAATCACTGAGGTTTACGGACAGTGAAGGCAAAGTAGACTTTAAACGGGTAGAATAACCAAGAGGAGGCTAACTTATTGGTGGCTACATTCAAGGCGCGGATGAAATCCAATCTTTCAATACATAGTGGTAGTACTTAACTTTGTGGCTAGGTGGCGTGAGCTGCCACCCCATCTAAAGGGCAAAGCCACATCTATTCATCCTGCCAATATCGATGGCATGAGGCTACAGTAGGAACCAACATTAGCTTTTGAAAGCCTGCTGTAATCGATTTTTCGGGGCGCACTCACGCTTACCGATATATACGCTCTCGGGGCATTGGTCTAAAATTTGACGCGAAAAATGATCAGTGGAAAATTTTGTCTTAATACCCCTATAAGTGTCGCTGCTTCTGTGCTAGCAAACTAGGCCTTTTCTGACCAGTACCGCTCAAGTGCTCCGACTTCATTCTGCGAAACGCGGCTACATTATTTTGCCAAGCCATATTTTGCCGCCTAAACCGCTATTTCTTAGCTATTTGCTATATTTGCCTACAAGTTAATCAGTAGTCTATTCGCCCAACGTCGCTGTGTGAATAAGCTTAAAAGAACGATACATAATTGGGTTCTGTCTTTGTAGCATGAAGAGTAACTGAAGTTACGAGTTCTCTTAGGCTTCGCAGTTGTATACTGCGAGCACATCAGAACAAAGCAACTTTTCCGTGCCACTGCGCACATCACTCACACTTAAGGGGTTGTTAAAACGCTAACCTTTGTCGAAACACTGCACAGTTTGCGTAATATCTATTACAGGTGCAGGATAACCTAACAGCAATTTATTTTTTGTAAAACTGTGTAACTACGATAACGCTATTGTAACTACGTTCCAAGGTTCCTAATGCGTCTGTGTATTTGTTTCCAACAGCAATATAGAGTCTTTTTAAGTTCTTTTATTTGTCATTACCATGCGAAATAGAAAAGTATTATGCAATATTGCTATTTATAAGTTTAGTTTCAGCTTCTTGTTTGTAACGATGACTCTCAGCTATAATTATACTGGACGTACGTTCATGCATTGAGATCGTACTTTCCATAATGCTTTTCGTTTCTAGCGCTCTGACATTCGCTGAATTAAACTAAAGTTCTCTCATTTATTAAGCTGCCTTAAAAATGGGTACTCACCAATGATTCCTGCTCTCTCCAGAACCTCAAGGTACCAGAGTTTAGGCACCGGCCAAACTGCGACTGTCGACGAGGCAGACGATCAGAGCCGGAAGTCAGGTCAAGCAACAAAAGCAGTGCTCTTCGTCTGCACTCACACACAGAAGCACAAGATACCATGTGTAGTGGCTGTCTCTCGGAAATCTGCCGCTTCAAGGCCCTCGAAACTGCTAAAAGAGACGGAAAACTTGGTGGGTAAGAAAAAATGGCAGCGGTTTATTGCTCTGCCCCTGTTAACGGGCATCTCACCAATAACAATTTAAAAATTTGATTGTCCATCGGAGGGTGCAAGTTGCCTGAAAATAAGCTTTACTTTACCTAGCGAAACAAATTCACAACAAAATGGTACAGGTGTCCTCACCTATGCAATTGTGTTGACCACACGCGCCCTTGTAAACGTCCCGCAAGGGGCCACTATTGCTGTTGCCCATCGCAGCGTTACAAGCGTTCAGGGCCTGGGCCATTTGCGAGGGCGAGCGTGATCAGTAGAACGGTCGACCACTTGGTGTCTAAATTGATTGAATATGTTGCTTGCACAGTTGATGCAACGTCGATACCCTTTTGTTGTTCATGTGTTATTTTAGGCTGGGTTAAACATTCATAAAGGAAGCATTCACGTTGCCTTCAGAAAACTCTCCCATTAAGGTGTGTCTGGGATTCCCCTACCGCAATAATTTTTTGAAACTTATTATTGCTCGAAACAGCAGCTTTTCATAACAGTCATAACGAGAAGCGTTTCACTGCAAACGCGTAGCATTCTCCTCTGTGGCTCGGCTGGCGTCCACAAGTTGCATAGCTCTGTTGCGTTTTCTCAAGTGCCACATGAACGAATGCAGGTCAGTGTGACGTGCCTAGTGCCGCCATTACTTATTTTTTCTTTTTCCTTCTTGGCGCACCAACACAGACGATGTTATATTGAAATCACTTGCCACGGCCCCCGTTGTATCACGGCTAGTCTTCAAGCGCTTTAGCAGACGTAAATCTACGCCAGATAAGGAATTTGAAGAACCTGCTGGGCTATTGATATGCGGGCCTGTTTCATTCCGTGTGTAAAGAGTGGGAAGTTGCTGATTATTAAACAACGGCATGAGAAATGACGACTACTGGCCTCTCAAAAATTACTTTTTAGGCTGCAGAAAGTGCGAGTGCACTAAGGCAAATGACGCGTGCCTTTCATGGAATCTAAACAACATAAACTGAGATATATACGTATTCCAATAGCAAGATGTGTTTGATCTGACACATTTTATATTCCCGCACAAGTTTCGTTATTTTAGGGACGTAATGAGTTGCAGAAGTTCAGGACATGTCTTCAAAGGGTAGTTAATGCCATTTTCTGTTGGTTTCAAGGGCTGCCTTTCTTTTTTTCGCTTCTTCGCATGAATTCTTCATTTTTTTGCCAATGTAGAGCCCGCTTCGAGCCACAATAACAGATGTTCTATAACTTCCGCAATGTGTACTAACTATAAGAATGATTTCATCCTTGTTCAGTCATTAAATGCACGACGTAACATGTACTTACGAAGTGAAGAAGGCTGATGAAGAAAAGTGCAGACGATCGAAAGAGCGCCGATGGTGAGATCTCACTTTTTCTTACCTAAATTTTGCTGCAGTTTCCGCTGAGTGTAGACCAAGTTATTTAAATGAACACAAGCCACGTTATTAAGTTCTCTATAACAAACGAAGAAAAAATATAATCAAAAGATGATTCTCTTCCTCTCTCAAAGCTTACGTCATCCAGAACTCTAAAGTTTTTTTGACAACGCGGACAGAGCAGTGACTCCTTAAAAAAATACATTTCTCTTTATTGAACTTAACGTAATATATCAGTATTGAATGATCCAATTTCTCTAGCTCCCCTCAGTGACTCCTCGACGGAAAGTCGCTATCGCTATTCTATGCTTCCTTTCTGCCTTTAGAAGCAAGCGTTGCTTATCAGACAGACGAGCAGGCGAAACAAGTCAGGCGGTAGAAACTGCTGTAGTTTCGCATTGCCTAAAAGGACATTATGCAGCGGCAACACACCTCACCGACATCTTCTTTCTAATACCGTATCTGGGGCTGCATGCACTTTAACCTCAAGTTTTAATCAGCCGGTTTGGATCACACACCAGCTGATTTCCACTTGCGAAAGCTCCTGGCACTGCCCCTCACGTGACAGAATACACCGACGACATTTAACAAGGAGCAAGAGCCGTCGCCAAAAGTAAGCCCTTTCGCGAAGCGCTCCGCTGTCGGCGGTGGTTTGCAACTTGTGAGCCTTCTTCCAGATAACGATTAGGCAAACCTTGCCCCCCTCTTATTCCTCTTTCTCTCTCTCGTCTTCTTCCCCTCTGGTTTATTTTGTATATCAGAATGACTGGCAATAACGTTTTTGGTTAAATATATATATATATATATATATATATATATATATATATATATATATATATATATATATATATATATATATATTGTTGCCAATAATAATAGCACCTTGTACTATATTAACTCTTTATTAAGGGCGAACCTGTGCCACTAAACTCAAAACTAAAAAAATTGGCAGCTTATCCACAGAGGGAATTATGGATAATGGGGTGAAGCACCCGTCTGTCCATTCGTTCTTGCTTCCGTCCATCTATGCGTGCGACTGTGTGGCCGCCCGTGCGTCCATCTGTCCATCCGTGCGCGCGTCTGTTCGTGCGTCCGTACGTTCATCTGTGTGTCCGTTCCTGCTTTCTTCCATGCATTCGCTCCTGCGTCCGTCCATGCGTCCATCAGTCCGTGCAGCCATATGTGCGTCCGTCCATGCATCTGTCTGTGTGTCCATTCGTCCCCCTCTTCAAAACTCCAAGTACCACCATCTCGCATCTTTTCGTCATAAATTCCTCATATAAAAGCACCGCCATCCAGCGGACATTTCAAGAACTGAATGAGAGGAAGCACACGCACACTTTCTTACGGCTTGCGCTTCGTGTCTACTTCCCACCTTTAGCCACCTCGAGTTCATGGTATATACTAGTTCACTGTATTCATGGCACTGCGGCCCAACGCTCGCTAAACCTTTCTAAAACCTAGAAGGTTACGCCCAGTGAGTATAACGTAGCAACCTTTTCTTGTCTTCTGTGCGTTGTTGAACAATAAAATTCGCAGCGTGCGCGTTAACTAAAAGCCGAATTCTCCTGTCTCTCATTCCCCCTTAACAGCCAATGTCATGTACATTGAGCACTATCTTTCATAGTTCAACAACGCACAGAAGAAAACTGTCACCAGCACCTCTTGGAAGTCAAAAGGTTATACTTGTTACACACTACTACAACAGCTACGAGGACGAACGGGTGCTGCTATATGGAGCTTGGCCCCTAAAAGGGTAAGCTAAAATGTGCCTTGCTCGCTGACTCCAACTTCGTCGGTCTTTTCCTCTGATCCTCGAGTATTGCGCCGGTTCCGTAGCGTTGCATCGTGGTGCATGCAGTACGGCGTTCCATGCTGCGGCTTTTTTGCTAATTGTGATGCGGCTTTTACGAACGCAAGTTGTTGCCCGCGTCTGTGATGGTCAAACTGTGGCATTAGTCCCCCTCCTAGCACGCATCGCCCCGATGCGTAGAGCCGGCTGAATGTTTCTAAACAATAGAACTTGTCCTTGTGTTAGACGACGTGAGTCAGTTCGCTTGTTCAGTTTCTGTCGTAGTACGGTCTCATCCGTGCTACATAAACAACTTCCGGGAGATTCCTGCGTCGTGTTGTGCATACTTGACCTTCAAGAATCACTTCGTAGTTCACTGGGCCTAGCTGACGAAGAACCTTGTAAGGGCCAAAACAGCGCCGCATAAGCTTTTCTGAAAGGCCACGTGCACGCGCAGGCTGTGAAGACCAACACTTGGTCTCCAGAGGAGTACTTAACGTCCCTTCGTCTTAGATTGTAATGGTGCGCGTCGGCATCCTGCTGTTGAATGATGTGGTTCCATGCTAGTTGTCGCGCCTCTTCTGCTCTTTCTACGTATTCGCTGATGTTAGGGTTCTCTTCATTCGTGCTGTTGACAGGCAGAATCGCGTGTAATGTCGTTATTACTGTGCGACCACGAACAAATTGAAGTGGCGTGAAGTGGGTTGTCTTCTGTATTGCGTAGCATAAGCTAATATGGTGTCCCAAGTCCGATGCTCGACGTCCACATACATTGTGATCATGTCAGCAAGCGTCCTGTTCAGCCTTTCAGTTAACCCGTTAGTTTGCGGATGGTACGCTGTAGTTATTGTGTGGTCGGTGTGCGTTAGTTTCTTGACAAACTGTACTAGCCTGGCAGCGAACGCAGTTCCTTTGTCAGTTATAAAGACTTTAGGTGCACCATGTCGCAGCACTATCTGGGTCACTTCTGAGCCACTTCTGCTGTGTTGGGGGCTGGCTGGTCCCAACGAAGCAGAAGAAGAAGACGGCCGACGGAGACGTACGCGGCCGGCGGTGACACCGACCAGCCTGAGCACGCGGGTTGGCGCGACGCGCCGAAAGAAAGCACAACAACCGCACTCCACGGCTACCTAACACACACTGCGTTTATTTTACAGTCGTCTTGGAATGATGCCAGAGCAGCGCCCTCTGGCATCCTCACATGTCAATCCGAAACCGAAACTGAAAACCCAAAACACAACAACCATCCCCTCCTCGAAAAAAGCACACCTATACACTGTTTATATTTAAACATGCTCGATACCAACATATTTTACAAGGTATGTACATTAGAACATATGAAAATTCAGAACACGGCACACCGAACTCACACACTACAAGTCCTGAAAATGCACCGACAACAAAAAAAATGTACACAGCTGTTCGGAACAAGAGTTCTACGTCACGTAGTCTTCGAACCGACGGGGCTTCTGCCGCTTCCGCTTAGGGCGGGCCCTTTTGGGTGTAGAATCAGGTGTCTCTGCACCTTGAGTGGAAGATTGTGAAGGCTCTGAACGAGCGTTAAAATTTAGGGTCTCATCAGAGCTCGCAGCACGAGCTCCGGAAGAATTTTGCGGACCGAAGTCCGGTTCAACGGTCTCAGCCGTATTTGAAGGTTCGAAGTGAACCGTATGACTTGGTGTACTTGAACCAGCGACACCGCCTGGTAACTCCTCCCCCCTTGAAGAAGAAATGCCTGTACATGGAGGCCACATGTAACAGTCTGATGCGTAGTTGAAAGGCGTGAACGGAACGTGATGAGGAAGACTTTTAGGTGTTGAAGGCGAATCCGTATGAAAAATAACAAGGTGCGAAGCATTCCAGATGTTACTATCACTTAAGCGAAAAGAAGTGGGGCCAACCTGGCCCAAGACTTTGTAAGGACCCCGATACTTGGGGCGCTTGCCTGGCACACGAACCTTGACTAGATCGCCATTGCGAACTTTGAACTGCTTTGCACCTTGACGGGTGTCGACATATTTTTCATTGCTTGTTGACGAGAAAACATCCTGGTGCGGATTTGATCAGGAGAAGACACTGCTATGTTACGAGGCAAAGAGACTATGTCGAGAGCAACTCGCGGTTGCCTACCGTGGAGAAGTTGAGCAGGAGACACTCCAGTGGTGCCTTGTGGTGTGAACCTGTACGAAGCTAAACATTCCGTCAAGACTTGCTTGAGGGGACGGTGCTCTAATTGGGTGATCTGAATATGTTCCTTCAGAACGCGATGAAAGCGCTCGATTTGCCCATTTGATTGCGGATAGAAAACTGATAACCTCAAGTGCTCAATTCCTCGTTGTGAAAGAAAAGCCTCGAAATGTTGGGACTGAAACTGTGGACCATTGTCCGTAACTATGGCATCAGGAAAACGTTCCCGGCTGAAGATTGAAGACAGAAACTCAATGACGACCTCAGAAGTAACCGTATGTGTGAAACAAATTTCTGGCCATTTGGAATGGTAGTCGATGAGAGAAACAATGAACCGGGCATTTTGCGGAACATTATGCAAAGGACCGATGATGTCCATGCCGAGTTTCTGCCAAGGCTGATCAGGCCACTGGACTGGCTGCAACGGAGAAAATGCAGGTTTGGCAGACTTGTCAGCTGCCTGACATATATGGCAGTTGTAAACTGCATGCTCGACCTGCTTGTCTAAGGCTGGCCACCAGTACCTGTCTCTGAGATTCTGTTTGGTAAGGAAAATGCCAGGATGGGCCTCATGGGCAAGCTGTATTAGCTTGGTACGGAAAGAAGCAGGGGGAATCACGCGTTCATCGCGGAAAGCCAGTCCTCGACACAAGACAGCTCTTGTCGGACTGCGAAGTAAGGCAAGAATTCAGAAGCAAGAGCACATTTGGAAGGCCAACCTTCAAGTAAATATTTGAGAACTTGAGACAAAGTGGAATCTGCAGCTGTAGCTGTCTGAAGCTCAGCTTTAGTAATGCAGGAAGTAACCAATGAAACAATTTACTCATCCCGCTCTTCAGTAACCGGTATGTGAAGAGGAAGGCGCGACAGTGCATCAGCAACCACGTTATTAGAACCCTTACAATATTGAACACTGAAATTATAATACATGAGTTTGGCACACCAACGGGAAATGCGAATGGGGCGGCGGCCTTCGGATCCTGCAGAAAGAAGAGCAACTAGTGCTTGGTGATCTGTACGTAATGTGAAGTGCCGGCCCCACAAGTAAACATGCCATTTCTCACAGGCAAAAAGACGAGCGATAGCTTCACGCTCTCCTACTGAATATCTGCGTTCAGCAGGGGTCAATGTACGAGATGTAAAAGCAATAGTGATCAGCTGATCATCTCTGATTTGCTGAAACACTGCTCCCAGTCCAACACCGGACGCATCCGTCGTGATGACAATGGGAAGCTTCTCATTGAAAATACTAACAGCTGGCTTTGAGGCCAGTATTGACTTAACTTGAATGAAGCTCTGCTCAGCTTCAGCTGACCAGTTAAAAGGCTGTGCTTGACGAAGTAGAGTACGCAGTGGTTCAACATCAGCATAGTGAGGAACAAACTTGGCATAATAACCAACAAGACCTAAAAAAATTGCAAGGTTTTAACAAAAGTAGGCCGTGGGGCATTGACAATGGCCTGAACTTTAGATTCAACAGGTGTCAAGCCGCGGGAACTGACATTATGTCCTAGAAATTGTAACTCATTCACAGAAAAAATGCACTTGTTATTAAGTTTCATACCACATTCACTGATGCGGTTGAGAACAGTATGCAAGTTAGCATCGTGCTCTTCGCGAGTACGTCCCCACACCAAAATATCATCCAAGCAACAAAGAGCGCCATTGCAACCCTTAAGAATATTTGACATCATTTTCTGAAACACTTCAGGGGCAGATGCAAGCCCGAAACACACGCGGTGAAACCGAAATAAGCCTTCGTGCGATACAAATGTGGTTAAGTCTCTACTGCAATCAGAAAGTTCAACTTGGTGATAAGCGGACGCGAGGTCCAGCTTGGAGAAACATACTGCTCCGGAGAGCTGATGAAGCAGTTCTTCAATGTGAGGAACTGGAAACCCGTCTACGACGATTGCCTTGTTCGGTTCTCGTAAGTCGACGCATAGTCGAAGGGATCAATCTTTTTTCTTGACGACGACCAGTGGAGAAACCCAGTCGGAAGCAGAGACAGGCTCGATGATTCCGCTGGCTTGAAGGCGAGACAGTTCCGCAGAGACTTGCTCACGGAGAAGAAGAGGAATGCGGCGCAGCTTGGCACGCACAGGGCACACACCTGGTCGACGCATCACTTTATGCACAAAACCGCGCACACAACCCAGTTCACGGGTGAACAGGTGGTGGAATTCAGAAGGCGCGTTGGCTGGAAGATCATCTTGGACGTCGACTTGAGCACACGTCATAGACGCACCGTCGATGTTGCTGGACAAAGCCCTGATGGCATCACGTCCCAAAAGCGAGCTGCCATTGGCAGTTACATAAAAAGTAATTGAAGCAGTGCGACTGCGTTAGGAGACCTGAACTGTAAAATGACCTAAATTATCAATCGTTTCCTTGCAATATGTTTGTAGAACGACGTGTGAAGGCAAAAGCCTAATGTTGGAAAAATGACTATGAAAGTCAGCAGGCACTGATTAAAGAGACTGAGGCACCAGTGTCCACGAGAAATGACAAGGGCATATGGCCCACTGAAACTACGATGCTGGGCTCGGACGTAGTGTGGAGGCCATCCACATTTAAAACAGTGACCGTATTGGTTTGTGCAGTGCTCGAAGGAGCGGACGAAGAAACTGGTTCCGAAAGATTTGCTGGACGGGAATTGCATACGAACTGAAAATGTACGATTTTTCCGCACGCCAGACAAGTGCGGTTGCTCACGGGTTACTGCGCAAAATTGGCTAAATGCCGAGCCGATCCACAACGAAAGCAATACACGGTTGCGCTTGGAGAAGAAAATTTCGAACGCAAATTAGGAGCTCGGTGCTGTTCCTGAAAACCAGAATTTCGCGGAATGGGGTCGCCATATTGTCGGCTTCCTCGCCCCCGTGACGCAGAGGGGCCGCCATGTTGGCCGCCGCGCCGAGACGAAGATGAAGGGCCGCCATGTTGAAGCGTCCCGTGAAACGAAGAACCGCCGCCTTGGGCCCCCGCAGCAGAAAGTTGCTGCACTGATTGTGGAGCGAATTGCTCCAACTGGGAGCGAATAAGCTCGTCCTCTCGCGCAATCGACAGGGCTTCGGATAATGAAATCGAGGAGCCCTTTTGAAGCATGCGGCAGCGGACGTCTTGCGAGGCTACCCCGGTGAAAAGCTGATGGCGGATCATATCGGCCTCGAGCGCGCCGAAGCCGCACGACGCGGCAAGCGTTCGAAGAGAAGTAATGAACTCGGCGACTGGCTCACCAGGCAATTGTCGCCTTTCTTGGAATTTGACGCGTGCGAGATAATCGCACGAAACATCTCTAAAATGCTCATCGAAAAGAGCAACAGCATTCTTGAAGGCATCGCCCGACGCTGGCGTCGACGACGCCTTGGTGGCTTCCAAAGTATAGAAGAGCTTTAACCCGGCAGGGCACAACGCGTTGAGCAGCAGGGCCTTGCGACGCTCGGGCTTGCTGGCGTCCTCCCCGACCGCGTCCGCGTAGGCCTGAAACACTAATTTCCAGTCCGCCCACGGAAGTGGCGGATCTCCGGGCGAATGAAGTAATAGGGGAGGTGGAATAGGAGACGCCATTTCAAGCAAGGAGAATGGAGAGGTGCAGACGAGAAGAAAATTACGTCTGTATACTGTTTGAAGACGAAGGCAGAGGCGGCGTACTTGAATGAAGAAGGAACGAAGCGACGCAGCACGCAGTAGCCACCTTGCTGGGAAGAAATAGCGTCTAGGGTTAGTCGGGTAGGTCCATTAGAAGCAAGAAAAAGACGAACGCGGAGAATGAAATGGGTTCTTACAAGTCCTCGTCGCCATTGCTGTGTTGGGGGCTGGCTGGTCCCAACGAAGCAGAAGAAGAAGAAGACGGTCGACGGAGACGTACGTGGCCGGCGGGGACACCGACCAGCCCGAACACGCGGGTTGGCGCGACGCGCCGAAAGAAAGCACAACAACCGCACTCCAGGGCTACATAACACACACTGCCTTTATTTTACAGTCGCCTTGGAATAATGCCAGAGCAGCGCCCCCTGGCATCCTCACATGTCAATCCGAAACCGAAACTGAAAACCCAAAACACAACAACTTCATTTGCCGTTCCTTTGGGAGAAAAAACGTCTCAACATACCGGCTCATATAGTCGGTTGCTACAACTAAGCAGCCCTTGCCGAACGATGACGTAGGAAATAGTTCTAGCAAATCCATTCCGACCTGCTCAAATGGGACTTTCCGTGACTTTATCGGTTTCAAAAGACCTGCTGGCTTTAGGGGTGGTACTTTGCGTCTTTGGCATTCTCGGCATGATCTGACAAAGTGCTGTACTGAATCCATCAATATTGGCCAGTAGTATCTCTGGCGGATTCTTGCCAAGTTCTACTAATGCCCAAGTGACCTACCGATGGGTCATCATGACACGCTTCTAAAATTTTCGCTCGCAGTGGGGATGGTATCAGCAGTAGGAACGTTTCACCGGTGCGTTCAATGTTTCTCTTGTAGAGAACGTTGTTGCGGAGGACGTAGGAACGTAGTCCATGGACGAAAACTCGCGGTACTTCGACTTGCTGCCCCTCTAAATATTGAATGAGCAGAAGCAATTCTGGGTCCATTCGCTAATCATGAGCCATCTCCGACATATTCACAGCTCCAAGAAATGCGGAATATTGTTAATGCTCAGGACACAAGGTCTGGACTGGTGCTCATGACAAGCAATCCGCGTCATTGTGCTTGTGGCCACACTTGTAGACTACGGTGATTCTTGTAGACGCAGGCTACATCTAGCAAGTCTTCCGGAAGGATCTTCGATGTTCGCAAGCCAACACAAAGAATGATGGTCACTGATGGCTGGGCATGGTGTACCGTACAAATATAGAAGGAACTTACATATGGCCCATAGAACTGCAAGACATTCTTTTTCTGTAGCTGAATAATTATACTCATCTTTCGACAGAGTGCGGCTTGCGTAAGCAATTATTTTTCTTCCCCGTTCTGCCAATGAACAAAAATAGCACCGAGGCCAACGTTGCTGGTTTCCATATGAATGTCTGTTTTGGCATCTTTATGAAAATGAGCGAGTATGGTAGGTGACTGCAAACGCCGTCGTAACTCAAAGAAGGGGTCTTCTTGCTTTTCGTGCCAGATGAATGGTACACCTTCCTCCGTAAGCCGTGTCAGTGGTTCCACAATCTTGGAGAAATTTTAAACGAAGCACCTATAGTAAGCACACAGCCCCAGAAAACGTCGCATAGCCTTTTTGTCTCTTGGCCTTGGAAAATTTTCAACCGCAGCGATCTTATCCAGGTCTTGGTGGACACCGTGTGATCTGACAATGTGCCCGAGGAACCGAAGCTCCCGGAATCAAAAGTGGCACTCTTCGGGTTAGATTGTAAGTGTAGCCATGCGTATAGGGTCCAGTACCGTTCTCAATCTCTATTGTACGTGCTGCTCTAACGTAGTGGAAAACATTACTACGTCATCAAGAGGGACAAGGCAGGACTGCTATTTGAGGACGGAGAGCACAGTGTCCATCATCCTCTGGAAGGTAGCGGGAGCAGAACACACACCAAATGGGAGTGGTTTGAACTCATAGAGTCCGTCGGGTGTCACAAACGCCGTCTTTCACGATCTCGATCGTCGACTTCTATTTGCCAGTATTCGGTCTTTGGTTCCAACGGTGAAAAGAAGTGAGCATTGCGCAGTTTATCCAACGTATCGTGGGCTCGTGGGAGTGGGCACACGTCCCGCTTCGTGACGAGGTTGAGTTTTCTGTAGCAAACAGAGAACCGCATGGTGTTGTCCTTCTTGACAAGTACTACCGGCGATGCGCATGGGCTTTTGGGAGGCTCTATGACATCGTCATCGAGCATCTCCTGTACTTGCTTCTTCATCACCTCCCTTTCTTTCGGAGCAAATTGGTTTGGATGCTGACATACTGGTCTAACATGTCCTTCGATTACAATGCGGTGTTTTGCTACAGGAGTACATCCGACTTTCAATGAAGAGGAAAAATACTCTGCGAATTTTTTGATCAACTCTACAACCTAGTCTTTCTGGAGAGATGTAAGCTCTCGGTCACTATCCATTTTCTCTAGAACACTCTCCACTGTTGAGGACGTTGTGGGTACTTTTTCTATAGTGCAGACATCTGAGACTTGTACGTAGTCATGAAGTGATGCTGTGTCTGCTCCCTTCGCCACATGTTGTACCTCGTTGGTAAAGTTAGTCAATAGCACATCAGTATATCCGTTCCGCCGGTTCACTAGACCTCTCACCAGGCGTATCCTCCTTGTGAGTAGGAGCTGATATTTCCGTCAGCTAGACCTGGCACATTCACGAAAAACATTGCTTTTCGCCGAAACTGTCACGCTGCTACGTGGTGGCATTATCACACTTTCATCCACAATACGAAGAGACAAAACAATTGATTGCTCCGCATGACACAGAGCAACAGCGTTTTCTGTAGGGAAAAAAACTTGAGATTTTTGCAAGTCGATGATGGAACTGTTTGCTTGCAAGAAGTCTATGCCCAGAATTGCCCCACGGGAACACTTGGGAGAACAATAGAACTGCAGACGTACACATGGCCTCTTATTGCCACTCTCACTGTTCACAATCCTACGAAGCTGACTAAGTGCCCTCCGGCGGTGCGTTTCTGCGGTACGGTTCAATGAGTGGGCGCTTTCTTCAGCTTCTTTGCGAGCATGCTACTTATTACTGAGTAGTCTGCCCCGGTGTCTATTAACGTTATGGTCTCGACGTAGTCGACTTTGACTTGTAGCTAGGATGTCACGTCGCCATTACTGCGCTTGTCCATCATTGTGTCAGTGTCGTCGTCTGATCCGGTTAACGATAGAGGGTTTTCAGTTTCCCGAAAATCAGCGGCCCTGCCTCCACAGGTCACCGGTTCTAGTTTTCCCGTCGCGGGCTTGGTGAACGACGCTGCGGGAAAGTAAATATTGGGCTTCGACTCGGTGAGCTATTGCGCATTGGTGCAATCGACCATGATTTGTGTCGCTGAGTGTTTGGAGAGGCATAGCGCGAAGATAAAAATTCTTTGATTTCGTAAGGGCGCTCACTGATACGAGGGCAGGGTACATTCACTGGGAAGCCACGTAGCCTGACCCGGTGGTAATGGCATGTCCAATAAAGATGGCCTGCCTCCCCACAGTGGTAGCAGAGGGGACGCTGGTCACAGTGCGCCATACGTCGCTTTTTCAGTCTCGCTTTTGGCATCGGTGGTGGCATACTGCAAGGAGACATCGGTTGCATAACGGGAGCTTGTGCAAAGTTCGGGCGTCTGATGTCTTGCCGCACGACTTGCGCGTACGACAGCCGTGGCTCAGGTTCCGGTTGCGTGTGGTGGGGTACCTGAGGCTGTGGTTCAATAATTGCTTGCCACACTTCTTCACGTACAACGTCTGCGATTGAGGGCATCGCTGGAGGACTTTGGGTTAGTTGCAGTTTCTGGAGCTCCTCCTTAACAAAAGTCCTCATCATTTCCTGGAGGACGGCAACATTGGTGGGGAGGGTTGTTGATTCCGTCCTTACTGAAGAGACGCCGAAATCTCTGTTGTACAGTCGCGCACGTTGCTGTAGTGTCCTTTCCCTGGTCATTGCCTCGGACCGGAACTCCACCACAGTTCACGGTGAATAACGCGCCAGGCCTGCAAAAAATTCTTCTTTTACTCCGCGCATTGGGTGCCGCAACTTCTTCTCTTCGGCCATGTTTTGGCTAGCTCGGCGGAAGAGCCGCGACCTTTCTTCTGTGTACATGGCCACGCTCTCGTTATTCCGTTGGTTCCTCGCCTGAAGAGCAGCCTCTGCCTTCTCTTCGCGGTCTACGTTCGAATAGGTTGCCATTAGCTCTCTTCGGAAGTCGTCCCACGACAGCAAGGACGCTTCGCGGTTCTCAAACCACGTACGTGCCGAATCTTGCAAGGCGACGTAAACGTAATGAAGTTTTTGGGCTTCATCCCAACCATTCAAACGTGCAATGCTCTCGAAGTTTTCAAGCCAGTCCTCGGCGTCTGTACGTGGCGGATCCACGATGAGGATAGTTGGAGATGGCATCGACTGGGTGGCCATCGCAGTGACGCTTGTGCTTGAGGTATCGACAGGTCATGGTGGGTCAATTAGGTGCCTGACTCGGGCTGCTCACCACGTAGTCGGCGACTCGTACGTTGGTGCACAGGTGTTAATTCTGCTGGCTCTAATCTTCTGGGATCTGGGCTTCTCTCCCTTGCCTGTGGTGGGCTTGGAATCATACCCAGCACGTCCACCAGAATGTTAACAATAATAATAGCACCTGGTATTACATAAACTATTTATTTAGGGCCAACCTATGCTAGCAAACTCCAAACTAAAAAGGGTCAGCTAAAATGTCCTTTGCTCGCTGACTCCAACTCTGTCGGTCTCGTCCTCTGCCCGTTTAGTCTCGTGCTGGTTCCGTGGCGTAGCATCGTGGCGCGTGCAGAACGGCGTGCCATGGTGCAGCTTTCTTGCTATTTGTGGGGCGGCTTCCATGAACGCAAATTGTAGCGCGCGTTTTCTAGGATGGTCGAACTGGGGCAATTTATATATATATATATATATATATATATATATATATTGTTACGTGGAAAATAACAGTTGTCAGTCCACAGCCACAACGAAGCTCACCGGTCCACTTCTTCACATCAGTCTGAGGCACCTTTCTTGGGTATGCCCCACTATGCCCTCTTTCAGTCAGACAAAATAACGTAACACGACCCCCGGCGGCAAAAGCGCCAACCCGGCGAGTTTACGGGGCCACAGCAGGAGCAGTGTGGTAACGATTTAGCCTTGATACGTGAACGATGTCCCTTGACAGCAGAGCGGAAGAGGTTGATGGGTTATCAGGGACAATTTCATATGTAGTGTTGGTCACTCGCCTAAGCACGGGGTATGGGCCCATGAAACAAGAGAGAAGTTTTTCTGAAAGGCCTGCATGTCGCGTAAGGTACCAAAGAAGAACGAGGGAACCTGTTGGAAAGTGTTCGTCAAGATGCCGCTCGTCGTAAAGATGCTTCTGCGAGTCTTGGGACGCCATTGATCTGCTGCGGGCAAGCTGACGAGCGTGGTCAGCTCGGGTAATAGCGTCGCGTGCATGTTCAGAAGTAGACTGCGCAGCGGCTGGCAGGAGGTATCCAACGGCAATGTTGGTTCGCGTCCACACACAAGGTAACATGGCGAGTACCCAGCAGTTTCATGGCGGGAGGTATTGAATGCGAACGTCACGTAGGGTAGTGCAAGGTCCCAATCGCGATGGTCGACCGAGACGTATTTTGATAGCATGTCTGTCAGGGTGCGGTTTCAACGTTCTGTAAGCCTGTTTGTCTGGGGGCGGTACGATGTCGTGAGCTTATGTTGGGTAGAGCAGGAACGCAAGATATCGTCAACCACTTTCGAAAGGAAGGTAGGCCTTGGTCTGTCAGCAGTTGACGAGGGGCTCCATGCATTAAAATGATATTGCGTAGTAGAAAATCAGAGACGTCTGTAGCGCAGCTTGTTGGCAAGGCTCGCGTAACTGCATAACGGGTCGCGTAATCTGTAGCCACCGCGACCCACATGTTTCCGGAGGCGGATGTTGGAAAGGGACCGAGAAGGTTCAAACCAACACGGAAGAATGGCGCCGATGGAATGTCGATGGGCTGAAGATATCCGGAAGAGAGTCCCGACGGCTTTTTGCGACGCTGGCAAATTTCACAAGCGTTGACATAGCGACGTACAGAGCGTGAAATGCAACGCAGTAGAAGCGGCGGCGGACATGGTCGTATGTGCGAGAGACACCAAAGTGACGCGTGGTTGGCGCGTCATGGAGCTCGCGTAGGACTGTGAAACGCAGGTGCTTTGGTATGACCAGAAGTAGGTCATGACCATTGGGTGATGAATTACGCCGATATAAGGTGCGGTCTTTCAAGGTAAACATGCGAACAGAAGCATCTTGCGGCGAAGATTCGAGCTGTTGTATTAGGCTGCTGGTATCCGCATCGCGACGCTGCTCGTCCCCGAGATGAAGCATCTGGGAGATGGAAAGGACGCAGCCCACAGAATTAGTGCTCGTAGGATCGCAGTCGGCCACAGGGTAGCGTGACAGACAATGCACATCTTTGTGCAGTTTTCCTGATTTATACACTACGGTGTAAGAATACTCCTGAAGGCGGAGTGCCCAGCGGGCGAGACGACCTGTGGGATATTTGAGGGAGACGAGCCAGCAGACAGCGTGGTGGTCGGTGAGAACTATAAATGGTCGGCCGTATAAGTAAGGGCGAAATTTCACGACTGCCTACACCAGCGCTAGGCATTCGCGCTCTGTGATGGAATAATTACGCTCCGAGCTGGACAGCAGCCTAAGCTATCACGCGATGCTGCCCACGTTGTCGCTGAGCCAACACAGCGCCTATTCCGTAACCGCTGGCATCGGTGCGCACTTCGGTCGGTGCCGTAGGGTCGAAGTGAGCCAGCACAGGAGAAGAAGTGAGCAAAGTGGTCAGTTCGGAAAGTGCTGCTGCTTGCGAGGGACCCCAGGTAAACGTCTCATCAGGTTTGAGTAAATCTGTTAGGGGCCGAGCGATTTCCGCGAAGTTCCTAATGAACCGCCGAAAATAGGAGCAGAGCCCCACGAAGGTACGGACATCTTTGGCGATTTTCGGCCCAGGAAAGTCCTTCACAGCTCGAACTTTTCTGGGTCAGGCTGTACGCTGTAAGCGTCAACATTATGTCCAAGTATTGTAATGTGACGGCGACCAAACCGGCACTTGGATGAATTCAGCTGAAGGCCAGCGAGACGGAATACATCAAGAATTTTCGACAGTCTCTCAAGGTGCGCTTCAAAAGTGGGATAAAACACAATCACGTCATCCAGATAACAAAGACACGTAGACCACTTGAATCCATGGAGCAGGGAGTACATCATTCGTTCAAAGGTGGCGGGGGCATTACATAAGCCGAAAAGCATGACTATGAATTGGTAGAGGCCATCGGGTCTTCCAAAGCCGTCTTCTCTCGGTCCATGAACTCCACGGCAATCTGTCAATAACCAAAACGAAGATCGATGTAAGAAAAGTAGGCGGCACCTTGGAGGCAATCAAGGGCGTCGTCCATGCGGGGCAGAGGGTATGCGTCTTTCTTAGTGATGCTGTTAAGGTGGCGATAGTCCACACAAAATTGCCACGATTCGTCCTTCTTTTTAACTAATACCACCGGGGATCCCCAGGGAATGGAGGATGATTCAATAATGTCCTTCGCTAGCATCTTTTTCACCTCCTTCTGAATTATGCTCCGCTCAAAAGCAGACACTCTGTAGTGACGGTGGTGAACAGGCTTGGCATCACCTGTATGTATGCGATGCTGGACAAAAGACGTCTGCCCAAGAGGTCAGTCGCCAAAATAGAAAATATCCTGGTAGGCCTCGAGAAGGTGTTGTAGGGCTTCAACTTGCGGAGGCGGAAGATCAGTGGCGATCATGTCTACAATTTGACGGCTGCCCGAATGTGCTGTGAGTGATGTGCGCTGCGGTGAAACAAGTGAGTCTAAGGCAAGCACTTCAATTTGTGAATCAAGCAACGGACACAGGTGGGCCACAGAAATGCCTTGTGGAAGCACATGATTCATGTAGCCGAAATTGACAAGAGGTAGACAAGTTTTGTTGTCTGTGATGCTGAGCACCGTATAGGGCACTGTAACAATGTGCGCAAGGAGTACGTAGGTGAGAGGCGTAGCGTAATAGTCACCGTCGGGCACAGCTGGTGAGCACAGAAAATCGACGTACGTCACAGTTTTGGAGGGCAGGCGAACAAAATCGCTGCATTGTAATCGGCATGTAGGTTGGTACGGGGCGGCACTGTTTTGTGGCAGTTCAAGGCGGAGCATACCAGCGGAGCAATCAATCAGAGCAGAATTGGCGGCTAGAAAATTGAGGCCTAGTATGAGGTCGTGGGTACATGTTGCAAGCACGGTAAAAAGGACGACCACTTGATGACCGGCTACGGTAAGTTGAGCTTGCACATACCGACGACAGGGACTGTTGCACCATCTGCAACTTGGACGACACTGGTCAAGGGGGGCGTGAGGACCTTCTTCATGCGACGACGAAAACGCGAACTCATAATACAGACGTGAGCGCCCTTATCTATCAAAGCTTCAACAGGTGTGCCATCAACATATACTTCTAGGGTGTTCCGGTTCAAACGTAAGGGCAACAGAGGATTTTTCGGTAAGGTTGACAGGGCAGCTTCACCTCCAGAAGCTGCGCAGCCTAGTTTTCCGGGGACATGCGGCGGTTGAACGATGGCTAGGGAGAGCGGCGACGCGTGTTTGAACGAGAAGGGCGGCTTTGAGGTGATGGCGACGACGGGGCAGGGTGGCCGTAGTCCTCAGGGGCAGTAAATGCTGTAGACTCAGTGCGGGTCGGATAACGGTGGTTTGGTGGACGGAATGAGTTACTGTAAGCAGGGAACGAGCCAGAAGACATAAATGGCCATTGGCTGCGGCAGTAATGAGCGATGTGTCCTGCACGTCCACAGCGGTAGAGTATTGGCTTATCATCAGCTGTTCGCCATTCAGACGGGTTCCTGCTTCGAATAGAGTACGGACGGCGACGTCTCATGTCTACAGAAGCTATCGAGGGACCAGCATTATCCAGGGTGGGTGCAGTGGACAGGATACCAAGGTTAGCGAATTCCTGGCGGACAACAGCCTGGATCAAGGCGACAGCTGGCGTTGAGGCGTCGGGCAACGTCGGTTTGTTGGCAGCCGGGTAAGCGGCCTCGAGTTCGCGTCAAACGATTCGCGTCACGTCTTCGGTTGTAGATGAATTACAAGGAGTGGCTTCGCAAGACGACATTGCCGCGGCTTTGGGTAGGCGCAGAAACTGCTGCAAAATGCGTCCACTCTTCGCCTGCTCGAGACGGCGGCACTCTTTGATCACGGCGTCGATGGTCGTTACGTTGGTAAATACAAGCAGGCTGAACGCATTGTCGGCGATTCCTTTTAAAACGTGCGAAATCTTGTCGGCCTGCAGTCATGTTGGGATCGGCCCTTTGACACAACGCTAAGACGTCTTGAATATAAGTCAAGTAGCGCTCAGTGGACGTCTGTGTACGTACAGCCAATTGCTTTCGGGCATCAAGCTGTTGACCAAACGGGTTGCCAAAGTGGTCGCGGAGCTGTTGTTTAAACATTTCTCAGCTTGCGATTTTGTGCTCGTGGGTCTCAAACCAGATGCGAAGGGCCTTGTCAAGATAGAAAATGACATTCGCAAGCATAGCAGTTGGCTCCCAGCCATATTGCTTGCTGACGCGCTCGTACATGCTAAGCTTGTCCACATTCGCGTTGTCCTCTCAAGTAAAAGTACCGAGATCATGGGGTTGCGTTAGGGCGACGTACCGGGTTGCTGTCCTTGCTGAGGTAGGTGGCGAAGCCGTATCCTCACCCGGAGCCGTGGTAGCAGACTTAAGAAGGCATCCACTGCGAAGCTCCGTTGTCAGACGTGTACCCAGCACTTCCACCAAAATGTTACGTGGAAAATAACAGTTGTCAGTCCGCAGCCACAACGCAGCTCACCGACAACGTCCACTTCTTCACTCTCAGTCTGAGGCACCTTTCTTGGGTATGCCCCACTATGCCCTCTTTTAGTCAGACGAAATCACGCAACAATATATATATATATATATATATATATGTATATATATATATATATGTATATATATATATATATATATATATATATATATATATATATATATTGTAGTGAAGAAAGCCGTCAACGAATGACACTAGCAAGCAAGCAAGCAAGCACCACAGTCTGCAGCAGCACCACACTCGATCTCATCTCACGCTTGCACAGATTAAACTGCTTGACGCCCACCGCTCCTCGACGCTTGACGGTTAACATTTGTTGAGCTTCCCTGACATCTAGCATAAATAAACTACGTCAAATTTGGTGGATGTGCGTCGATTCACTGTACCAATATGGATCTACGCTCCCGGAAGCTCTCCCCGCTTCGTGACCCCATGATCACCAAGGCTAACGAGACCCCTCTCCAGCCTGTACCCTCAGTCGTCCATGTAACCTGCAGCACCATGTATTGCCAGCGAGAGCCACCCGTCTTCACCAGCTCCGGGGTCTCAGATGTGGATGATTGGCTGTTAGAGTACAAGCCTATCAGAGCAAGTAGCAATTGGGTCGACCGAATAAAGCTTGGATACGTCAAGCTTTATCTTATGAACATCGCTCAATGGAGTTGCAGCAACCACAAGAGTTACCTTCCCACTTGGCCTGTCTTCAAGATCTTCATTACGGATATATTCCGTCGGCAAACGGCTCGTAAACTTCAGGCAGAGCAGCGCTTGCGTCCACGGGCGCAGCTACCCAGTGCAAACTTCACAAGTTACATTGAAGATGTGCTGAACCTCTGCAGTCTTGTTGACTCAACCATGACCGAAGAGGAAAAAATTAAGCACATGCGCAAAAGCATCGAGGACGGTGCTTTTCAGAAGTTGTTTGCAAGGAACCTCCACACTGTCACAGAACTTATGTCCTTATGTCAGAGTGTCGACGAGCTGCGTCAGCAGCGCTCGATCGCACGCCAAGCCCTGACAACACCCGACAGATTATCTAGCTTGCAGCTGACTGCTCGCTAATTACCAGCAGCCACTGCTATCCACCATCATGGATTTCGTCCTTTAGGACGTAGCGCGTCAGCTTTTATTGCTCTCTCTCGTGAACGGACCAGCGCAGACCTTGGCCCCTGACAGGCAGATTGTCAATCGCAACCAAATCGCTGAGGCACTACCTCCTATGTCACAGCGACCAACTGTGTCTGAGCCACTTACTTACGCTGCCATCGCCTCTCATCCACCTCAGCAGCATTCACCCTATGCCCGCCCTGTCATGCCGACCTCCGCCTCACTATCAACCACAAATTCTGCCCTGCCGCTTTTTACCCAGGGCCTTCGCCTCCGTTATTTCGTTGCCCAGACGTTTGGCGAACGCCGGAGAACGGGCCCATCTGCTTGACTTTTGGTGTCGCTAGCCACGTCGCTCGCCACTGCTGCCGCTACATGGCTTCTTTTTTCAGCGCAATGACCACGCCTGCTCTCTAGTCACCGAACACACCACCGACTGCCATCTCGGATAACCACCCCTCCTTCTCCAGTTCCCGACCACAACTCCTCGACGAGTCCCTCATGTGTCACCGCTCTGCTATAGAGGAAGGAAACTGATTGCTGCACTTCCGGGGGCAACAGCTCCAAGCAAGTCGAACTGCCCAAGACCTCTATGTGTTTTGCAGCGAAATGTTAGTGACGTCGACGCCGAAGGAACCGCTTCCGTAGCGCTTATTGACACAGGAGCTGCCGTTTCCATCATCTTTGAGACACTGAGCCGCAAGCTCAATAAGGTGACGACGTCCCTTTCAGGACTAATGCCCCGTACTGCTAGCTCCTGATGCAATCCGCCGTCAGCTCTGTACATAGCGCGGCTTACCATTCAGGAATAACTCTATGTGATCGAGTTTTCCGTGCTACCAGCCTGCTCCCAAGACTCGGGTGGGACTTCCCCTCAAGCCATAGTGCCATAATAGCCTGCTCTCGTGCAGAAGTCGCTTTTACGCTCTTGCAGACCTCTCTTTCGAAGGATCCTCCTCTTCACAAACTTGTCGTTGCGGAGGACACAGATATTCCTCACACACGTGGACCCTTGTCACCCTAAGCGTACTATTGCGCCGGACGGGGCAGCACACTTCGCTCTCTCAGAAATTTTCTACCGTCGGCGCGGCTTACGACTGCCCTTTGCAGTAATCTTTGTTAATTCTGGTGCAACGTTGATGCTCGTTGCCAATCCACTCACGGCTGCTGTGATGTTTCTGCTAAAGGAGTCCCCGAAGCGCATATAACGCGCCGACCTCCTGAGGTCGCTGGACATCACCGAGGATAAATCCTACCATGAACTAAATGCCATCACATCACCTGTTATGACGTCTTCAGCCCAGATAAGTTTCGCTCTTTGATTGCCGACGAACCATCGTCATCATATCGCCGCGAACGCTTCGCTCTTCTGCACGTCTTCCACTCATCTTTCGATTGCACCCGGCCAACCTTGGTCGCACGTAGAGCATCACTCACCACATCGACACCAATTTCCATGCCCCTTACGCCAACGACCATATCGAGTCTACACGGCGGGGCACAAAATTATTAACAAACAAGTAGACGGCGTGCTACAGTATGAAGTCATTCAGCCGTCCCAAAGCCCCTGGTCATCTCCTGTGGTCTTTGTGCGAAGAAGGATGAAAGCATAAGAATCTGTGTCGACTATCGCCGCCTCAATAGGATAACCCGTAAGGATGTGTACCGGCTCCCGTGAATTGATGATGCTCTCGATTGCCTACAAGGCGCAGGAGATTTCTTGTGCTTAGATTTACGCTTGGGGTATCGGTAAGTACCGATGGCTTACACTGATCATTCGAAGACTGCTTTCGTCCCGCCTTATGGACTCTACGAGTTTAACGTCATGCCGTTCAGATTGGGCAACGCCCCAGCTACAATCGAACGAATTATGAACAACGTCCTTTTAGGCTACAAGTGAAACACTTGCCTTTGCGGTCTGCACGACGTCGTAGTCTTTTCTAGGGATTTTCCGACTCCTCTTGTCAATCTTCGGGAGATTCTGACATACCTCAGCTCGGCTGAAGTACGTCAGCTGAGCTGAGGTACGACAGGAACTCAACATAAAGAAGTGTTAGTTTGCGGCACGCCAGTTGACGATACTCGGTAACGTCGTTTACAAACAAGGCCTTCTGCCGGACCCAGCAAAACTAGGTGTCGAGGCCGCATTCCGCAAGCCCACTTGCATGAAGAAGCTCCGAAATTTCTTTGGGCTGCGTTCCTACTTTCGTCAATTCATGCGCGACTTCGCTTCTATCATCACCACTCTTACGAACATTCTGACAGCGTCCAACGGCCTGTCTGCTTGGTCATTAGAGTGCGACAAATCTTTTGATAGGCTTCGACGCTTTCTGAAATTACCTCCGCTACTCCGACTCTTTGACTCGGATGCGCCCACGGAAACTTATACTGACACCAGTGGCGTCGGCATCTGTGCGGTGTTGCTAAAAAAAAGCTGTGGTGCCAAGAATACGCCGTCGCTTACGCGAGTCGCCGAGTGCAATTATTCTGTCACGGAAGAAGGATGCCTCACTATTATTTGGGCTTTGGCTAAGTTCCGTTCGTACCTTTATGGCCACCTTTTTGACGTCGTCATGGCTGACCACGCTCTGTGTCGGCTCTCTTCTCTAAAAGATCTCTTCTCTGGACGACTCGCTTGGTCGGCGCTGAGGCTACAAGAGTATACGACGTTCGTGTTGTGTACCGATCAGGCCGCAAGCACTCTGACGCGGACGCTCTTTCCAGTTCACCTCTAGCATCCGCAGAGCTTCACCGCCCGTTTCCGTCTCGCCAGTCGACGTCACTGATATGTCAGTGGAGCAACGCAAGGATACGTGGGTTTGTAAGCAGCTCAAATTACTGCCGTATCCATGATTGTACCCCAATTCTAGAGCCCTACGTTATCAAGCACCTCATCTTGCCACTCGAGATGGTGTCCTCTATCGGCGGAATTACGTATCTGATGGCTGAAGGTAGCTGCTTGTGATAACTCGCCGTATGCGCATGCAAAGGTGTGCTGCTTTCCACGCCGATCCACGAAGCGCTCACGCTGGCGTTCTCAAGACCTTCACCCGCTTGCGTCAGAGGTACTGTTAGCGCGGAATGTTTCTATTTGTGTGCAAGTATATCCGTGCTTGTACTGCCAGACAGCGACGAAAGGATACGCCTCAACGAGCCGCCGGTACAGTTGACCCTCTCCCGGGTCCAGCGCGTACATTTGACCACGTCGGCATTGATTTGTACGGCCCGTTTCCCTCGACAACTTCTGAAAAGAGATGGATCATTGTCGGCATAGACCACCTTAAGCGGAATGCAGAAACGGCAGCATTGCCCACAGCAACAGCCAGAGAAGTTGGTTTTTCATCAAACGCCACTTCGTCCTGCGCCACGGCACGCACCGCCAACTTCTCAGTGACAGAGGACGTGTTTTTGTGTTCGAAGCAATCGATGCATTGCTCGTACAGTTTAACATAGTTCACCGCAAGACCAGCACATATGATCTGCAAGCAAATGGCCTAACGAAACGATTTAACCGGACTCTCGGTGATATTCTGACGATGTACGCCGCATCTGACCAGACAAACTGGGACGCCATCCTTCCTTTCGTCACATATGCGTACAACACTGCAACACAAGCGACCACGGGATTCTCACCGTTCTTATTTTATACGGATGCGAACCATCATGCATTGTTGACCCCATGCTTGTTTACACACCAGGCGCCTTCAAGTGCAGTCCAATTTTCGGCATTGCCAGGTACGCAGAAGATTGTCGACAGTTGGCTCGTTCCTTTACGAGTGAGGACGCAGGTCGCCAAAAGCTTAAGCATGATGACGATCGAACTCATGCTATTTTCCAAATAAGTGTACTACTTGGGCTTTCGGTCCCACCTAATACTCTGGGCCTGTCTTCTACGTTCTTGGCCCATTATCGCGGCCCCTACCGTAATCTTGCTCAGACGTCTCCAGTCAATTACGAGCTTGAGCCCTTAGCACCATCTGCTTACTTGCATCCTCGTGGCCGAGAAATCGTCCACGTCTCTCGCATCAAGCGCTATTATGAGCCGGCTATGATACAAACACCTGAAGTTGTTAGGCTAGCCCCTCTATTACCCTGGGGCTAATGTAGTGAAAGAAAGACGCCGAAGAAAGACATGAGCAAGCAAGCACCAGCCTCAGTAGCAGCACCAGACTCGAGCTCACGCTTACCCAGATTTTGGCCGCTTGATATATATAGTAAGCACCATATTCACAGCATTTGACCTTCATCTTCATCTGTATATATTTATTATCACGGTGAACGTCATCTTCGTTCGAAGCTTTGGCCAGGTGATTCAGCTTATTGAACACGGTCGTGACCCCAATGTTGCTACTGTCTTGCAGAGTGGTGGAGGCTGCTTCGATCCCCAAGTCCTCTCCGACATCACGTTCCCCTGGAGCTTCGTTCGTGTCGCCGCTTGCTTCCTTCGTATGCTGTGAAGGCTAGCAAACGCTGCCGAGGCCATCCAGCATTCTTGTCTAACAAACCATTCCTGCCTGGATTGTCAATGCCCGGCAGCGCGACCCACCCATCTTGTCCGGTCATCCAAGCGATGTCATCGAGGTATAACTGAAAGAATACAACATGACCAGTGTTTATAACCAATCGGATGAGCCTCAAAAACTTCATCACGTCGCCTTTTATCTGTCCGTTGTCACGAAAACGTGGTTTTTTAACCACAAGAGCCGCTTCCTGGATTGGCGTAGTTTTCCTCAAGTCCGTAGGATTTTTGGGAAACCAAACATCCATTTCAAAGTGTCGCAACGAAAGCTCGACGGGCGTGCCCAACATCTCGGGGAGACGTACACCTTGTAGATTGACGACGTCATTGCCCTTTCCCCCCGCGCAAGTTCGGCGATGACAGAAGCTAATTGTGTTCGCCACTTCCTCTAAAGAATATGCCATGTCGCATTTACCGCTGTGGCTGTCAAAAAACCCTACCACTGTTGAGGACGTCATCACCACATGTTCACATCTTTATGAACTCCAAGCCATTCGATTTAACCCAGACTACCCAGACGCCAGTGATAGCCGGCCTTCCTCCTATGTGGGTTTGCGCACGCTTATTCGCAAGCTGATTTGCAAAGAACTTCAAGCGCCAGCGTTGTCATGTGCACCCGCCCCTCGGTTTCACTCTCCATCGGCTGGTCTATGCGACATCATAAAAACATTGGCAGTATATCTACGGAGTGAATGATGGAGAGTGGAGCGAAGCATTCGTCCGTCCATTCGTTCTTGCTTCCGTCCGCCCCTGCGTTCGTCGATGAATCCGCCCCTGCGTCCGTTTATTCGTCCATCCATGCAACTGTCTGTGTGTCCGGTCATCCATCTATTCAAAACTCCAAGTACCACCATCTCGCATCTTTTCATCATATATTTCCCATATAGAAGCACCACCATCTAGCGGACATTCCAAGGGCTAAACGAGAGGTGGCACACGCACACTCTCTTGCGGTTTGCGCTTCAGGTCTACTTCCAATCTTCAACCACCTCGAGTTCATGGTATACAGTAGTTCACTGTATTCATGGCACTGCGGCGCAACCCTCACTAAACGTTTCTAAAACCAAGCAGGTTACACCCAGCGAATATAACGTAGCAACCTTTTCCTGCCAGATAGTGCTCAATGTACATGCCAATGGCTGCTAATGGGAAATGAGAGACAAGATAATTCAGCTTTTACTTTCACACGGCATGCGCTTCGCATCTACTTCCCACCTTTAACCACCTCGAGTTCATTCAGGCTATATACTAGTTCATTGTATTCATGGCGCTGCGGCTCAACGCTCGCTAAACATTTCTAAAATTAAGGAGGCTACACCTAGCGAGTATAACGTAGCATTCCTTTCTTGTCAGATAGGGCTCAATGTACATGCCAATGGCTGCTAATGGGAATCGCAGCATGCACGTTAACTAAAAGCCGAATGCTCCTGTTTCTCATTCCCCATTATCAGCCATTGGCATGTATATTGAGCACTATATTTTATTGTTCAACAACGCACAGAAAAAATCTCTCACCGGCACCACCTTTGAGGTCAAAATGTTAAACTTGTTGCACACTAGAACGGCTACGAAGGACGATTATGTTCCGCTATAAAAAGCTTCACTCCTAAAAAGGCGCTCTCATCAATGGCTTGCGCTCTCCCATCCAACAGTCCAACGCCACCAACGCCACCCATGACGTATGCGCAAGTCGCTGCCACGCCACCTGCCTTGGTTCAGCACGCCCATCCTGTTCGTGCGCAGTCACAAATAGCAGCATATGCACCACACTCGCCTCGCACAGTGCCAGTACCAGCTCCTGCCCCTGCTCCAACATTATATGCTCCCTGGCGCTCGCCTCGCCCAATGTGTAACCATTGTGGCATTCGGGCCCATATTTCATGATTTTGATGCAAATGCCAGAAGGACGAACGCTGTGGCTACATTTACGAAAGAAATTAGGTGCCCTCTTCGAACACCATCCTTCCATTCGTCACATATGCGTACAACACTGCAACGCAGCCGACCACGTGATTCTCACCGTTATTTCTATTAAATGTGAAGCATTTCTTAGCGAACTTCGGCGACATTGAGAGTATCTATCTACCTATCTACCTACGTACAACATTTAGCTCTCCGGGCCGTTTGGATAATGGTATCAATACCAAACTTCGTATGCCACAACATGACTGTATGAAGAACATATTTTACAATTCATAACATGAAAATTATGATACGTATGTCATAAAAGTCATGATATACAATTCTTGGTACTACAGCTCTCGCAGTGGTTTCGCTCACATGACCTGTTGCGAAAATGTATGGTATGACATGATTGCATGGCGAACACAAGTAACAGACGCTAAGAAGAAAATAAAAACATGCACGTCATGTAACAACATGACTACATGACATGCTCATGGTGCGCTCGCGGCCGTTTTGCTAGCTTCGCTTATACCAAATTTGGTATTACGGGACGTGAATGGGTGATGAAGGTACGTTACTGGTGCAAACATGATAGTAATGAGATGCGTGTCATGTAACAACATGCCCACATGTCACGCTCATGGTGCGCTGGCGGCCGTTTTGCTAGTTCATTTATACAAAATTGAATTTTACGGGACGTGAATGCATGGTGAAGGTATGATAATGGGACCAACATGATAAACATGAGAAGCGTGTCATGTAACAACATGACTACATGCTACGCTCATGATGCGCTCGTGGCCGTTTCACTAGATACACATGTACCAAACTCGGTATTACGCGCCGCGAATGGACGGCGCAGGTAAATGACACATCCAAACATGATAATCATGACATACGTGCCATGTAACTACATCACTACATGCCACACTCATGCTGCGCTCGCGGCCACTCCGCATGCTTCACATATGCCAAATTTGGCATTACATGACGCCAATGGATGGCGAAGGTAAGTAATTGGTGAAAACATGATAATCCAGAGATGTGTGTCATGTGAGAACATGACTGCATGCCACAGTCAAGGCGCCAATACATGAACGCCGGCGTGCTGGCTGGCGTTCAATTCGTCGCATCACGCCGGCATTGCCACGCCGGGTGCAGGTCCTGCCATATACTCGCAGACGCGCACCACACTGCGTTACTTTGACGCATGCGCATATCAGCTCGTCCGGCGTGCATGCGTCACGAAATGAGGGAGACGCACTGTTCCCTGTGAAATGCAGCATGTCTCGTTTTGTGCCAGTTGCCGTCGAGCTGCGCCGACAGACAGTGGTCGCGCCTGGTGTCAGACTATAAAGTGCTCGCGTTTTGCTAACGTAGCGTCGATGGGCCCAGCGTGCGTGCGCGTCAACGCTACAATGGTGTATATTGGGCCCTTCATTATGCGCTCGTGGCCGTTTTGGAAGCTCCACATATACCATATTTGGTGTTACGTGACGTCAACGGAAGACAAAATTTATGAATGGTGCAAACATGATAATACTGACACGCGTGTCATGCAAGAACGTGACAACTTACCACACTCATAATATGCTCACAGCCGTTTCGCTAGGTCCAAATATACTAAATTTGGTATCACGTGACGTGAATAGATGACGAAGGTCAACAAAAATAAAAATATGATAATCATGACACGACCGTCATGTACGGTATCACTTGCCTCCACCACGTAACGTTGTGCTGATTTTAAAGTGACATATCAACATTTCTCATTAGTGATTCGCATATCATTGATTCCCACTGTACATGGGATCTGCCAATTTTTTTTCGGACGCGTACCATGAGGCATGCTTGGCACCATGTTTCCTTACACACCAGACACCTGCGAGTAGAGTCCGAATTCCGGCATTGCAGGTACGCAGAATATTGTCGACAGTGGGCTCGTTCCTTTACGAACGAGGACGAAGGTCGCCAAAAGTTTAAGCGTGGCGACGAACGACTTCCTGCTTCTTTCCAATTAAGGGCCCTATAGTTTGACTCTGGGTCCCACCGAATACCCCTGGCCTGTCCTTTACGTTATCGGTCTCTACCACATTCTTACTCGTACTTCTCCGTTCAATTACGAGGTCGAGCCCTTAGCACCACCATCTGACGACTTGCGTCCTCACGGCCGAGAAATCGTCCACGTCTCTCGCATCAAGCGCCATTAAAACCCGGCTATAATACGAATGCCTCAAGTCGCCAGGACGGCTTCTCTATTCCCCGGGGGCAAATGTAGTGAAAGAAAGACGACGACGAAAGACACGAGCAAGCAAGCAAGCACCAGCGTCAGAAACAGCACCAGACTCGAGCTCACGCTAACCTGAATTGTGGCTGCTGAACACCCGCTGATCCTCGACGCTGCTTCGCGGTTAACGTTTTTCGATCTTCTCTGACGTCCAGCGTCGAAAACCTACGTCACAACATAAATATAAATATAAATATATATATATATAAAAATATATATATATATATATATATATATATATATATATATATATATATATATATATATATATATATATATATATATTTATATATATATTGTAGGGCATTTGTTACATCGTCATCATCCCTGCATGATCACAATCACCATCATCAACTTGTCTCTTTGTTCTCATTGCCACTCTGGGTCATCATCATCGCCATCGTCTGTGTACTGGCTCCGTCCGTTCGTTTTGTGAGGTTTTTCCTAAAATAAACGCTGACGCAGCCAAGACTACCAAGACTTCATACGTGGTGGAGGTGCGGGGTAATATATATATATATTTCACGAGGAACGTCGTCTTCGTTCGAAGCGTTGATCAGGCAATTACGCCTAATATACGCGGGCGCAACCCCAGCGCTGCTACTGTCTTTCAGAGTGGTGGAGGCTGCTTCGATCCCCAAGTCATCTCCGACGTCACGTTCCCCCGGAGTTTCGTTTGGGTCACCGCTTTCTTCCCCCATCCACTGTCAAGGCTCAAGAGGGGGGGGGGTTTAGAAATAGAGGGTAACGATTTAGAGTACCAGGTACTTTACTACGGGAGAGCATAAGCCATCGCTACTATGGGAGAGCCTAAAGCCGTCCCCTAAAATTCACAGTTGGGGTGGGCGATGATTTCGCTCTCCGGACGATCCAGCATGCCTGTCCAACAAACCATTCCTGCCTGGATTGTCAACGCCCGGCAGCGCGACCCACCCATCTTCTCTGGTCTTCCACGCGACGACGTCGAGGTATGGCTGAAAGAACATAACATGACCAGTGTTGATAACCAATGGGATGAGCCTAAAAAACTTCGTCAGCTCGCCTTCTATCTGTCTGATGTCCGAAAAACGTGGTTTTTCAACCACGAGAGCAACTTCGCGGATCGGCCTACTTTTGCTCAACAAGTGCGTAGGATTTTTGGAAAACCAAACATCCATTTCGAAGTGTCGAAACGAAAGCTAGACGGGCATGTCCAACATTTCGGGGAGACGTACACTTCGTACATTGAGAACATCCTTGCGGAGCAGCGCCGCCTTAAGACACATTCCTACTCTCCGACTTTCCTCGCCGCGCCTCGCCCCTACTATCCCGGACGCCGCTGGTGCCCTTCACTTTTGCGACGCTCAACATCTCTCCTGAGACCGACTGCCCTACTTCGGACTGCCACTCGGAAATCTAGATGGTGCAGTTTTTGGAGGGCAGGCTGCGTCGCTCGAACAAACACCGAGACATCCTGAGGGCCCAGCCAATTCGTTATTAGCGTATCCTGAAGGAGTGCCAGCTCAAGCATTGGAAGACACAAGGGCGGCTATTTTTGTTATTCATGGGTGTGTTCTCGTCTACGTATGGCTACCAAGCCTTATACTGGCACCTCTTACGTAACGCAGATGACTCGCAGATACAGCCATCAGCACAATGCACCGTTGGAGTTTTCATTGATTGCATCCGCTACCAAACTCAGTTCGCTGTGTTGGCTTCTTGTGCTTTTACGCTTATTTTAGGATGGTATTCAATGCGAAGCATTTCTTAGCAGACTTCGGCGACTTCTAACTATCTATCAAGCTGCCTACGACTTTTAGCTCTCCTGGCGGTTTGAATAATGATATAGATACCAAACTTGGTATGGCATAACATGACTGTATTACGAACACTTTTGACTAGTCATAACATGAAAATCATGTCGTGTATGTTATGAGTGTCGTGATTTACATTTGAAGGTCTTGCTGCATGCTCTTGCGGTGGTCTCATTCATAGGACATGTTGTAAAACTGGTATGGTATGACATGATTGCATGGCGAACACAAGCGACAGACCCTAACGTGGAAATCATGACACGCATGTCATTTGAGTCATGAGTCATGACTACATGGTCATGATGCACTCACATCCATCTCGCTAGCTTCACATATACAAAATTTGGTGGTACGTGATGTTAATGGATGACGAAGGTATGTGACTGGTGCAAACAAGGTAATCATGAGATGCGTGTTATGTGACAATTTGACTACAAGCCACACTCATGATGCCCTCACAGCCATTTCACTAGCTTCACATACACCGAATTTGGTATTAGGAACGTGAATGGACGACAAAGGAATGTGACTGGTGCAAGCATCATAAACATATGATGCGTGTCATGTTACAACATGGCTACATGCTACGCTCAATATACGCTCACGGCCGTCTCGCTAGCTTCACGTGTACCGAATTCAGTACTACGTGACGCGAACGGACGACATATGTAAATGACATGTCCAAACATGATAATCATGACATGCGTGTTATGTAACAACATGACTACATGCCACACTCATGATGCGCTCGGGGCCGTTTCGCTAGATTCATATATACCAAATTTGATATTACGTCACGAGAATAAATGATGAAGGTATGCGACTGGTGCAGACATAATAATTATGAGATGCGTGTCACGTACGAGCATGACTACATGCCACACTCAAGGCGCCAATACACTTAGACGTGACCCGGTGCGCGTGTGCTCCAGTGTTCGTTTCGTCGCGTCATGCCGGCGATGCCACGCCAGGCGTCGATCTGCATAGATCCTCGCAGCCACGCGCCACCCTGCGTTGCTTTGACGCATGCGCGTCTCCGAACGCCCGGCGTCCCTCCGTCACAAAGCGAGGCAGACGTGGTGCATTCTTGGTAACGAGGTTGGTGTGAAACCCAGCATGTCGCATTTCACGCCAGTTGCCCCCGGGCTACGCCGACAGACGCTGGTCGCGTCTGGCGTCAGACTATAGAGTGTTCGCGTTTTGCTAGCGTAGTGTCGCTGCGTCCAGAGTGCGCTCGTCAACGTTACGTCGCAGTATATTGGTCTCTTCATGATGCTCTCCACGCCGTTTGGCTAGCTTCTCATATTCCAAGTTTAGTATTATAGAACGTGAATGGACGACGAAGGTATGCGACTGGTGCAAACATGATAATCATGAGATGCGTGTCATGTAACAACACGACCACATGCCGCGCTCATGATGCGCTCGCAATCGTTTCTCTAGCTTCACATATACCAAATTGGTATTGCATGACGTAAATAGACGGCGAAGTTAAATGACACGTCCGAACATGGTATTCATGATATGCGTGTCATGTTAAACATGACTACATGCAACGCTCATAGCACGCTTGCGGCCGTTTCGCTAGCTCCACATATACCAAGTTTAGTATAAGGTTGCATGAATAGATGATGAAGGTAAATGACACGTCCAAACATAATAATTAGGACATGGAAGTTATGTACGGCGTAATTTGCCTCCACTACATAACGTTGTTTTGATTTGAAACTGACATAGACACCTGCCTCATTCGTGCTTCGCATATCATCGATTCCAACTATACAAGGGATCTACCAATTTTTTTCGTTCTGATGCTGGTGCTTCTATCTCTTGTCGGCAACGAGTCATGCATGTGCGAGAGACGAATGGTATCTCACCGAAATCATCGCGTAACCGTCTATGAACAGTCAACGACTTCGTTGTGCCACCTAACCAGGAGTATGTTATTACCGTTATTTCTAAATTCACTGACGACGGTGACGTCGTAGTCGATTCATCAGCTCGTTGTCTATCCAGAGGAATTGCACTATCATTTAGTCTTTTTTATTTGAAACCTGCTTTCATTTATGTGAAACCTGCTTCATTCATTTGTACGCAAACTTTATTGGAAAAAGTTTTTGCGATCTTGGCGCAGAAGTGAAACATGGACAAATATAACCACCAGGGTATGCATCGCTCTACCATTGAGCTTCAGATTTGGCACCAAAATACATTCCATTCTTTTTTGCAGCACTTGAAAACAAACCTGCTTGTTTTTCTCTCAAAAGTATGCATTATCTATATATGGAAACAACAGTTCAGTATCAGGTGAGAAACACTTATCCTTTCGTCTTCTGCGATGCTAGGTGCGTCTGTCCAAGTGGCCTGCCCCCAACGCACCTCTGGTTTTGTTGCGAAATCGAGTCAGCAGAGCGTGACGGTGCGTCTATTGAGCTTCGTCATTGCATTGCAGTCAATTTAAAAAGAGAGTGTGCCAGCGCGCTCGTGAAAAAACATGGAACTGGATGTGATATCCTGCACAGGCATGAGCCACACTATCTTTGCGCAGCGGTGAGTGGACGATGCAACGTTTGAACTGTGATATACGACTCATAAATCTCCAATGTCGCAACAGATTTGAGACCTAGTAGTTGTTGGCCTTTTTGAACAACAAAGACGCTGATTCAGTCCTTTTGTCTGCACCCCATCAACCGTGCTGCACAAAGAACGAAACTGCAACTGTAGAAAAATGTCAGTGGACAGTTCGCTAGCTAACTCTATCCAATCCGACACCTGTACTTTCCGAAATTCCGTGGGGATACACGGTCGCAGCGCCGGATTCCTCTCTAGGCATTACTGTATAAAACTTTATGACCGCAACAATCGACTGGGACTCAAACCTACCACACCTTTGTCCGCTACACGCTGCTTATAAAAAATCTGCCCTCACCACAGATTGTTTAGAATCCTCACAGTGCCCACACCACTTAACGCTATAGTGTTCCGCAGAGCTCAGAAGTGCTTCTGACTGGGCTGTATCATACGTGAGTAAGCTTGAAGGGCACGCTTTAAGTCAACGTCCCTTCATTTTGCTTTAATTTCAGAACTGCCCTCGGTACATATAGCACACTAAGAGTGACTCGATTTTGCAGCCACTCTCATTGTATAACGCCTGGTTAACATGACGTTGAATGCCACAGCGTGGCTAAAGACGGGTAGGGGTCACTTCATATGCCACAGTTTAGAAAAAGAATATCTAAGATGTTTGGGCCGTAGTGTGCTGCCCAAACACGATGTAGGAACTGTGGCAATTGTTAGTTCACACTTCTTTTGTCCCTACATGAGCATTACTTTGAGCATCCTTTCTTGTATTTGATTAGTACGCTGCAACTATCGAGCTATGACCGTTGTTAGTGAACTCTTGCGCAGAGATTGTTCTTTATCACTTGAACGATGTGTCACAAGTGTCGAGCTTCTTGCGGTTCTTCGTGCGACATAATCCTTTGTAGCTATTGCAATAACTGATTCTCCATTGCGGCATACCTGCGCCTTTTTTCTTGTTGTTTACTCTGGGACTCGAGAAGCACGCGGGTAAAGCCCGGCGACATTCGCGAACGCGCACGCCGGTCGGCGACGGAGCGCAAGCGCAGCGTAGAGGCATCTCTCACCGAAGCAGAGGAAAAGCTCTACGAAGACGTGCTGGAAGTCTTGACCGAAGCGAAAGAGGCTGCCTGTGTCTCATCTCAGGACGACATCGTCAGTGATGACAAGTCGGAGAGCGATGAAGAGCCCTCCTCAGACTCAGCGTCCACAGACGGCGCTGACGCGAAGCTCCTGGAGTTTAAGGTAAGCGCACAAGCCATTTTGGAATTTCTTCAGCTCTTGCAACAGAGTAAGAAAATGTTAAAATATTGTCGTGCTGAAGCTACAACTTATTGAAGTGCTGCTAAGCAAAGCAGGCATTATTATACTTTATGTGCACTCGATCGCTGATCAAATATATAATCTATATATATATATATATATATATATATATATATATATATATATATATATGTACACCGATATATAGGCGAAAAGTAGAACATTTAGGCTTTTTGTCCGCAATGTTTATTCAGGTAGGCTTTCCTTGAGCCTTCGCTCAAGACTATTGATCTTTGTATCTAAGTTCATCAATTAAACATTTGCGCTGTTGCCCCGCCGCGGTGGTCTAATGGCTAAGGTACTCGGTTGCTGACCCGCAGTTCGCTGGATCGAATCGCGGCTACAGCAGCTGCATTTCTGATGGAGGCAGAAATGTTGTAGGCCCATGTGCTCAGATTTGGGTGCACGTTAAGAACCCCAGGTGGTCAAAATTTCCGGAGCCCTCTACTACACCGTCTCTCATAATCATATGGTAGTTTTGGGACGTTAAACCCCATATACCAATAAATCAACATTTCCGCTGTTTAATCAATCCGGATATTCGTCTTGATTTACGCAGTAGCAAACGACATAGTATATCCGCAAAAAAGTGGGCATTTAAGGTAGAGTTTTTGTACCTGAAAATTTTTCCCGCAACGATGTGAATCGACTAATTTTAGTGGTATTGAAGGGCCAGTGTGGCATATAGTTCATAACATTTATTATCTGGGATGTTCAGGATTCTACGTCACTGTGCACGTCGACCTGTTGAAAGCATGTGCGCCACTTCCTTGAACCTTTTCAACCCTTACAGTTCCTTTACGGTGTACTACCCACATTAAGTTCATAAACCAGACAGAAGTTTAGTTCTGGCCTACACTAACCTTCCTTCAAGCGTTATCTCCTCCTTACCACTTAATCTACTCTAAAACACGTGAATTGTGGTTTATGCTTGGCTGGTCAGATTGTGTGCTTTTCGACTAAAGGCTGCAAATCTCGCCTTGAGCATTCGCAAACATAGAAACAAAGTGACTGAGTTCATCGCGCTGGATAGTCATGCGAGACAAATGAGAATGGTCAGGCGACTGTATGTCAAAGCAAACTAGGAGACAATCCACAGCCGATATATTTGATATATCGACTACTTGAGTGCCCACTTCACCCTCAAGTCACGTAAATAAACTGCTGGCGTCACGAATTGTGCCTCAAATGCGGGGAACGTCGACAGAGAATAACAGGATTGTTTTTGCTTAATTGATTGATTGATATGTGGTGTTTAACGTCCCGAAACCATCGTATGATTATGAGAGACGCCGTAGTGGAGGGCTTCAGAAATTTCGACCACCTGGTGTTCTTCAACGTGCACCCAAATCTGAGCACACGGGCCTACAACATTTCAGCCTCCATCGGAAATGCAGTCGCCGCAGCCGGGATTCGATCCCGCGGCCTGCGGGTCAGCAGCCGAGAACCTTAGCCACTATACCACCGGGACGGGGCGATTGTTTTTGTTCAGAAAAAATTTAATGCCATAAACTTCAATAACACTCAACAGATCATTTCCTTCTTAGACATACTCTAACGATGGTGACGAAAGAGACGTCATTTACATAAACATGGATATGAGTTGAAAGAACATGTACATTCGATGGTCACACAAACACAACCACAATAAATACTTCAAGGTAAACAAGAGACGCATATAAAACATGAATATGTACGTTTTGCATATTTACATGTTGGCATACCATTTCTGCCGGCGCATCGACACATCAGCCTACCTATACCAGGCCGGCCGAAAGACAGGTTTCACTCGTCCGTCACAGACCGACGCAAAAAGCAAGACCAGTGCCGAAGAAATTCCTCTTCATTGAGGAAGAAGAGCTCCTCTGATATAACAAACAGCAGCTCAGAGTACAATCGCTCTAGGATCGGGTAGAGCGCGCGGCGGCGGCGGCCCGCTACAACCGCCTCGCAGCGGTTGCGCCAGAGGCAGAAAGAGCCGGCAGCAATGAGAAGACAAGCGAAGCGGCCTCGCGTACAATGCCTAGAAAAAGCGAAGCGATTTGCTCTGCGGCAGCAAAATTCGGCATGTACGGCTCTCCAAAAAACGCGAGCAATGACACAATGCCTCAGAAAATGCTGATTTGTTTCCTTAAGGGAGCAATTGAATGAACAGTGCATAGTTTGTGAGATAATTGTCTCATTTTCGCTGGCGTTAGTCTGCCGTCAATTTCGTTCAGTGCCGCTACACTAGGATGTCTATATCGTGCACCCAATTATTGTAGGGAGAATATAATATTATCACGAAAAGAAAAGAAAAAAACAAAATAAAACGAAATATTTGATTACGTTTCACAGCGTCAAAAGAGAAAAAAATACGCTCGCTGTAAAGTAAGCTTCTTGGGCTAAAATACATATTGTAAGCGTAGAGTACTGCTGGACCACTTCAGAATGTAGCTCTAAGCCCAGGGGTAAGAAGTCAAAAAGGCTGTTCGAAAGAGTGTTCGTAATCATGTACAAAATTCAGTGACCTTAAGACATAAAACCAGAACAGGACGTACGTACAAACATATGTCAAGTTCATAAGGGGTGGGATTTTCTATCCATAAATATCATGCGCTTTTTCTAAATAAAAAATAAAGCTACAACTGTGCGCATACATTAAATGAAAATGACGGACATATCCCGCGTATCAAATACTTGGCATCAGTGCTGCACAAAAGTGCAAAAAGCATTAGTGTATGTTTTTAATAGCGAAGCTTCTTCAGCTAGACGTAACTGAATTGGACGCATTAGGCTGAAAAAAAAAACAGTGGACCAAAGTGCTATGAAGCGTTTCCCTCGACCAACTTCGTGCTGGCCAGGAGGCCCGCGAAACGCGGAAAACTTCGGGCTCTCTTACCCGACGGCACAGATGCACACTGCATCTAAGCTTTCTCCAAGGTTCATTTTTGGGAAATAAAATTTCACGATTACCAACAAAAAGCGGGTATATATATGTGCCTCTGTTGTCTACCATAAACTATCCTCATCGTAAATCCAATAAAATTTGAATAAATTGCTCTAATCAGCAACAATGAAGAAGTCAGCAGTGGAATGGAATGAAAAACTTTCTGTCCCGCAGGACGCGCTTAGCGCGTAGTGGGCGTCTCCCACCTAGGGACCAACAGGGTGTACCAGGCGGCCGCTCCGTGGGCCTGCTGGACGGCCTATTGCTGGTTGGCGAGAAGTGAGCTACTGAGGGACCTCTCCCACTTGTTTGAGGTAGAATCGGGAGGACTTGTTCTAAACTCTCAGAACATGTGTGCGAGTGTCGCAGTGTGTCTACATGATGGGTTTGTATCGCTGGGGTATGCATAAACATGAAGCCTGGCAATGTTTGGGTACGTGTGTGTCTGTAATAGGCGTAGTAGGTTAATGCCTGCGGTCTGTTTGGGATGTGGGGGTAGGAAAATACGGCGTTCAAGGTAAAAGTGCTTTGTTATTGCACGTAAAGGGTGCATCCAGATTGGTTTCACACTCAGCAAGATGGGGTCGCCCTGTGGTGGTGCGGTAGGTAAATGTGCGCGCTGCATCATGGGCGATCTCGTTGAGGTTGAATAGGGCACCCAGCACCTGACCGAGATGGGCGGAGAAACAGATAATAGTGTGGTGTTTCAGGGCACTAGGGTTTGCTCTCACAGGATACGCAACGCCTGGTCGGAGATGACTCCGCGTTCGAAGGCTTTGATGGCCGGTCTGGAGTCGCTGTAGATAAGTTCCCATTTGCTGTCGAGCATAGGTATAGATATAGCTACTTGCTCCGCTGCTGCGGGGTTTCGGGTGAAGTTTGTGCAGAGTTAAGAGTGTGCTGCATGGTGATACCGCGACCGCAGCGAAGGCTCGGTTGTTGTGATAGGCAGTGGCGTCCACGAACGAGACGTTGTCCGCTTCCATGTCTATGCGCTTGAGAATGGTGGTGACCTGCGCAAGGCGCTTCGTCTGTTGTATTCGAGGTGTAAATTTCGCGGAATGGGAGCGATCGTGATAAAGTCGCGGATTTCAGGGGAATCAGAATCAACTCTGGGGAGGGGGATCTCTGGCCCTCGAGGAGAAGCCGAGCTCGCGCAGAATATGACGGCCCGCCTTAGTGGTGGTGAGTGGGGTCAATTGCACGCGTTCCTGAGCTTCGGTGGTCTCTTCTAGCGTGTTATGTACGCCAAGCTCGAGGAGTTTGTGCGTTGGAGTTGTGATAGGGAGGCCAAGGACTTGTTTGACCACCTTGCGAATAAGCGCATTGAGTTGACCGCGTTCAGCACGTAGCCATTTGTGTATAGCGGCAACGTAGGTAAAATGGCACAAAACTAACGCGTGTACTAGACGCAGCAGTTGTCTTCTCTGAGGCCTTGGTGCCTGTTGGCTACTCTACGTACGAGTCGCATGACATTCTCAGTCTTAGTCCTGAGCTTCTGAACTGTTTGGTTGTTGGTTCCGCGTACTCGATGATCATGCCGAGGACCTTGGTGGTGTCTACCCTGGGTACAGTATGACCATCTCCGGTTTGGAGGGTGATATTGTCCCGACGTCGAAACAGAGGTCTTGCCGCAGAGATTGAGACACCAGAGCAGGTCGGTTCTTTTAATAGAACGCACAAGAAAGTTCTTTTTCATCCATTTCCTTGCACTTCATGGCACATGCACAACTGCCATTGTCTTTCTTTTTGACAAGCACGTGACATTTGCCCCCCTCCGAAAGAGGCATCGTCCCGACGCACAACTTAGGCGCTCTACCAAGAGAATGAAGTGGTCGCGTCAACTGGATAAATACGGTTTCATACGCACGACGTGTACGACTTCGGGTAAATGCTTTTGGCGCTGTTGTTTTGAAAGGGTGCGGCAGTCATCTATCATGGTCTTGTTCAGCCGAGATATGCGTTTGCGTAACCTCCGATTTAGGCACTGGCCCTTCCACCGGGCCAATAGAGACTTCTTGGCCTCAAGTAGGTGTGCGAAACGACTGTTCATCTTTTCAGTTGGAAGGTCTGTACTGATAGTTTTGGTTGCCTTGTTTGCATCAGCTATGAGCTGGGCCGTCCACGTCTCGAGGCTCGGTGGGGTATCGAGAGGGGGTCGTTCTGCGCGGGTCTTACGAAAGAGGTCCCAGTCGACCCACGTGTACGACTTGGTCTTTCTGCTTACTGTGGGGAGGTGTACGGCATATATGATGTGGTCGCTACCGAGATCTACCGCGAGCTGATGATTTATTATTACTGCTGGTAAGTGTCCACTACGGTAGCTGTATTAGGTATATAAGTAAATAAAGAAAGGAAGGCTTGCGGAATGAAAGACAAAACACATTTAGGTGCATCAACAATTATCACGTATTGTATTTGTGTTCCTCATAAATGACCGGAACAATTTCCTCGTTGTTTGGAGGAAAAACGGTGCGCTGCCATCACCTGTGAGGCAAGGTTGGAACCAACAGCGGAGCTAGCATACGACATAATTTCAACGAAGGTTTTGCTAGGAATTCGAAGGTAATGTCAGAGATGCTAATGTTTTGCTAGTAGTACCTGTGTCTCTGGCATGTGTGGCTAGGCTTGGCTATTCGTCGGTATTGGTCGGTTTTCCCCCCTACGCACATGTTACGTGCATGGTCTTGGCGGAAACACATCGGGTGACTAGCTGTTGCGTGTGCTTATCGGGAACTTGTCACGCAGTGTCACATGTCGCAGTTTTATTTGCACTTCGTATAGTTGGGCGATTTTAGCGGAAACTTGTGCCATGATTAGTTGTTACGTGACGACTCGTAATATTATAAATGTGGTTGCTTGTTACGTGATGTTACCTGATTTTAGTCATGTGAATGATTACGTGTCTTACGTGATAATATTGAAGTCTATAGATCTTCCACGACTTCACATCGCTTTAAAAGTGTGGCAGCTTGGGCTAATTGGTATGGCATGACGATAGCTATAGCGCGAGAACAAAACGACGACACAGGGACAAGAAGGACACAAAACTACTCACGTGTCTTAGAGTTACATTGGTTTAGGCAGTAATACATGTGCCTAGCAGTTATACTTGGTTATAGCGGGAGCATGTGACTTGACCAGCTCTTACGTGTTGTTAGGCGCTTCTAGACACATGAATTGATGTCACGTAATGTTACGAAATATACCTGACTATATGTCAAGAAGTTTTAGTCAAAGTACTGAACGTTACGGGTTGAACTTGCGAGACTAGATGTGTTGTGATCTGCAGTCACGTCATTGGACGTTGCGCGACGTTGTAATAACAAGTTGAGTAATTAGGTGTTACTGGACGTTATGCAGTGATTAGTCACATAGCTAATTATTAAAACACCTTCGAGAAATGTATTCCTTGATGCTTTCAATGCGCACGATGTATTAAGAGCACGGATTGAGACAAAATGTGTAAGATATATAGGGTGCATACGCACGGAAAGAAACAATGGTCACAGTAGCGTTGTAAGTATAAAGAATCGGGTACTTTTTGTCGTATCCAATGAAGACAGATGTACGACGGCCGACGGAAGAACTTTCTCTTGAACGTCTCTTTCTCGTTTGGTAGTGCTACTTTGACAGCGTCGCATGCGTGACGCCAGTATGTAAATCAGGTCTTACAGGACCAATAAGGACCAAATAAAGACCTGAAAATAACAACCTACAGGTGGTCAATTTTCAGGAACCTTCCACTACAACGTCTCTCATAACCATAAGGTGGTTTTCGGAGGTTAGACGCTAGATATTAATACACAACAGCCGGCACAGCGTGGCTTCGAGAACGAGAAAGACGACGTTGGTGGCTGGTTGTTGATGAACTGTCGCCATCTTGTTCGCCGAGCATGGTGCATCGTATTTATTTTTTTAAATAGGTTACCCGTAACATTATTGGTGGAGGTGGACGACTCCGGTACCTTGATGGAGACGCGCAGCGGTCGCAACACCGGGAACTCTTCGGCTACTTCAACTGCCAGTGCCTCATCACCACCGGTCTCTCGATCCGAGTCGACAACCTACGTCACCCTGCCACCCTTGCGGGATCCTTTCTCCGCTGACGGTACCATCGACGTTGACTCCTGGCTGCACCGGTACGAGCGAGTCAGTGCTACCCACCGCTGGGATCCCACGGCTCATGCTCGCCAATGTTGTGTTTTACCTCGACGGCACGCCGCGGACATGTTTCGAAACCAACGAAGCCGAAATCACAAGCTGGGATCTTTGCAAATCGAAGATCCGTGATCTTTTCGGCGATTCATCTGGTCGTCAGCTCGCTGCCAAAAAGACTTTCGCCACTCGCGCCCAGACGTCTACTGAATCGTAGGTCTCATACATTTTTGACGTCTTGGCGCTTTGTAGCAAGGTCGACCAGCGCATGTCAGAAGAACAAAAAGTTAATCACGTCCTCAAAAAGATTGCTGACGATGCATTCAGCCTGCTGGTTTTTAATAATGTCACGAGCATCGACATGATCCTGACAGAATTCCGCCATCTAGAACAGGCTAAAGCCCGCCTCTTCACCCACGGCATCACGCGCCTGCCGAACACAGCTGCTACTTCCTCTTGTGATGACGCCGTCTACCCAGTTCCCCGATGTGACAACCTCACCTGCATCATTCGTCGCGAGGTCGAGGCAGCCCAACCAATAGCTACTCCATTTCCAACGCCTGATTCTTCACCGACCACTATCTCACTGATAGAAGCCGTTGTTCGTCAAGAATTATCGAACGTCGGCCTACACCCCATTCAACCAGTCTCCTCTGCCGAGCCTTTTTATCGTCGTCCCTCCGCTCCTCGATCTGGTTCCAACTACTCTCGACAGCCCCGCCGCGGTGGTCTAGTGGCTAAGGTGCTCGGCTGCTGACCCGCTGGTCGCGGGTTCAATTCCCGGCTGCGGCGGCTGCATTTCCGATGGAGGCGGAAATGTTGTAGGCCCGTGTGCTCAGATTTGGGCGCACGTTAAAGAACCCCAGGTGGTCGAAATTTCCGGAGCACTCCACTACGGCGTCTCTCATAATCATATGGTGGTTTTGGGACGTTAAACCCCACAAATCAATCAACTACTCTCGACAGCGCAATTTGTCCGAATGGCGCACACTGGACGACAAGCCCATATGCTTCACTGCCGACGTGTCGGTCATATAGCTCGCCACTGCCGCAATCACTGGGCTCCGCCGGCACACTATGGTCTCCTACCCAGGCCACTTCTGTCCACCAGTCGTCATCGACATTTGATTTTGATTCCCCTATGCCGACCACATCCCCTGATTCTGCCGCACCTCTGACGAGACCTCGCTACGCCCGCTCACCGTCCCCTGCTCGCCGTATCTCGTTCGCCCCCACAACGCCGTCCTGCCTCTCCGACCTATTCGCAGCGCCCCCGACCGGAAAACTAGGCAGTGCAGCTTCTGGAGATGAAGCTGCATTGAGGACGACCTGGGCGAGAAATCCTCGTGTAACATTACCGACCACCCGAAATCTGTTGAACGTTACTTTAGACAATGTACCTGGGCGCACGTTGATCGATACCGGCAGGCATGTGTCTATAATGAGTGTTGCTCTTCGTCGCCGCCTAAAGAAAGCTATCACACCCGCCTTGAATCGAGGCGTTCGAGTCGCCGACGGGGGAACTGCCGCGATTATTGGCATGTGCTCTGCCCGTGTGACTATCGCCGATAGAAGCACTGCTGTTCTTTTCACCGTTATAGAAAATTGCCCTCATGAAGTAATTCTAGACATGGATTTTCTAACCGCTCACTCGGCCCTTATAGATTGTTCAGCCTGCTGTCTTGACCTTGAAATGCCTCTACTTTCTGATCTGACCAACCCACCTGAAAGTCGCCTTTGCTGCATTGATTTCGCACGCCTTCCGCTTTACTGTGTCACACATATTGACCTCTTCTCTACACCACCTGTACCTCACGGCGATTACATGGTGGCCCCAATTCATGCTGTGATGCTTACGCGTCGCGTCGCTGTTCCGCCTACCATTTTGACAATCGTTGAAAACCACACATGCCTTCCTATTGTCTATTTTTCCCTCACTGCCCAAATTCTTTCACAAGGTATCTCCCCGGCCGAAATTACTGCTCTACAAGACCATACGGTTGAACCCTTCGAAGTGAATGATTGCTGCACCTCAGACCAAGAACCAACTCTATCACGTTCATCGGGCGTCGACGTTGACCACATGGTACCATCAGACCTTGCTCCTGATCAAGTGGAAGCCCTTCGTCACGTCCTGGAGTCCTATAGTGATATTTTCGACTTTGCAAGCACAGCTTTAAGCCGAACGAGTGTTGTTACTCATCGCATCAATACTGGTGACGCGAGTCCCATTCACCGACGTCCATACCGTGTTTCCGCGTCCGAGCGCACAGTCATACAACAGGAAGTCGAAAAGATGCTTGCAAAAGACATAATCGAACCCTCTTGTAGCCCCTGGGCTTCTCCTGTCGTCCTGATCAGAAAGAAGGATGGAACATGGCGCTTTTGTGTAGATTATAGGCATCTCAACAAAATTACGAAGAAAGACGTTTACCCGTTGCCTAGAAACGACGATGCCTTAGACTGCCTTTACGGTGCTACGTATTTTTCCACTATCGACCTTCGATCTGGCTATTGGCAGATCGCTGTGGACGAGATGGACCATGAGAAGACCGCATTCGTCCCTCTTGACGGGTTTTATCACTTCAAAGTTATGCCCTTTGGTCTCTTTATTGCGCCGGCCACATTCGAAAAAATGATGGACTTGTTGCTCCAAGGGTTTAAATGGTCAACCTGCTTATGTTATTTAGACGACGTTATCGTTTTCTCGCCCACATTCGACTCCCATCTCAAGCGTTTATCGGCGATTCTTGAAGTTTTTCGTCGAGCCGGACTTCAACTGAACTCCTCGAAATGCCACTTGACTCTTCGTCAAATAACCGTACTTAGCCACATCGTCAATTCCGCAGGAGTACGCCCAGATCCCGAGAAAATTTGCGCTGTCACGGACTTTCCTGTTCCAAAGTCAACAACGGACGTTCGCAGTTTTGTGGGCTAGTGCTCCTACTTTTGACGGCTCGTTAAAGACTTCGCCATTATTGCACGCCCACTCACAAACCTCCTGAAGGACACCCCGTTTTTCTGGGGCGCTGATCAAGCCTCATCTTTTTCCCAGCTCGCGACGCTCCTTACAACACCGCCGATTTTAGCTCATTTCAATCCATCAGCTCCAACCGAGGTTCGAACTGACGCTAGTGGGCATAGCATCGGGGCAATGCTATTGCAACACCAACGCGGACATGACCGTGTAATAGCATATGCAAGCCGACTGCTATCTACAGCCGAGCGCAACTATTCAATCACGGAGCGTGAGTGTCTCGCTTTTGTGTGGGCAGTCACCACGTTTCGCCCATACTTATACGGGCGTCCATTCCGGGTAGTCACCGACCACCACGCGCTCTGCTGGCTGGCCTCACTCAAGGATCCCACAGGACGCCTCGCTCGTCGGTCCCTACGATTACAAGAGAACACGTTCACCGTATCGTATTAAACAGGGTGGTCACATCAAGATGCGGATTGTTTATCACGCCACTCTGTGGAAGAGGCTGCCCATACTAACACCTTTCCAGACCTTCTGTCTGTGACGCAGCTACTCAACCTTGGCCACGAACAACGCCGGGTTGCTTCCCTGCGAACCATCATTGACAAGCTTGAGTCAATGCCTCGCGATGCATCTCTACAAATGTTCCTGGTAAAATACGGCATCCTGTATCGCCGTAACCTCGATCCATATGGCCATGACTTGCTCCCCGTCCTACCAGCGCATCTTCGTGCGACTGTTCTCAACCAACTTCAGTGACGCTCCTTTGGCGGGCCACTTGGGCGTCTCTCGGACATACGACCGTATACGTCGTCGTTTCTTTTGGCCTGGTCTTGCCCAGTCTGTTCGACGCTACGTCGCCGCTTGTGAGCCCTGCCAGCGCCGCAAAAATCTATCTTCCCTACCAGCAGGATTCCTTCTGCCGATCGACATTCTCATTGAACCTTTTTTTCGAGTTGGCCTTGAACTTCTCTGCCCATTCCCGATCTCCAGCTCAGGCAACAAATGAATCACTGTCGCCACTGACTATGCAACACGGCACGCTATCACACGAGCACTTCCGACGAGTTGCGCAACCGATGTGGCGGACTTTCTGGTATATATTATTTTAGTACATGGAGCTCAACGCCAACTTCTCACTGACCGGGGCCGGACCTTCCTATCAGCAGTGGTTGATGAAATCCTGCGCTCTTGCTCTGCCAAGCACAAGCTTGCCACTTCGTACCATCCGCAAAGAAACGGTCTTACGGAGCGCCTCAACCGCACCATAACCGACATGCTTTCTAAATACGTAGCGGCCGACCACCAGTACTGAGACGTTCATTTGCCATTTGTGACGTTCGCATATAATTCGTCACGTCACGGCACTGCCGGCTATTCACCATTCTATCTTCTATACGGCCGAGAACCTGCCCTACCATTTGACACCTTGCTGCCCTCGGTCACTGAGTATGCGGGCGAAGCCATCGCCCTAGCCTACCACGCACGCCAACTCGCCCGCAGCCGCCTGCAGGCCTCACATGAGCACCAAAGACAGCTCTACGATTCCCTTCATAGAAACGTGCACTTTTCACCGGGTTCACTTGTCCTCCTCTGGTCCCCCACTCGGCGTGTAGGGATTTCTGAAAAACTGCTGTCACGCTACACTGGACCATGCCACGTCGTTCGCCAGGTGACTGACGTTACATACGAGATCGTCCCAACCGATTCAACGTCATCATCGTCACCTTCAATTGACATCATGCACATATCTCGACTGAAGCCTTATCACCCTCCTTCTACCGCATCCGAGTTGCTCAAGCACCGAGACGGTGCTTATACCACCGGGGGGTGGTACACAACTTAATACACAACAGCCAGCACAGCCTGGCTGCAAGAAAGAGAAACACAACGTTGGTGGCTGGTTGTTGATGAACTGTCACCATCTTGTTCGCTGAGCACAGTGCATCGTATTCAATTTATTAAATAAGTTACCCGTAACAATATCAATCAACCATTACTTCTTTTCATTCAGTTATTTTTTTCTTTTTTACTCAACATTGTTCATGTTACCTGTTAAATTAGAAATTACAAATCCTTGGCCTATCCCCTGAATGGCTTTATGCTCTACTGTTTTAAAGCCCAAACACGTGCAAGATATCTGTCCAGAAAAATATATATGAGATTCCTATTACAATCATTTTTTGTAGATGGCAGTACAATCAGCCAAAGCTATAAAAGGTTATTTGTCAATTTTTTCTAAGACTTTTTTCACAAAATAAAACTTACATTAAGTTATAAGTTCACACGTCCTTCTATATGTCATGTTGTGTTATTGTTTTGAACTCTAATAATGCGCATCTACGTAGTAAATTCTGATGCGGCTGATCACCCTTGTGAGTATGAGTCACATATTCAAGGCTGCAGCACAAGCAGTTCGAGGTGCAAGTGCTTGAGACTTGTGTGCTTAGATTTAAGTGCACGTTAAAGACCCTCAGGTGGTGGAAATTTGCGTAGCCCTTCATTGCGGCGTCTTTCATATTCGTATAGTGATATCGGTACATAAACATTACACGTTATGAATACATAAAGAAACCAATCGAAAAAACCTGCTTCAAAGCCAGCGTATTATTCAAGGTGAAAATCAGCCGCTAAACACTTTGGAGACGTAAGTTTTGTAGCCCATGAGTAGTCAAACCTTAACACCTTCATGAAGGAGATGTTTTGGCGCATCATTTCGGCGTAAAGTGCATAAGCTACATGTCTGGAAGATGATGCCAGTATTTCATGATATTGGACTGAATCGGCACTCAAGACTCATAAAAAAACTCGAAGGCAACATATAACATCAATGAGCGTTTATTTAAACTACATTCATTGATAGTGCGTTGACGTTGCCTTTTTCGGGCCACCGTACACGAGAGGCTGATTCACTAACTGCTGTAATGCAGGATGCACCTGGATCATGCTGCTCCAGCCAGGATGGCGTACTTAAGTGGTGACGATGATGCATGACCCCGCGGTCCATGCTACCTACGCAAAGGAACAACTCCTCGAGCGAGGTCACGCAGCACGAAGACGCAACGTGATAGGCACGCCAAGATGCCGCCAGACAATCCTGGAGCAGTTGCAGTGGTGCGAAGTACACTGAGAGACAGAGTGTCGCCAGCTGCTCGCCCCATGCCGCTTCCCACTCGATGTCGTAGCGGAATCTTGGTAGCTTTGAAGGTATCATGTGTTTCTGAACAGGCTCAGCTGTAGTTGCAAGTGCAGTAAGGTTAGAATGGGAGTACTGGCCGCCGAAGCAGCGTAGCATGGTCTCCACCGGAGGCGGCAGTCGTGCCGTGCGAGGTAATGTTGGCGGTATGACAACGTGACCTCGGCGGTGATCACCGGTTGAAGAGCGTCGAGTCGCGCCCGATTCTGTTCGGTCTCTTGTGGCCATCCAGACCATGCACTGGGGCACCGCTGATGAGAGGTTGTACGAGGCAGGCGGGAACACACCACGTCTTCTTTCAGGGACTTGTTTTTTCGAACGCTTAAAAATTTAGAATGACAGCTTGCTCAGCTCGCTCGTGCTGGAGCACGTGGACACGCGTCGCCTGCTCTCGGGCAATTGAGATGCCAAAAAATAGAAAAAAACAACGAAACCAAAAACCAGATAGCGCAGAGTGAGAACAGGGACAGATGAAGATACTGTAGCGATGCGTAGGTAGGCAGGCTACTAAAACAAGCGTATTTACTAGAGTCAACTTGTGCCCACGAGTCTAATGGCTATGATCGTTGAAGTCCGAGTAGTCAAATTCTACATATCTAACTGTCATCCTCTTTTTCGCGGACAGAGCGCAGGAGCGCGTGGCGCATGCCAACCGGGTTTAACCTGCATGGTGCTCGTGCCACGATTGTCGCGACGTGGCCAACGTTTCGCAGCACTATCCCGCTCCTCAGATGCATCGGCACGATGCTTGGGACCATGAAAGAATGCGTGTGCATTCTTACTCGTTTTTCGGCGATCTGTCATGATAGGGCTTCATGCGGACTATACTCGGCGGCAAACATCTGTGGCAGCACAGCCAGAGCTACATGCGCGGAGCTTCTATACATATGTTAATACGCCAAGTAATCTGTTTTTGTGCGATTTCGGTTTCGGTTTCGCAAGCGCATCCAACATGAACTTTTTGGCACGACCATAGTGCAAATAAGTCGTTTAAAACAAGAACCTTCTTTGAGCATTGCGATTCATTTCAGAAAAAAAGAAAGGTACGACCGAGCAGATAGTTGGCAATTGCAACAGCGCAAAGCCAAAAAATTATTTTCTAAATTGCAGTGCATACTTGGTCCGCATCGTTGTTTTCCTTCTTTTAGAGACGCAAGAACGTGCTGGAGCCACGCAATAGTTTTTTAAGGAATGCTGATTCTCTTGCGAAGGCATCGCTTTCGACACCCATCATTCCTATTTTTCCTCTTATAGTACACATTACAGTGGCGCGATTTCGCACACTTAATATCAGGCAAAATTTATCAGACCCTGCACTGATGGCTTCTTCGGAGTACAACCACTTGTTATTTCCCCGGTGCAGTGAACTGTCTATTACAAGGTTGATGGAAGTTGTCACCACAAAATTTCGTTGCCACGTTACCTCCCTCAATTTTTACGTGCATAGATCAGGGTTATTGATTTCCCCATAGTGCATTTATTGTAATCAAGAGGAAACAATCAGTCTATTTTTATTAAATTGTCGCCGTTTCGATTTATTCAGACAAAACATACTAGCACCACCTCTTCAAAAATTGTGCTTGCTATTACCACAACCAGATGTTCTTTCATTTGGAGCCTCTACACTAGGTATTAACCACAGGGATGTTTCATTCGCCGTTCAGGAATACATATCACTGCGACTAAATGACTTTCTTGATAAATTGCGGTCTCATTATTTTTACTTTATCTCTTTTTCGGCGAATTCGCAATTGGAACTACAAATCATAATTAAATAACAAAAGTTTTTTAGGAAAGACACAATGCTGAAAGTATCGGGCAAATTGCCGAGGAAAACAACAACAACAACAACAACGATGACGACGACAAAGACAACAACAACAACAACAACAACAAAATGAGTGCCTAGCGATGGCGGTGAACCAAATACCCCGAAACGGTGGATGGCTTTTACGCCAACTAGTCCGTACATATATATTATGGGTGCGTGCGCTAGGTTACAGCGTGAGCTTGTTCCTGGCGCTTGTGGAAATTTATCTCGTGTCGGTGGCTGTCTTTGCTTCAACTCGACCCGCCAGTGCGGTATAGCTATTTCTAAAAGAAGAATAACGCAAACGTCAAACCAGCATAAAACAGCTTTCGACTAAATGCGTGAAACATGCATGACGAAAATGCTTCTATGGTCTCAATGCTGCCAGTCTCACGGCGCTATTGGTGAGGGAATTGAGATGCAAGGCACGACGCTGATAAGCGTTTATTCGAAATAACCCTTATAGGCAATACTATTGTCCATAGATTAAGTGATTCCACGCCCGCAATTCATTGCCGCTAGCATGTCCGCGAAATGTAGCGGCGCTCACTTGAACCACTGAAACCACGTGGGTGTGTCATGTCAGCGAGGTTGTGGCTGTGTGGCCCCACCATGCAGGAGTTCTTCGCTGTGTTCAGCCCCTCGAATTGGGTCACGCAGCAGGCAGACATGCGGACATCAGAAGGAAATCACGGGACTACCTTCTATAGTAGCAGCAGTGATGCTTCTGAGGTGGCGAGTGCAACCGAGCTGCTCTTCCGAGGTCACATCGGGCTCGGTGTTCTTGCAACACGCTGAGAAAAGCCACCCCACGGTTGTTAAGAAGAAAGTCAATCGTACCCGGGATGCAGCTCGGATCGAATGGAAGTACTGGCACTGGCAGCAGTGGTGCTCCAGGAGGTTCATCGAAGGCTGCCGTACCGCTGGCCAAGCAACCCGTGGCAGAGGGTGCCGATCATGAATGTGGCTTCCACCCGGTACAGGTCCAAGTTGCATGGCCATCCACTTTTGGTGGTTGGGGATCTCCAAAGACTGGTTGCGCAATGTAATACCACCGCTGGTCTTTTCGAATGAGCGTTTTCTAGCGACGGTTTCGAAATCCTCGATTGGGGACGACGGCTCGCTCATGATCGCTCGTGGTAGTTTTCGTGAGCGCGGATAACCTGCCCTCGTGCACCGCGAACAGTTGAGAAAAACAGGAAAGATGCGAAATTGGCGTGGCACTCGATGAACGACTACAGTGACAGCGTTGATGATGATCGTCACGACGAATCCTTGCGGAATGACAATATCCCAGTATCTAAATAAAGGCCACGGTCGAAGCTAATGGGCTTTTGTAAGAGGAAACCCACGTAGTGTTTGTCACCCTCCGCGTCAATCTGTCAATAAATTTTTTACAGTCAATCGGTACTCGGCCATGAACGCCATTTTCCTCTCCTTCACCAATCATTACTCTTCTCTCCACATTACCCTGCAAACGCCGGTATGTATTCCCATTAAGAGCTGCAAGAACAGCGTGTTCTCCTCTCCTCCTCTTCGAAAAGCTTGCGCCATTGGAGCGATATGAAATATGGTTGCCGCCGCGTCCCACTTTACTGCTGATAGGTGTTGTTTACAGAACGTCGGAGAAACTAGAGGACATAGTTTGAACCTCATTGAATTCAGAAATGTCAATGTTGCCCTGTGATGTCAATAACAGTTTTATGCCACACTAGAGAACAAAATTTGAGCTCGAATAGTATTCAGTTAGCTACCAATCTTGAAAATAGGCTTTTTTAGGCACTTACAGTAGTTTAGGCACGAACGGTGAAAATAGACAAAACAAGGTGCCACAAACACACTTGAAACGCCCTTTCTAACCTCTAAATACTGCTCATAAATCGAAGAGGCACAATAGGAAGGCACGATGAAAATAAGCATTTAACACCCGGTCTCAACTTATAATTACATAACCGGGGAACAAACAACTGGTGTCACAAATTGTGTTTCGAAGACAAAAAGCACTTCGCTCTTCGTATTGCGAAAGGTGGCTTAGAGGCTCATTATTACGAAGCTGTGCAAATTATAAAAAAAGGCACGTGGTAGTGAGGCAAGTAGAGCAGCAACTTCAGCAGTGAGGGCTCGAACAGAATAATTGGCAGCCGGGTTTAAAGACCTCGCAAATGAAGGACGAAATATGAGAGGGCAAATGTTACCACGATTTGAGCCATTGGGCACAGGAATACGCTTGCAATAAGCTCAGCTTCTTGGAAGAAAGTACGCGCTATAAAACTTAGGGTACACCACGTACAATCATGAATGTACCTAGAAGCAGTAGTGCAGTGAATCTGAGAGGCTATTTGAAATGGCATGCACAGTTGTGTTCAAAGTTCAGTGACCTTTCGCGGTAACCAGAATTTGACGTTCGTTCACACGTGTGGAATGGTCATAAGGAATTTTTGACTCAATAATTGACTATCATGCACTCCTATTTGAAAAATTAGTGCTATAATTTGTGCACAGGAATTAAAAAAAACAGCCAGATCGCGCATGTACGTTACTTGGCCTCTCTGTTGCATTATAATGTAAAGCAATAAAGCGAAGGGTGAAAATATCATAAGTGTATGTTTTAACAAAAAAGCTGGTTATGCTAGTGGTAATTTTAACAGGTTATCAGAAAACGTGCTTGAAGTCAGTGCGGCCGGCCGAAAGACTATTATAGTAATAAACGGACATGAGCCAGAAAAAATACTCACTACACATGACTTGTCCACTAAAAGTGAAGAAAAAAAGCAACATTTAGCCAAACAAGTGGCAGCAAAGTGAACGCGGTGAGAAGACGACCCGGATGCGACATATGGCCCATACACCATCTCTCGTCTGTCTATGGTTCAGCTAGAACAAGTGCGTAAGAGCAAATAGCCGACAAAAGGTACAACGCAAGCACAAAACGACATCAACAATATTTCGACTAAACATTTAAAATTCACTCGACAAAAATGTATGTTCTATCATAACTTACGCAATCGCATGGCTTACTTGTTAGGAAAAATGAGTGTCGGGAGATGACGCTCAAAGGCATTTATTCAAAATAAGCCTTGTGGGCTATACGAAAATCTGTATATATCAGCGTTTTACGCCCGCAATTCTCTGCCACTTGCATGTCGGCAAAGTGCGGCGCAGCTTGCTTCCACCGCAGAGACCACGCAGGCGTGCCGTATCGGTCAGGTTGCCGGCGCGTGACGCCGTCACGTATGTTTTCTCCGCGGCATACAACACCTCGAACCGGGTCACGCAGCACGCAGACATGCAGACATCGCGGGTCACGCAGCCCGTAGACACGGACGCAAGGACGCCGCGGTTTCACTGGGCCGCAGTAGCAGTGGACACAGTGGTAAAATGGCGAGCGTTGCGAGCGGCTCTTCCGAGGTTGCCTCGTGCTCGGTGTTGTTGCGGCACGCTGAGGACTCCGAAGCCATCTCACGGTTGTCAAGAAGAAAATCAGTTATTGTTCGGAAGGCAGCATGGACCGAAAGAAAGTACTGGCCTTTCGCCGCAGTGGTGCTCGAAGAGGTTCATTAAAAGCTGCAGGACTGCTGTACCAGAAAGCCACGGCAGAATGCCCCGACCGTAGACATTGCTTGCGGAGCGTAAAAATCTTCTCGGCGAAGTACCAAGTGGGGTGGCCATCCACTCTTGGTGTTTAGTTATCTCAAAACACCGGTTGTGGATTGCAGTACCACCGCTGATCTTGTCGAAGAGGCGTTTTCGACCGACGGTTTCAAGATCCTCGATTTGCAACTATGGCTCGCTCATGATGGCTCCTGGCAGTCCTCGTGATCACGGGTTATCGGCCCTCGTGAATCGCGAGCACTAAAAAAAAAGCAAGATGCGAAAGCGCTGCGCCACTCGATGATAAAGGACTCTAACAAAGACGATGACGGCGTTAATTATAGAGGTACGATGATTCGTCAATAAATTACACCTACCTATAAAAAATGAAAATAAAGTTTATTCATTCCATTCCATTTCAACAAAAATGTACCTAACTGATTGCTACTGCTAAATCAAAGGTCATTGGCTAATATAGTAATTGAAATACAATTCCTGGGGTTATAACAACCTTAAATCATGAAATGAATATAAGAGGCGCCTTATATATGAGACGTCCCCCGCTACGCCACCGATCGCCAAAGAGAGGGAAGAACACTCAACTCTTTTTCTACCCGGTTCCCTCTTGGCTACGTGTCTCAATCATTTCTCACATACAGGGATTCGTGCTGGGGCCGGGAAGTAAGAGACGCTACGACTTGTTTCTGTTTACTGATTCATCAAATTTAATACTAACTTAAAACATCGTATACCGCGTACATCAACCACTACAATAAATTATAACACATGATTTGGACATTTGTGACATGCGACGCCGGATACATAAGGGAAATAACGGTGCCAATACAAAGGTGCCTCAATACAAAGTAAACACATGACGACATAAATTATAAAGTCATTAATTAACAAAACCACGCAATGTCTCAATTCGCCACCTCCCTTCCCGCAAAGTTACTCTAAATAAGGTGCATAAAGTCCGTCTCACGAAAGGTCCATGTTGACGGGGGCCTCGGAGCTGGTTGTTCAAAACGGGGCCGAAGGTTGGTTCTTTCCGTCGCGGTCTGATCTGTCTCCTTCCGTCGCCGTCTTCATCGTCTTCATCATCGTCGCTTACGTCGTCCCTCTTAGTGGTTTCCATCTTAGCTTCTCTACCATTTCGAGCTCATCACATCATCTCTCTGACTTCCTTCGACTCTTCACATCGTATCTCTCCGACCCCCAAACTCGTCTCGTAGTCCCCTTTTTGTAGGACCCGACTCCGCCCTACCGGGGCACCAAAACCCGTCCGCCACTCCACGCGGCATAACTTTTCTTCTCAGTCCGAGTGTATCCTCTTCGGCGGCCGCCCCCGCGGCCTACACCAGTAGAAAACCCTCTCCCAAACAAAGCCGAGAAAGTAACGACGTACAAACTCAAGCCTCAGGGAGAGTTATGGGCCGAGCCGTCCGAAGACACTTTAATTACGGGCGAACAATGGTCTCGATGCTTCCGTTACTTGGTGAGCCGATGTCGAGACCAAGTCTCAACGTTTCTATGCAGCTCGGTGTCTCCCCCGAAATTCTCCGTAGCCGCCGCTTCCTCGTCGTTCACCGTCGCGGGCGGCCATCAGCGCAGAACGCAGTAAGAGCCCTGGCGCCACGGAGACTGACGGAAAGGCATAATGGACCCAGCACAGGCACTTGCCGCAAAGGTCGCTTTCCCCGAACCAACAAAAGGTGTTCTGCTGCTCCCCCATGCCACAGATCTGAAGGGTGCGCGCCGATTATTGTACTCTGTCACATCGTCTGTAGACGACAAGGCGCTGCCCGGTCCTCGTGTCTGCGCGGGGGAGTCCGTGAGGATAATAGAAACAATTCTTCTGGTACTTAACTCCGGAATGCCCTTTATGCGTGGGTTTGAGAAACGAGCGCACACATCTCGAAAGGAGCGGGGTTCAGTCCGTGTTTGCGGGGACGTCACAATCCCTTCATCTTGCAGAAGAATTTTCCCAGCGGGGAAATTCAAATGCGAGAAATGCGGGCGCATAACGCCTTTGAGTTGCGCAGCGAAATTGAGACACTGCGGCAGACTTAGGAATACGATACGCGAACACAGTACACTTGCGATTCAGCCGTGGCGGTGGCGCGTCGCTAAAAGGAACCAAGCAGATTGTCGCTGAATCATCACCCACCACGAAGCAGTTTGATTCCGTATTTCTACCGCGCACAACACACTTGAAACCTTCAGAATCACTGCAGAAACTCGTGGGTGACGCGTGGACAAAACGCACACTGGTCACAGCTGTTCGTCGGATGGTTTGGCAAGCAGCGTTCAGTCATGAATGCGGAAGGTTCACTACCATGTGAGCACATCACACACTTCACCTGCACTGTCCACTCTCGGCACAACCGAACACAGGATACACACATTTCAATACACTTTCATTTCACACATGCACAAAATTTTAAGATCTTAGCGAACATATCAAACCAAACGAAAAGTGGGATGGCGGGAGAACATAGGTCATACAAACAGCAACACTGAATTACCCTCGCGTACCATCTCCTGCCTGGCCTCATTTCAAAACACAATCAACTATATAAAACAAGTGTACAAGCCAAAGCAAAACAATATGAAAAAACTTAAACTTCGACAGAAGGTCTTTACTAAAGTAACATGCACAATAACCAAGTAGAAATTATAAAACATAAAATGGCATACAACATCGCGGACTCTTATGACCCTAGCCGATCCCCGTGCGCTCAGCGTCTACCTGTATGCAGACTTCTTCCTCGACTCCGAGTCCCGGACCCTCATTAGATGGTCCGAACTTCAACCTACTCAACCCAGTCGCGGACTGGGGCATGTGCGAAGCTTTCCTATAAGACCACCGCTGCGCGTGCCCGGGTTTGGTGCGGTGTACATCGAGTGTGCTGCAGTTCCCCTCTGGCCCCACAAAACCCACCCCGTTGCGATCTAGGCATTCCTCAATCTCATTTACTCTCTCCAACGTTCGGTTTATCACCGTGTCGACCAAGACTCCGACAACTGCATCCTCAGATAACCCATTCTCATTCGACTCCATATCTGCTACTCCTACGGGTAATGCCTCATCGTCTCGTGGGACCTTCGAGGTAGAAACCGCAGCTAAACCATCTGCACACGCTCCAGCGACCTCGACAACCTTTCTTTCACCCAGTGGCACCGGGGTGCCAGGTTTCTTCTCAAACACACATTCGCTCAATGGCGGAACATCCTCCTCGATCACGGAAATTACATTAACCGCTTCCGCACACGCTGAACCGTGACTCGTTTTTACGGAGCTTCTTTCCTCGTGAATATTTACGGTCGCGATTGACCTCTGTGCGTCACTGTCATGAGAAGGGGTTGCGTCTAGGTTTCCAGATTCGACTTTTCCCTCCCTCTCCTTGCCTTTGTCAATGCGACCGCCACCCGTCGAATTCCAATTTCGTCGCCGGTACCGGTGGCATTCTCGCCGATTGTGACCAAACCTGCCACAGTTATAGCACCCGCCGGGATAAGGGAGCTGCTTCGGGAATTCCTGCCAATTTTGTGTCACCTTTTTGCGTACTGCCAAGCTCTCCACAAGTTTTTCGAGGCGGCCAAGGTGGCTATGCATCTCATGAACCTCCGTGTCCTCTTCTACATATCGAATGGGTAACGAATGGCTGCTCGACACTTTCTCATTCTGCTCCTCCTTGACCGCTATGGCAATGGCCTCGTCAAACGTTTATGGGTCTCGAGAGAGAACAAATCTGCGGACCGGATCCCTCAGGCCTAATAAAAATTGCTGGTGCAATTGTTCGTCTAGAATTTCGCGGCGCAGTGAAGCTTTCACCGGATCCTGACTATCGGAGCTCGCCAGGGTGGCGGTCCCGAGGATGCGCAAGCGACTCGCAAATGACCTCACCTCCTCATCTGCCTTCTGCCTCGCGTTTAAAAACCGTTCCGTTTTAAAGATAAGTGGTTTCGTATCGAACCTCTTGAGGGCCAAATATTTGAACTCAGAAAATTTTGAAGTCGCAGCGACGCCATCATCCCACTACGCAAAATCGTGCGCCGCGCCTACCATCTTGCATCGTGCTATGCAGATCAGCTCATTATCCCGCCATCCACCCAAGCAACCAACCTGCTCCAAAATTTTCAAGAAAACCCCAATATCAGGACCCGTATCACCTCCCGTAAACGATGGAACCATGTCCGCTAACATTAACGCGCTCATCTCGAGTGGGTCGTCTCTGTCGGTCATCTTATTAGCCTGCTCGTTAATTTTGCCGCCTCTCCTTCCCTAGTACGAGGGTGAAATCTCGCACCGTTGCCCCAGCAGTAATCCCACCGCTGCCACCACTTGAGACGTCCCCCGCTACGCCACCGATCGCCAAAGAGAGAGAAGAACACTCAACTCTTTTTCTATCCGGTTCCCTCTTGGCTACGTGGCTCAATCATTTCTCACATACTGGGATTCGTGCTGGGGCCGGGAAGTAAGAGACGCTACGACTTGTTTCTGTTTACTGATTCATTAAATTTAATACTAACTTAAAACATCGTATACCGCGTACATCAACCACTACAATAAATTATAACACATGATTTGGACATTTGTGACATGCGACGCCGGATACATAAGGGAAATAACGGTGCCAATACAAAGGTACCTCAATACAAAGTAAACACATGACGACATAAATTATAAAGTCATTAATTAACAAAACCACGCAATGTCTCAATTCGCCACTTCCCTTCCCGCAAAGTTACTCTAAATAAGGTGCATAAAGTCTGTCTCACGAAAGGTCCATGTTGACGGGGGCCTCGGAGCTGGTTGTTCAAAACGAGGCCGAAGGTTGGTTCTTTCTGTCGCGGTCTGATCTGTCTCCTTCCGTCACCGTCTTCATCGTCTTCATCATCGTCGCTTACGTCGTCCCTCTTAGTGGTTTCCATCTTAGCTTCTCTACCATTTCGAGCTCATCACATCATCTCTCTGACTTCCTTCGACTCTTCACATCGTATCTCTCCGACCCCCAAACTCGTCTCGTAGTCCCCTTTTTGTAGGACCCGACTCCGCCCTACCGGGGCACCAAAACCCGTCCGCCACTCCACGCGGCATAACTTTTCTTCTCAGTCCGAGTGTATCCTCTTCGGCGGCCACCCCCGCGGTCTACACCAGTAGAAAACCCTCTCCCAAACAAAGCCGAGAAAGTAACGACGTACAAACTCAAGCCTCAGGGAGAGTTATGGGCGAGCCGTCCGAAGACACTTTAATTACGGGCGAACAATGGTCTCGATGCTTCCGTTACTTGGTGAGCCGATGTCGAGACCAAGTCTCAACGTTTCTATACAGCTCGGTGTCTCCCCCGAAATTCTCCGTAGCCGCCGCTTCCTCGTCGTTCACCGTCGCGGGCGGCCATCAGCGCAGAACGCAGTAAGAGCCCTGGCGCCACGGAGACTGACGGAAAGGCATAATGGACCCAGCACAGGCACTTGCCGCAAAGGTCGCTTTCCCCGAACCAACAAAAGGTGTTCTGCTGCTCCCCCATGCCACAGATCTGAAGGGTGCGCGCCGATTATTGTACTCTGTCACATCGTCTGTAGACGACAAGGCGCTGCCCGGTCCTCGTGTCTGCGCGGGGGAGTCCGTGAGGATAATAGAAACAATCCTTCTGGTACTTAACTCCGGAATGCCCTTTATGCGTGGGTTTGAGAAACGAGCGCACACATCTCGAAAGGAGCGGGGTTCAGTCCGTGTTTGCGGGGACGTCACATATATAAGAGCTTCTGAAATGACGAGCGCTTGAGATTTTTTAACCTGCGCTTAAATCGAAGCACTTAGGCGTCAAGCATTTCTGGCTCCATAGAGTGAATGAAATCTACGCCTAACTCTATCGAAAATGCGGCCACGGGAGCCGTATTTTCCAAAGATGAAGGAAAGGAATCACGATAGAATTAAAAATCTGTGAAGTACAGTAATATTTGTATTCCGTTGCACTTAATAAATAAGCTAATACTGAAACAGACTGACTTGTAACTATATAAATATAGAGTTACCTGAATAATAAATCTTTCTTTCTGGAGGCAGTGTATCAGGATTTAAAAAGCGGATTTTAGGTGCCAAATATAAGCAGGTAAAAGCACTGAAGCCTTCAACATCGCAAAATAATTGTAAAATAATTTGTTATAAAAATCCCAATAATTTTGTGCAGGAAGCCGGAAACGTGATTGTCTGTTACGGCCTAAGGCGTCTACAGGTGAACATGGCCGTCAGTAATACTTTGTCCCGCTCGGCCCGCAGAGCACAGTTTCCTTTTGGTGTGTGACTTAGTGAGTCAAGTGTGCTACAGACTGCTGGGTGTCTTTATGGTACGGCTAAAAAAAAGAGCAGGAGCATATCACCATACTTTCAAAAGACCATAAGGAAAGGATGTCTCCAATTGGCCTGCTGAACGTGTTTAGAGCCAATAATTTACATGGCGAGGAACACCTTCTAAAAATGGTACCGCTCGGTTTATCTGCCTCCAACCTTTGTGAGGGAGCATGAACCAAGAGGAAATACCCATCGGCATCATGTTATAATAAATATAAAATTATGTTGGATACAATTCTGATATTTTCATAATTGTCACCCACCCACTAAGGTCTTGTCAACTGTCCAGAGTGCAACGAAATAATAAATGCAGAAAGAGAAAACAAAATGAATATAGTGTAGAGATAAAACTTAAAATAAACACCGAGCATCCTACTAAATGGCTAGTGTATGAACAGCTGTAATGCCAGCTTGAATTGTAATGAAAAAGTTCGGCACATCCCACGTTTTTTTGGAATCGACGTTACCCGAAGCATGCGGATGTAAGGTGACCAGATTGTACTTTTTTACTAAGCGACACGTTATGAATTCACGCTAAATACATGTACGAATGTTGCACGCACAGACATATTTTAAGTACTCACACAAGTTTATATAAACAGTTGTTTGCAGTTTCGCAACGATTCCAATACCAACATGAATATTAGCAGCACCAGAATCGATAAGCGTATATAAAGCAGTGGTGCTCGCGAGGATGGTAGCCCTGGACACTGCTAATAAGTATGCTGATGATGATGATGTTTGATGTTTTATGGCGCAAGGGCCATTTCACGGCCAAAGAGCGCCAGTTCATCTTACTAAAAATATGGACAATGATTGTGATAAGCGGCTGTATAATGGCCATAAAATTACTCGCAGTAAGGCGGGTAAAAACATACAAGTAATAAAATCATGACCATGCCGTGAAAGGTGTGTGTGATGTGAACAGATGACAAAAGTTGGTGATAATAAAAGACGATGGTGGATATGTATGGCAATAGCACAAGTGCCTCACTCGTTCAAACCCTTGCGTCCAAGGGCCGTGAGGCATGTGCTTTTTTGTGTAGCCACCGCAGCGAAAACCTCTCTGGAGAGGTCATGCTACGGTATGCCCGGGTATATGACATGAAAGCTGTGAATTTCTTTTAAAAACGCTAACAATGAATTATGACTAAAAAGTGGTTTCCTACCGACAATTATTGCAGGGTGTAAAGGTATATGTTGTCGGTAGAGTATTGGAAAATGTTGTTTTCTAAGAGTTTCTAAGTGTTTACACTGAATTAACATGTGAAGGACGGTTAAGTATTCCCCACATCTGTCACACAATGGTGGATTGCCACCAGACAAAAGGTGTGTGTGTGTCGTGTATGTGTGTCCTATCCTGAGTCTTGTTAGTGTTACCTCTGTTAGACGCGATTTTGATACTGGTGGCCAATGGCCAAGGTGTGGCTTGATAACGTGTAGTTTGTTTTCTGTGTGTGTATCCCACTTGCTCTGCCAGTCGTCCCTGAGTTTTCGTTTGAGAGACGGCTTAAGTTCAAGGGCCGGGATTGATGTCGGTGTAACGGTGGTGCTTTCGTGGGCGGATGCAGCAAGCTGATCCGCCATCACGTTGCCTTGAATCTCACGGTGCCCTGGCACCCAGCACACAACAACATGTCTGTTGAGTGTGTAGAGGGTGCATAAAATGGAGTAAAGTGAAACGAGGACAGGGTTTTTTTTGTTTTTTAAGACTGTGCAGAGCCGTTACCACACTGAGGGAGTCTGTATAAATTACTGCTTTTTGTATTTGTGATTGTTTGATGTGTTTAGCTGCCACAAGTATCGCGTAAGCTTCCGCTGTGAAGATACTTGTGCCTGGATGTAGAGGGCCAGCATCCGAAAAGGAAGGGCCAACAGCAGCGTAGGACACAGAAGAGTTAGACTTAGAGGCATCTGTGAAAAACTCAGGACGTGTGTATTTGTGTTGAAGTTCCAAGAAGTATGTTCGAATATGGGCAATAGGCGCATGTTTTGTAACTTCTAGGAAAGACACATCAAAATCTATAGTCTGCCACTGCCACGGTGGCGGGTATGCTACAGGAGCCATTAAACTGTGTTCTAGTGAGACTCCAGTTTCCTCAGCTAGACCCTTCGGGCGAACTGAGAAGGGCTGCCTCATCGAAGGCCTGTTTTGAAACAGAGTTGAGCTCGACAAATCATTAATTGTAGAGTATGAGGGGTGCTCCTTGTCTGCTTTCACCTTAAGGAAATATACAAAGGACATGTAGGTTCTTTGCAGATGAAGGGACCACTCATTTGACTCAACGTAAAGGCTTTCTACGGGGCTGGTGCGAAAAGCACCCGCAGAAAGGCGGATGCCCGAATGGTGCACGGGATCCAGCATCTTCAAAGCACTTTGAGTCGCTGACTGATAAACAATGGCCCCATAATCTAAGCGGGTGCGAATAAGGCTTCTATACAGGTTCATGAGGCATTTCCTGTCACTACCCCACGTAGTACGTGACAACACTTTTATAACATTCATGGCTTTTAAACATTTTGTTTTTAAATACTTTATGTGGGGTACGAAGGTCAACTTGTCCAAGATTAAGCCTAAGAATTTACGCTCGGCTTTGACGGACAGTTGTTGCCCGTTCAGTTGAATGTCGGGTTCCGAGTGCATGCCTCTCTTTCGAGAGAACAAGACACACGTGCTTTTTTGTGGGTTAAGTCGAAATCCGTTTTCATCTGCCCATTTGGAGACCTTATTTAAACCAAGCTGAACCTGCCGCTCACACATGGCCAAGTTGCATGACTTGAAGCCAAGCTGAACGTCGTCGACATATGTACAATAGAACATATTGCGAGGGATGGACAAGTGTAAGGAATTCATCTTGATGAGAAAAAGTGTGCAGCTAAGTACACCACCTTGTGGCACGCCTGTTTCCTGAACGAAAGTTTGCGAAAGAACCGTGCCTACTCGGACACGGAATGTCCGGTTTGACAGGTAACTTTCGATTATGTGAAACATTCTTCCGCGTACGCCAAGGTGGGACAGGTCTCTTAGAATTCCGAAACGCCATGTTGTATCATAAGCCTTTTCGATATCGAGGAATACAGAGAGAAAATATTGTTTATGAACGAAAGCGTCTCTGATCTGTGCCTCGATACGAACAAGGTGGTCTGTCGTGGATCTACTCTCTCGAAACCCGCACTGAAATGGGTCGAGCAAATTGTTTGTTTCAAGAAAGTGTACAAGTCGGCCGTTTATCATTTTTTCGAAGACTTTGCACAAGCAGCTTGTAAGTGCAATCGGCCTGTAACTCGAAGCTAAAGATGGGTCCTTGCCTTCTTTCAAACTGGGAATAACAATCGCCTCTTTCCAGGAGGTAGGAATAGTTCCAGAAGACCAAATAGCATTGTACAAACAAAGTAAGGTTTTTCGGGTTTCGTTTGGTAGGTTTTTCAACATTTCATACATCACACGGTCTGAACCTGGGGCGGAAGTACTGCAGGAGTTTAGAGATGTTTGGAGCTCAGCTAGACTGAAAGCTTGGTTATATGCCTCGTATCTAGTGGATTTGTGTTCGAGTTTCTGCTTTTCTATTCTTGTTCTGTATTTTTGGAAAGTGTCAGTATAGTGGGATGAGCTGGACACCTGTTCGAAGTGTGCACCGAGGAAGTTTGCCTGATCTTCCAAGGTGTCACCCTGAGTGTTTACGAGTGGAAGTGTGTGTACTTCTTTTCCTGCTATCCTACCGACCATGTTCCAGACTTTAGCTTCCTCTGTGTATGAATTGATCCCTGACAAAAACTTCTGCCAACTTTCTCTTCTTGCCTGCCGACGCGTTCGCCTGCCTTGAGACTTTATTTTCTTGAAGGTGTCAAGATTTTCGGCTGTCGGTGAGTTCCGAAGCAGCCTCCAAGCTCTGTTTTGCTGTTTGCGCGCGTTTTGGCATTCAGAGTTCCACCATGGCACACGCCGTTTTCCAGGGTGTCCATTTGTCTGTGGGATGCATTTTGTTGCAGCATCAATCAAAAATGCTGTGAAGTAGTTGACAGCAACATCAATGTTCAAAGTACTTATGTCATTCCAACCTAGACGAGCGATGGTATAAAAGTGTTCCCAGTCGGCTCTGTTTATGAGCCACTTGGGAAACCGTGATGGACACTCAGTTACTGTATTTGTGCTCAAAACTATGGGGAAGTGGTCACTTCCGTACAGATTACTGACGACTTTCCACTGGAGTAGGGGCACAAGAGATGGGGATACTATGCTTAGGTCTATGGAGGAGTAGGTGTTATTGGCGAGATTATAATAGGTTCATTCTTTTCGATTTAGAAGACACGCGCTTGAGGAGAGAAGGAACTCTTCAATCAGTCGACCTCGCGCGTCATACCGAGAGTCACCCCATAGCCTGCTATGCGCATTAAAGTCTCCAAGGAGAACATAGGGCTCCGGAAGTTCATCAATTAAAGAGTGTAAATCACGTTTTTGCAGCTGATAGCTAGGAGGAATGTAGATAGTGCAGATTGTGATCAGTTTATCAAAAAGAACTGCTCGAACAGCCACTGCCTCAAGGGATGTTTGGAGTTGTAAGTGTGTGCATGCAATTCCTTGATTCACCATGATGGCAACACCTCCGGATGATGTCATAGCATCAACACGGTCCTTTCGGAAAATAACGTATTTACGGAGAAAATTTGTGTGTTTTGAATTAAGGTGTGTTTCTTGTACACACAGCACTTTTGGTGAGTATTCGTGTAAGAGTTCTTGGATGTCGTCAAGGTTTCTGAAAAGGCCCCTGACGTTCCATTGTATAATTTGAGTGTTCATGGTGAATGTAAAATAGTGCTGTGTGTACGAAAAGCGAGTGGCTGTTTAGACAGAGTTTGACTTCACTTAACAGGGCCGTCACCAGGCCCTGTTATCGGCTTTTTTGTTTTCTTGGCGCGCTCCAAGGAGCCACGCCGCTCTTTCGGCACCAAGGGTGCCGACGTATCCATTGCCTCCTCGGAGGCACTGGATGCCCGCACGTGCGGGCTGCTAGTTCGAATTTCGGGCCTCACCTGGTGAGGTGAGGCCTTGAGACTGGAGGACTCTGGAGTCTCCGGTCTCTGTTTGGGAGTAGGCGGTGTAGCCTGGGCTACAGCCGCCTTGGGGGCAGGTGCCACAACCACCGGCTCGGTATGCGCGGGCCGAGGGAGTGGCGAGGGCTGGTGCGGCGGTGCCCCCTGACGCGCCGGATCAGCGTATGTAGCTCCATAGAATGGAGCGACTCTTCGCCGTGCTTCCTTAAATGTAATGTTCTCCTTCACCTTCAACGTAATTATTTCTTTTTCTTTTTTCCAGTATGTGCAGGAGCGTGAATATGTGGCATGGTTTCCTTCGCAGTTTACACAGTGTGGTGGTTGTTTGCAGTTCTCAGACACGTGGCCTATAACTCCACATTGTGCACAAGTCTGGCGACCACGACACGTTTTGGAGCCATGGCCATATTTCTGGCATTGGAAGCAACGACGAGGGTTTGGTATATACGGCCTGATAGATGTTTTCGTGTACCCTGTTTGAATGGAATCTGGTAGTTTACTGGATGCAAACGTGAGTACTAAGTGTTTCGTTGGTATTTCCTTATTGTCTCTTCTAATGATGATTCTCTGTACATTAGTGACATTTTGGCTCTTCCACCCTTCCAAAAGTTCAGTCTCGGTGAGCTCAAGTAAGTCTGCATCAGATACCACTCCGCGAGTGGTGTTCATGGATCGGTGTGGTGTTACGGTGATCGGTATATCACCAAACGTTGAGAGGCTGTTTAGCTTTACAAATTGTGCTTTGTCCCGAATTTCTAGAAGAAGGTCTCCACTCGCCATTTTGGTTACTTTGTATCCAGCCCCGAGAGTTTCCGTAAGACACCTGGCAACTACGAAAGGAGATACGGTCCTGGCTTGCTTTCCGGTTTTTTCACAGTGAATGACGTGGAAGTGGGGAAAAGTTTCTATTGGCTGGTTAAAGAGATTTATGTCGTCGGTGCGTACCCGCTTTAGGCCAGTACGATCGGATAGTAAAGGGAATGCGCCATGCATGCCGGTATTATTTTTGTTCAGCAGCGTTGGCGGCCACCCACCACGGAGCCCAACAAGGGGACGCTGCAAGTCTACAGGTGCTGAAAGCTTGCAGACGTCAGCCGTACAACACTGCCATAACCCAATGCGCCTAGACCAAGGTAGGCTATTTGCACAGGGTTAACCCTTGCCGCCAGGAAAATTGGAAGTAAACGGAAGAGAGTAGAAGACAGGACAGATAAATAGTGAGAGATAAAGACGAAGATGTAGGGAGAGAGAGATAGGAAAAGGCGACTGCCGATTTCCCCTGGGTGGGTCAGCCCAGGGGTGCCGTCTACGTGAAGCCGGGGCCAAAGGGGTGTGTTGCCTCTGCCGGGGGGCCTTAAAGGTCCAATCACCCGGCGTCGGCTCAATCCCCAGGATCCCCTTTTCCCCGGACACGGCAAAGCCACGCACGGCTAGGCGTGGGAGGGAGTCGAAACTCCCCCGTTAGCTCGGGTCCGTGGTGTCGCTACACACCAAACGCCTACTTGCGCAGGCGCCCCTGCGGGGTAATAAGTATGCTGCTGCCCAAATGGCCGTCCTAGGCATGCACACCTTCCCCGTGGAACGACTTCTTGAACGGGTCGCGCTATACACAAACAAGTACAGCCCGTTAGCCAAAGGTACGCCAAGCCTCCGTCCTTGCGCCTGGCAGAAGTAGGCGCTGGGATAAATATGACTCTGCGCTTTCTAATGGGGGACTTTTAAAATACCCACTCATTGCTCTATTCACATCATTTGACGCCTGGCATCGGTGCCGACGCTGATGCGACACCGATCCCAAACTTTCTGCAAGACAAGCCCTTCCCGTAAAAATGTTTTGGGAAGTATATAAGCCTCCTCGACTTTACCCTTGCTGCCGCTTCCAGATTGTGCCAACAATGGACATTGCAAAGTTTGTGAGATAATTGCCTCATTTTCCCTGGCGTTAGTTTCCCGTCAATTTCGTTCAGTGCCCCTACACCAGGATGTTTATGTCTTGCACCAAATAATTGTAGGGAGATTAGATTATTATCATGAAATTGAAAGAAAAGAAAACAAAATATAAAAAGAAAGATTTTATTACTTTTGGCGGCGTTGAAAGCGTCTTATGGCTGGTGCCGCGCCAGCGTGGCAGAGCACGAGCGGAGAGAGAAGATACGCACGACAGCTGCTCAGCTAACGAAAAGGGCCCTGCCACTTTATTCGGTGCAGAATATATACAATCTCAAGGGCGCCACCTGCTAGTGGCAGCCGAACTGAATGACTGAAGGGTGGCGACCTCTACATCTCCCCCCTTGAAGACCAGACGGAAGACGGAGGACGCCAGACACTGCACATCACAAGTTCAGGCGGTTCGGAGGCACAACACGGCGACCACTACGTGTTCGTGTCACACCATCACTGCGGTCACTGTCTGCAGGGGGCAGTCCAAGGGAATCGGGTGGTTGCACTATAGTAGTTCGCTGGGGTTCCAGAGGGGGCAGTGTTCGCTGTGGCTCCTGCTCCTCGGACGGCGGTGGTTCCACCCTCGGCGCAGGAGGTACAAAAGGCACTAGGTGACGCCGGTTGCGCTGTAGGACGCCACCATGCTCCGTTTCCACGAAATAACTTCGTGGGCGGCGTGCTGGGCTAAGCACTGTAGCTTTGACCTGATCAGGTCGTACCCAGACACACTGGCCTGTTCGGAGCGATGACAGACCATGAGCTCTGTGATGCCTGTTAAAGTCAGCGGCCTGTTTCTGCTTGTAGGCTGCATCTTTTCTCCTCGCGTCTTTCCTCGACGGCCAGTGAGGACATAACTGGGAGTCCTGTTTCGGCACTTTGGTTCGGAGTTGTCGTCCCACCAAGAGCTGGGCCGGGCTGAAGCCATCGACTCCGGGGGTGTCCCGGTAGCTGAGCAAGGCCAGATGAGGGTCTGTTGCTTTGCGAAACAACTCCTTGATTGTCCTGACCATTATCTCCGCCTCCCCGTTCGATTGCGCATAGTGCGGGCTGCTGGTGACGTGGTCAAAGCCGTAAGATGCCGCCAATGCTGCAAAATCGCGTGAAGAGAACGGTGGACCATTGTCTGATCTGACTTCTCGCGGAATCCCATGCCGGGCAAAGATGCTTTTTAGAACGTCGATGACTGCCTGAGCCGTTGTGCTCCGCAAGGTTACAACTTCAGGGTACCTGGAGTGGTAGTCCACCATCAAGATGAATGTCTGGCTGCGGAGGTGGAACAGGTCCACGCCGACAAGTTCCCTGGGACGTCCAGGTAGGACCGTAGAGACCAGGGGCTCTGCATGGTTCACCCGAGTGGAAGCACATTGCTCGCAGTTATATACCAGAGAGGTAATGTCTGCCGAAATGCCAGGCCACCAAATGGACTCTCGAGCGAGAGCTTTCGTCCTGTTGATGCCTTGGTGTCCTTCGTGCAACAGCGTCAAAACAGCCGGCCGAAGAGAATGCGGGATGACCATCCTGGCGCCATTCAGTAGAACACCATCGCAGACAGAGACATCAGCTGCTGAGGCATACTGGGAGAGGTGCAGTGGCAGTTTGGACTTATGTGGCCAACCATTCTGGCAGAAGGAGGTGAGGGCTCTGCTTTCGCCATCGGACTCTTGTGCTTGTCGCACGTCCTCTGGGCTTAGTGGCAAGGCTTCTGACATGCCGCTGACCACTTGAGCTGCAAACAATTCCACGGTGTCCAGGGGAAGGGACGACTTTTGGGTGATGCGTGACAAGGTATCTGCCGTAGCTAACAGCTTTCCTGGCACGTGGAGCATTCGGAACTGGTATCGCATGGTCTTTAACCTGAGCGTCTGTATGCGAGGCGGCAGCATGTCCAGCTCCATCTTGCCGAAGAGAGAAACGAGTGGTAGGTGATCTGTCTCAACATCAAAGGTGATGCCGCGGACGAATTCGTCAAACCGTTGGATAGCCCATGTTGTTGCCAACGCTTCCTTTTCTGTCTGGCTGTAACGCTGCTCTGTCTCGGTCATTGATCTCGAAGCAAACGCAACTGGGCGGCGCTCTCCAGAGGGCTGTGTCTGCAGCAAGACTGCGCCCAGTCCGAATGAGCTTGCGTCAGCCGAAACTGTGGTGGCGTGTAATGGATGGTACTTGGCCATGCAACGGTCTGATGTCAGGAGTTCCTTGATTTTCTCGAATGCAGCATTTTGTTCATGCTGCCACACCCAAGTCGCAGACTTGTTTAGAAGTGCTCTGATGGGAGCTGTGACCTCTGAGATGCAAGGCAAAAACCGGGCAAGATGGTTCACCATTCCGAGCAGTCGCCGGACACCTGCGATGTCTGTTGGAGCCTCCATGGCTTTAATTGCTTCGACCTTGTCTGGACTTGGCCTGATGCCTTGTGCTGAAACGATGACTCCTAGGAAGGAGACTTCGGAGACACCAAAACGACACTTGTCTTGGTTCAACGTGAGGCCTGCTTTTGCAAGGCGAGACAGCACCTGGCTCAGTCTGGCATCGTGCTCCTCGCGGGTGCGCCCAAAGACCAGAATGTCGTCTATCATATTGGCGTCTCCTTCCTGGCCCTCCAGGATCCTGGCCATCTGTTTTTGGAAGTACTCCGGCGCGGAGGTGGTGCCAAAGGGGAGCCGGCAGATGCAGTATCGGCCAAATGGGGTGATGAACGTTGTGAGCGCTTGGGAGTCTGCAGATAGTTTAACCTGATGAAAATTGGCTGTTGCATCCAGCTTGGAGAAAACTGTTGCGTCGCCAAGGAGGCCAAGGACTTGCTCTACAGTTGGTTGGATGTGGCGTTCCCGAAGGACAACCTTGTTCAGCTGAGTCAAGTCAACGCACAGCCGGTAGGAACCATCGGCTTTCCGTACTACAACGAGACCAGAGCACCACGGGGTTGGGTTGTCGACCCTGCGGATCACGCCTCCTTCCTCCAGTTTTTCAAGCTCGTGACGGACGACCTCGCGTAGCGGGATGGGAATCCTGCGAGGCACACTTAGAGAGAAGGGTACGGCGTCAGGTCTATATATATATATATATATATATATATATCTCAGAAGGATAGTGTACTCGTCCTTGAGGGTGCCCAATCCCTGGAAGAGCTCAGCACGCAATGTTGCTTTCGGAGTCTGAAGTTCGTCGAGAAACTTTACAACTTCCAGAGCTTGAAGCGCCGGCAGTCCAAGAAGAGGTACGGTGAGAGACTGGATCACGTACAAGCGCTGAGAGCTCATTTTCCCGTGCCACCGAAGTCTCGCCATGTACGAACCCAGCACGCGCAGCGGCTGACCGCCAGGTCCGGTGAGCAGGCTGTTGACGGGGTCGAGCTTGGTCGGCAATGCAGGGAAGTCGCTCGGAACGGCGGACACCTCGGCTCCGGAATCGACCTTGAACTGCGCTGTGTAGTTGTCAAAGGGTGATGTCGACGAACTTTGCCGCGGCGGGCGTCCCGACAGCGTGTAGCTGAATGGAGCCGAGCTTCTGTTTTGCCTGCCACGCGCGGCACACTTCCGCAAAGTGTCCTTTCTTTTTGCAGGAGTTGCAGACGGAGTTTCGAGCAGGGCAGTTAGAACGTGGATGTGGCGCGCAGCCGCAGAATTCACATGTTGACGGCTGGCAGGAGCGCTCTGCTTTCCGCGGGGGCGAAGGCCGCTTATCGTTGCGGCGGCGAGAGGCGAACTTCTTATCTCGTACGGCGTCGAGGTGTAGCTCGCGGGAGTGCTCTGCGCAGTTTTGAGGCAACGTTTTTTCTTTGTCGGCGTCTTCTGATTGACGGGCCTGCATCCATGCTTCTTTGAGCGTCAACTTCGCGTTCCGGCAAAGCTGGTCCGAAAGGCGCGAGTCGCGGAGGCCGACGACGAATCTATCGCGTACAAGCCTTTGCTCCACCTCAGCTGACGGATAGTTGCACCGCTTCACCATTCTACACAGTTCGGCGTAGTAGGCGTCGACGATCTCGTCGGGTAACTGAACACGCCGGTGAAAACGCGACGACTCGTACAGTTCATTCGCCGGATGCACGAAGTGGTCGGTGAAGCTGGCGGCAACCGCTTGAAATGAGGCGAGTGATGCGGTGTCGAGCGAGAACGTCTCCAGAAGTGGGCGGGCCTCCGGCCCCATGCAGTACAACAACGAGCGTACCTGCATGTCGCCGGATGCATCAGTCAGGCCGGAAACGACGGCGTAGTCCTCGTAGCGGCTGTGCCATGCTGGCCAGGTTCCCGGGTGCACAAAGTCGAACGGTGCGGGCGGCTGGAGGTTGAGGCTGAGCTTTTTCGGCGCCATCGTCGTGCGGTACGGGCGAGTTCGCGATGAGGGGGCGTTACGCAGCCACTTCTGACACCATGTCTCGTGGCTGGTGCCGCGCCAGCGTGGCAGAGCACGAGCGGAGAGAGACGATACGCACGACAGCTGCTCAGCTAACGAAAAGGGCCCTGCCACTTTGTTCGGTGCAGAATATATACAATCTCAGGGGCGCCACCTGCTAGTGGCAGCCGAACTGAATGACTGAAGGGTGGCGACCTCTACAGAAAGAAGAAAAAAATACACTCGCTGTAAAGTAAGCTTCTTGGGCTAAAATACAAACTGTAAGCGTAGAGTACTACTGGACCACGTCAGAAGGTAGCCGTAAGCCCAGGGGTAAGAAATTTAAGAGGCCTTTCGAAAGAGTATTGGTAATCGTATACGAAATTCAGTGACCTTAACACATATAACCAGAACAGGACGTACGTACAAACATGTGTCAAGCTCATAAGGGGTGGAAATTTCAATCTATCAATATCATGCGCTCTTCCTTATTAAAAAAAAGTAGTGCTATTACTGTGCACATACGTTAAATTAATATGACGGTCATATCCCGCGTATTATATACTGGGCATTAGTGCTGCACAGAAATTCAAGTAGCATTAGTGCTACTTGAATTTCTATACTTAATAGTGAATTGAATTTCTGTGAATTAATAGCGAAGCTGCTTCAGTTAGATGTAATTGATTTGTGCGCTTTAGGCTGAAAGAATAGTGGACAAAAGTGCTAAGAAGTTCTTCACCAGAGGAACTTCGTGCTTGTTAGGAGGCTCACTAAGTGGCGGAAAGCTTCGGGCTCTCTTACACGACGCGGCAGATGCCCACTGCATCTAAGCGTTCTCGAAGATTCATTTTTGAATAATAAAATTTCACCACCACCATCACCAAAGAACGGGTATATATTATATATATATATATATATATATATATATATATGTGCCTGTGTTGCCTACCAGAAATTTATCCTCGTCGTAAATTCAACAAAGTTTGAATATATTCCACTACTAAGAAAAAATGAAGACGTCAGCAGTGATCTCAAGAAAGACAGAGAACATTTTCTGGGTTTTAAATAGATATATAAATTCGCTTGAGTGCCATAATTTCTCAAGCCATGGGTAAAATTTGTAATATATAACCTCCATTACTCTAAACGTTCATGCTAAATAATGAAAAACACTCAATTCTTGGTAAGTGGTCCACAGTGTGTCTGCGCTGCAGTTAATTAGCGAACAACAACCCACAATTGGCTGCAAAGCAACGGCGGCGAACTGAAGGCACCCTAGAACGATGAAATGCTTACGCCAATGACGACATGCCCATGGGCATATCACAGGTGTGAAAGCTTGGTTACAGCGCGAGTTTTCCGGTATTCACCTCGTGTTTGTCGCTGTCGGGGCTTACTCGAACCGCCAGTTCCTCACAGCAATTTTCAGCTGAAGCTACGACGCGAATGCCAAACAGCGTAAACCACTTGCCGACTAAACGTGCGAAACATGCATGACGAATACGCTTATAAGGTCACAATGTACGCAGTCCCACGACGTGCATAGTAAAAAAAAATGAGAGGCAATGCATGACGCTGATATGCGTTTGTTCAAATTAACTCTAAGGGACTATGCTATTGTCCGTAAAGCTTGTAGTTGCACGCCGCGAACTCACTGCCACTTGCCTGTCGGTTAAGTGCAGTGGAGATCACTTAAACCACTGAGACCACGCGGGCGTGTCATGTCGGTCACGTTGTAGCTGCGTGGCCCCGCCATATAGGTGTTCTCCACTGTGAGGAGTTACTCTAACAAGGTCACGCAGCACGCAGACATGCGGAATTCAAAAGGCATCCAAGACATCACCTTGCAAGCGCTCATGAGTAGCCGCAGGTATTTTGCTGTGATGGCGAGTGCAGCCAGCTGCTCATACGAGGGGACTTCGCGCTCGGGTGTTCCTGCGACACGCTGGGAAAAGCCACCTCATGGTTATAAAAAAGAAAATCAATCGTGTCCCGGAGTGCAGCGCTGATCGAATGGAAGTACCGGCCCTGGCAGCAGTGGTGCTCCAAGAGGACAATTAAAGGCCGCAGTACCGTTGTCCCAGCAAGTCACGGCACATGTCGCCGATCAGGGACGTGGATTGTGGAGCGTAGATATCCACACTGTGCAGTTCAGAATTGGCTAGCCATCCGCTCTTGATGCGTGGTGATGCCCAAGGACTGGTCGTGCGATGTGGTACCACCACTTTTCTTGTCGAACTAACGCTTTCTAGCGATGGTTTCGAAATACTCGATTTGGAACGATGCCTCTCTCACGATCGCTCGTGGAAGTCATCGTGAGCGCGGGCTACCTGCCCTCTTGCACCGTGAAAAATTGAAAAAAATGAAGATATGAAAGCACCGTGCCACTCGATGATGAATGATGGATGACGGTGATGATGATTCTTTAAGAAACGACCCAAACCTTTCATTTAAATAAAGGCATTATTTGATTGCAAGTACTAAAACAATTGTTCGCAACTAGGATTTTACTATTGAGGCCTAACGTCTCAAAACCACCAAATTATTATTAGAAGCGCCATACAGATGAAACGTCCGAAAATTTCCACCACCTGGGTTTTAACGTGCACCAAACGGAAGTACACGGGCCTTAACTATTCATACCTCAATCGTAAACGCGACTGCCGTAGCCGCATTTTTATGTGTAGGAAAAGGGTCATTTAGCAATTAAAATCATATACCCTGAAGTATAATGAGGACTTCGTCAGTAAATAATAATGAAATTAAAAATAGAAGTAATAATACTTAGACAAATTATTTAAATAATTGTATATCTTACTTCTTAAGTGGGAAAATGAGGAGACGATGATGCATGACAGATTGTTCGAGTTTCTAAATACCGAAAATGCATATGCAGGCACCGCCTTTGGGTTTTGCCCTCACAGGTTGTCTTGCTTTAGTTCCATCGTGAGATCCTTGATCCGATCGCGCATTCCAGATGTTACAAAGTTGCGCTCGCTTTGAATAGGAAGGGGGCCTTGATTACGTGACCCATTACATTATTCCTATACACTTTATACAAGTACATTGCAGCCAAAACACCGTAAAATATATTCAGCGATTTCTCACTGTTACACACTCATACGTTTGCGTTCAGGACACTGAACACGGCCCTCACCAATTAGGCAAAAAAGGGACTCTGTAGGGACCGTTCTATCACTTCTCCTAGTAAATCTGAGAATGTTAAGAGTACCCATTCAGCTGGTGTAAATCGAAGGCAAACAGCTTCTGTTGTATGCTGAACACATGGTCATAGGGGTGTCATACGGCTCGGCAGACAAGGTATAAACGAGACGTGACACTGCCTCACTCTTTTACAGCCTGCGCTTCTTGTATATTTCCCACTTTTCACCGCTGTTACGAAGGCGAGACGCCAACATGATCTCGAAGGCGCCACTGCTCGTAGGCGTAACACCGCCACTAGTTCATGGCATTCATGCCAATCCTCGCAAAACCTTGCTATAACCAAGAAGGTCACGCCTAGCAAGTTTATCATGGCAAACTTTTCTGGTCAGATAGTGCTTAAAGTGCGTCCTTCTGTTCCTAGTTTTTTAGGAGCGAAGCTTCTTAAGCCATGCGTCGTGCGTCCGCGATGTATGTCGTAGTTGTCGTCGTCGTAGTAGTATGTAGCCTTCTCAACGGCCGAACTGCAGGAGCGGAACGCGCACACTCTTTTGAATAGAGAAGGAAACCCACGCACGTTATTCACAAATAAAAAGATAGTTGTCTCTGATGAACTAACCTACAGAGACAAAAATCGGGGGCTTATTCACCTATGAAATTCGCCTTGAATTTGATGCTTACTGAAAAAAAATAGTAACAGAAGGACGCACTTTGCCTTTTCTGCGTCGCAGGTGGTCCATCTCCGCTGCCGGACGTCAGTATTCTCCTGGGTTTCACGGCGCCAAACTATATTAGTCGATATCCGAGTTGCGGTTCATCATATTGCGTTCTTGCCACTGCATCTGAAGATCTTGCCCAATTGCTGGCGTGTTCACCCTACATATTTCTGGCACCTCCAGAACATCATACATGATTTCATGTGCATCGTAGCGACTCTGCAGCTTGATTTGCATGGCTCAGTATAGGTAGTTGCGGGAACTTTTGGAAATGCCAAACGTTAGAAAAGACAGCTATTCTGTGCCGACGGGAGGTGTATCGAGTCTCATGGACAAGTCACGTCGTATAAATGTGCTTTCGCGGCCAGTGTCAAGCAGCATACGAACCAGCACGGCATTGCGCATTTCCAGCATCCTCTTCAGTTTTTATCACCTACATTGAAGGAAAATGAAGGGAATATCCGGCGTGTCTAATACTCGACATCAGTGCTCCACGATAATACTGAGCACGAAAGCCAAGAGTGCAAGTATCACTATTATATGTTTCTTTAGCAGTGAAGCTCTTTGAGCTGGCCCTAATTCGTGTGCATTGCCACGTAATGAATACGTGCCGCTGTGGCCTACAGGAAAACAATCCTCGACCTGAATTGGTATATGCAAAAAAAAAACTCCATGATCCCCACTACTGCCTACTTTTTCACTAAACTCAAGGAGCAAAAAGTTAGCCCGATAAAACAGAGAGCTATTTTCGTTTTATTTGTTTGTAATAAACGTAGATATTAGATCATATACTAAATCTTGTCATGTATTCTGTGAACAATTAATATCTGATCTCCGTAATTCTAAACCTTCACACAGCCCAAAAAAACATTCAACTGTTAGTAATTCGCCCACAGTGGTTGTGCGCCACAGTTAATAGACGAACAAGAACCAACAAACACCTGCAAAGCGACGGCGGCGAACCGAAGACCTCGAAATGATGGAAGGCTTATACGACAGCGGCCACACACCCGTACATAGTGATACAATGTGACCTCAGGTTGCTCGCGCTAGCCGATATATATGCCCTCAGGATGGCGCGCGGCGCACAAGCCTGCGGGGCCCAGCTGCGCGCGAACCTTGCTGAAAAAACGATGAACGTGGATAAAGAAGCAGAAATTAATCGTTGGGACTGCTAGGTGATTCCGTTCTAGCTTTATTATTATTCTCGGGCACATGTTTGCCCTGCCTACGTTAGTCTAATAAAAGTGTTCATTGAATTCGCGTTACAATATATATATTAGATGCGAGCGCTTGGTTACAGCACGAGCTTTTTCCTGGTGTTTGGAAATAAATGTCGTGTCGGTGGCCGTCTGGGCTTTAACTCGCACCGCCAGTGCGTTTTGGCTAATTCCAGCAAAAAGTACTACGCAAACGTCAATCAGCATAACACAGCTTTCGAGTAAATGCGTTAACCAGGTAAGACAAATATGCTGCTATGGTCAAATGTACCTATTGTCTCACGGTGCGTTTAGTGAGGAAAGTATGAGGCAACGCATGACGCTGATCAGCGTTTATTTGAAATAACCATCATAAGCGATATGGTCCATACATTCAGTGGTTCCACGCCCGCGAATAATTGCCACTTGCATGTCCGCGAAGTGCAGTGGCGCTTGGTTCAACCACTGAACTCTCGCGGGCGTGTCGGGTCGGTGAAGTTGTGGCTGAGTGGCCCCACCATGCAAGTACTCTTCGCTGCGTAGAACTCCTCGAACTGGGTCACGCAGCCCGCTGACAGGCGGACATCAGAAGGATTTCAAGGCACCGCCTTCCAAGCGGTGATTAGTTGCTGCAGTCACACTGCTGCGGAGGGGAGTGCAGCCAGCTGCTCGTCCGATGCCACATCGTGCTTGGTGTTCTTGTGACACGCTGGTAAAAGCCACCCCATGGTTGTCAAGAAAAAAAATCAATTCTTGCCCGAAATACAGCTCGGAACGAATGGAAGCACTGACCCTGGCAGCAGTGGTGCTCCAAGAGGTCCCTCTAAGGCTGCAGTAGCGCTGTCCAAGCAAGCCTCGACAGAGAGCACCGATAGTGAACGTGGCTTCCACCCGGTGCAGGTCCATGTTGGGTAGCCATCTACTCTTTGTCGTTGGTGATCGCCAAAGACGAGATGCGTAATGTGGTACGACCGCTGGTCTTGTCGAATGAGCGTTTTCTATCGACCGTTTTGATATCGTCGATTGGGGACGATGGCTCGCTCACGATCGCTCGTGGTATTTCTCGTAAGCACGGGTTACCTGCTCTCGTGCCCCATGAACATTTTAAAAAGAAAAAGAGAAATATGCGTAAGCACTTTGATGATGATGTATATGATGATGATGGCCGAAAGACATGGCTCTCGCCTACTCTGGGTGATTGCCCAAGAAACGAGTAATCAGATAAGCGTAACTAACGAGTAATTTGAGAGCGGTGTGCCAGTCGATGATAAATTAGAATTTTACGACGACAATGATGATTCCTTGAGTAATGGCAGAAAACCATTCTCGAAATAGGCGCAATAACTGAAGTTAATACCCAAGCATTGTTAGAGAATAGTGTTGTAACAGTAATGCAATTTTTATGAGTTAACATTTCAAAACCGTGAAAACATTAAAATGCGACGTTTATTGGAGAGCTGCGAAAATTTGGACCACTGGTATGATGCAGCGAATGGAGGCCTCAAGCAAGCTGCCTCTAATGCAAATGCGGCTGTGGCAGCCGCACTGTCAACATATGAAAATTTTCAACCTAATAAAACAAATAATATTGTGCGTTCTTTAATGTAATGATTACTCCGATAATGAAGAAATAAATAAATTAAGAAATAACATACTCTTAATATATTGCAATAAAAGTAACATATATAAACAATGTATAATATAGCCATACAAAGCGCGAATAGGCACTGAATTTAGGCAGGCAGAACAGCTTTTCCAGCCACCAACAATGTCATTATAGGTACAATACATTTTTTTTCTTAAATGCAAATTGTTTCACGTAGGAAAGGCTATTGTTTATTATGACGCAAAGGCGTCAACAGTTGCCCAGACCTAGATGTAGTTGTACTTTGTCCCACACGGTTCGCAGAGTTCGATTGGTGCCTTGTATGTGTAGCTTAGTGAGTTAAAAGTGCACAGTCATATGAACGCTCTCTTGGGCGTCTTTGACTTGACTGAAAAAACTCAGCAGAAGCATATCGTCCGACAAGTAAAAGACCAGAAAGAAAGGGTATACCTCCTACTAGCTTAGTGAAATCGCTAAAAGCCAAATTCTCACCTGGCAGTGAGCTCTTTATCTAAAAGCAGGCAGTTCACACTAGCGGCACTTTGGAGCTATAAGCGGAGCTAATGTTCTTCGTAGATATACGTGTCGGTCGTATCCAAGCTCTCGCTAGTGATTCTAAGCTTACTAGTAGCACTATACATGGCTATACTTAGGCAGGCATGCCATGTGGCTAGCTGCTATGCGTGACTAGCTGGTATGGACACACTCATGCCCATAATTATACACATTCGTTTGTCATCCACATACACCTGTCGTGACACAGTCGTGCACACGTGTACACTATCATGAAAATATTTTCAGTAAGGACACGAAAGAAAGGAATAGCGTGCATTAACGCAAGGCGCTGAAGCACGTGTATTCCATGCGGCAGTGTATTGTATGATCCGTAGACTATAGAGCTCAGCTTCAGCTACTGGAGTGACTTCCCTCAACACTGCTGGAGGCATTAAAATACGCTCACAGCATTATCTCTTTCCGAGACCAAGTCAACAAGATAAGGTTCAGCCAGTTGCTGTGAATGACCCCACATTCCAGCTGACATTCCGGGAATTACAGTTTGTTGGAGGGATCATGCTGCACGCAAACAGCCCCGACATGTCGCGAGGAATCCACACTGACCAGTATACCAAGGTGACCACGCCATGTCTGCTGAGAGGAAAAGCGGTGCACCGCGAAGTGATACTGAGATAATCCTACGCTAACCCTCCTATGCCGTTTCTCGCGCACGGATTCTGCTGCTTCATTTTGACGAATTTGAAGCCATCGCACACGTGTTCTGGAACAGCGGCAGTCATCGGCGACGATAGTGCAGGATTCGAATGAACTTACTTCCTGAGCAAACAGCAGATCCCTGTGCTTACTTGAAGTTGCAGGGCCATTCTCCGAGACAACTTTCAGAGAAGGTTGAGTAGGTCATGAAGATACTCTATGGCGCAGTTTGATCCTTTTAAATTCGCCTCAGGTGCTCCTGGATTGCTATTGACGTCGTGCAAGGTATGCGCATTCTCTATGGATGCATTCGTCCAGACAGCTTCGAAATATGATATTTGGAACAATGGCTAGCCCAGCGTGCCTGCCGAAGACATCATGAGTACAGGTCACCCCTCTCAATAGGCCAGCGAGGACACACACACATACGCACGCACAAAGCTTGCGGCTGGAAAATTACGCTATGTAATAAATCTTATCTGATAGCCTGGCACATTGCTCGTTCACAATTTCGACTTATACAAAGTTTTGTGCTCAGATTAAATTTTAGGCATGTATCAGCATGACAGGTTTTAATTAAACATCTAACTACCTATTTCGACACCTGTACAGAGTTGTGGTTGAGCACAAAGAGGAAAAACATACCAGAATCATCTTATGATGATCAGAAATTTACATTAGATCCTGGAATTTTTATTCGTGTCCCGGGCCTACTACGGGGAAGTCATTCTTACCGAATCCAGTGGTATATTTGGATGGAAAAACATGAAGATAAAGTTTGAGTCAAGATAAAACATTAACAATGAAATATAGATATGGTGACGTAAAGTCACGAAAAAGTGTTTCATGGGTGGACGGGGTGGAACGATTTGAGCTTTGATTGATATACTGATATGTGGGGCTTAACGTCCGCAAACCACCATATGAATATGAGAGACACCGTAGTGGAGGGCTCTGGAACTTTTGACCACATTGGGTTCTTTAACGTACACACAGGCCTGAGCACGCGGGCCTTGAGCATTTGCACCTCCATCGAAAATGCAGCCGCCGGTGGCAATAATGCAGCGATCGGTGGCATAAATGCAGCCGCCGGTGGCATTGCCGCCGGTGGCAAACCCTTATTGCCACGGCGGGGTGGCAATAAGGGTTTGAAAACTGTTCGAGATCAATCATTTTACCACGAAAGCACGCAGCACGAGTGCCAGCTCACAAAGTGTGACAGCTTTACACTGGCACGTGCTGCTGACGCATGAACGAAACGTACATAAGGTACCACCCGCTGAAGCAGCCAGCAGTTATAGTGTACTGGAGTAGTACTCGCCATTGCCCGCCTCAAGTTCACTGACATTGAGTGTTAGGTTTCCACCGAAAACAGTCGCGCGCATGCATAATCCCCTGTTTCGCAAGCTTCACATATTCCAAGTTTGATATTACGGGACGTGAATGGACGACGAAAGCATGTGACTGGTGCAAACATGATAATCTTGAAATACGTGTCAAGTAACAAACCAATATGAAAGTTATGCACGATAAAATTTACCTCTGTCTCATAACGTTGGTGTGATTATAAACTGGCATATAAACCTTCCAACTTTATGCTGCACATATCATCGATTCCCACTGTACGTGGGATCTGCCATTTTTTTTTTCTAAGCACTTGGGTTTCGGTGACTTTCAACGCTTTAGTAATCAACGCCGGCGAAAGTGGCCGATTTGCAAATAAAAAGTGTGGTCCCTGAATTGCAGTTTTTCTTTGAGTGAGATCCAAATCAAATTTGTGGTTTAAGCACAGTGCTAATCCGGCAAGCAGTGGTGATCTAGAAATATATACAACCTAAATTACACATACTATTATCATTACTTCACGCGCAAAGCGATGTTTCCGAGTGGCGAGTGTAACATTTAATTGTGCTTCACTTTGCTCACTGTAGGCAACATCCTGGTACTGTTAACACAACGTGCATCACACTTATCTGTTTCACTACTTTTGATAGCTTACAAAAACGGATAGGTAATAAATTCGATGTAGAATTGCAATGATTCTTATTGTTCTATAATTGTTACAACGCGGACAACCTCAAAAAAAGAGGTGTTTCTTGAGGATAAGCAGCTGTATGAATGCTCTATATAAACGGTTTACCTTAGTATACGCACTACACGCGAAAGGCCTTCGTGGAATCCCACGCATTCATTTTCGTTTTCCTCATATTTCGGGAAGGAAAACACTCAGAGGTTTTTTTTTTTAAGTAAGGCCATTTTTGATACATTCCGGCCCACAGCACTTGTTGGCATTTTGAGTATTGTGAGACGCGACGATGGAAAAAAATCCTAAAGCTTCGCCTTTTAGCGGCGAACGCTGTAGCGATATCATCTCCTTAGAGCGTACTCCAAATACTTAGTTCAAGAAACCTTTTTGAACTTGCTGCGCACCCACTACGTGACCTAAGGGAAGAGGCGACGTGGCGGGTGGGGCTTTTGTAGAGGGTGACTGGCTGTAAACCTCGAATTCATTATGGTAATCACATGTACTAACGCCCGATGGCAATGAACGCTTGTAGTACGCATTATCATTTGCATCGTTTTATGTTGTATTGTGAAGCATGTATACATAATGCGTGTGTTAGTTAAGTCAATATAAATTACTTTCAATTAATAGTTAAGTCAATATAATTACGCGTCAATATAAATTACTTTCACTGCATTCCTAGTAACAGGAAGTTGTTTTCGCTGTATTCACAAACAGACTTGTGCCTGTGTGGTTCAATATTAGCTTGCAATTGAAATTACCAGGGTTATATCCCCACTCGGAAGCAGGAGGGCCAGGTTCTATCTCTACTGTTACCTAGGAATTTTTTATTATTTATTTTTATATGAATCGTTCTGGATTTTAGGTCACGCACAAGATCATTTTTCACTCACAGCCAACGAAGCCGACGCCGACGCCGGAATTTCTGCAAATTAAGATCTTTAACGCTACTCCGTAAAAAATATCTATATTGGGCAGGAGAGACGCAGCAGAGGCAAATCAAGCAAAAAAATCACAGCATATCGACGGAGTGAATCTTGACGAGTAAGGCGAAGCGTCTGTTTGGACGTATGGATGGACGACCCGACAGACAGACGGAAGAACAAACGGACGTATGACCCACGGCGTAAGGAGCTTATCCCCTAAAAAAGTTTTCCATGTTTTCACTGGCACCAACCTATAGATGTGTTCGCTCTAAAAGCAAACATAGTGATTTAGCGTTCATAGAGAGCAGACGTGCTGACACGAGTGCGCAACAGCATACTTTCATTGTACCGCATGCTGTGTTAGTACAAACAGGCCCCCAAAGCCTGCTACAAGAAAGACAGGCAATGCTGAGACCCTAGCGAAATGTATTCTTTGGATCAACTTTCGTGTACGACAAGTATTAGGAGCACACGAAAACAAGCTATTGGTGCTCGCAATTACCACATAAGCAGCATGAATGAAGAATAAAGAAATGCTACCACCTATTGAATAACACCGATGCGCGTTTATTTTACCATGTCAGCTGTTCTACAGTCAGTGCGTGAGGCAAATCTAAACATATAATGTCCGCTCAATAACATGAGCATGCGCATACCTGCCAATGACGTCGAAACACGCTGTCGGCTGTATTTTTCTTCAGGAAATAAGGCAGTGTGCTGTAGTGGAAGATTGCTGCTGTGTGACCACATGTTCCATCTGCAGCACACGGGTGAACGATTCCTGGCAGTGGTCACGCAGCACAGAGAGAAGTACGGCACGTCAGCAGAAGGGACGCCAAGCATTTGCCGTGTCTCCTGAGAGTAGCAGTTTCGAGTCAAACGGCGGCCGTGAAGGCTCTGGAAGCTGATCGTTCGAGTTCGCTTCCCTCTTGATCTTGCTGCGGTACACCGGGCTCTTCGAAGGGGCAAGGCCTTGTTCCACGAAATGGACAATCGTCGTTAGAAGTGAAGTTTGAATTGAACAGTGGTACCGGCCGCTGCAGCACTGTATCGCGAGCTTCAGTGGGGGCAGTCGGTCCACTGCAGAAGGCAATGTGGACAGTAGGGTTAGGAGGCTTCGCAGGTGTTCGCGGCTTCCGAAGCCTCCAAACGATCTGGGTGAAGTTTGGGCTGGCGTGCTGTCCACCCACTCGCTGAAGAACGTGGTGTGATGCGAGCTTCGCTGTGGCGTCTTCTCACGCCTGCTCATCATTTCGATGACTTCAGTATAAATTGGGCTTGGAGAAATGGCTAGGACTGTTTGCAGAATTAACTAGCAGCGTTTCTCGAGAGCTTCGTGCATAGAATGCGTTGTAGAAGAAGTGAATACTGCTGCTCATGGTGATTAATATTTGTTTTTACTGCTACCAAGCGTGTACTATGAGGCGTGTGCCATGAACCCAGTGGTGGAATTAGGAATCCGGATCAAATATGACAAGCATAATAGTGTAACACACCATTAGGAACCCAAACATGAAATAGCGCGACCATCTCATTGGTCAGGTAAGGATGGTTACAATATCGATTATTGCCAGTTTTTTATCACTTGCATACAGCCATTGTACGCAGGATATTAATGGCGACCCAGCTGGTATGATTACGAAAAAAAAGATGCGCTAATAAACACAAACATAAACCGAGAATAAATACAGAAACTTTGCATGGAGAAGTGTTGCTAGTTATGAATATTCAGAAATTCATATAAAAAAACTAATGAGAGACTTGTGATAAAGGGATGAGTTTTGTAGGTGCAAAGGCAAATTCTAAATAAAGAGCGTGCCGGATCAGGGTTCAGTTTTATCAGAGGTTATGCATGCACTTCAACATCAGCAGCAGCAGCCTTACTTCATACACATGATAATAATCTTCATCATCCGATTAAGAGCACCAAAAATATCAGAACGTATGCCATTCGTGGTACCAGTCATTGCCCATGTGGGCTATGAACACCGAAGGCATAAAAGTAAAACTAGTAGTGGGTTTCCAAGCGAAAACCGGATAATACTTCAAAATGTACAAAATTCAAAATGTACAACACACTTAACCTTAGGTACACAGAACTACACTGATTTATTTGGTGCACTTCTGTAAAATATGTGCGCTGTGCGGGATCCTTCGAACAAAAAAAAGTTGCAGAAGCCTGTCACATGTATCTGCACTGACAAAGACCGCTACTGTGTTCGCATATTGTGCACTGTGACTAAAGAAGATTCGATTGCTCTTCTAAGCATGATCAAGTGAATGGACGTGACTGTGAGGGTTTCATATTGCCATTCACGTTAAACGTAAACAACGGAGTTTAGGTGTTCCCACGACGCCATTAATAGAGCGCCGCTCAAAGACCGAAAGCTCGTTGATGCACTTCATAATAAAACCTTCTAGCAGGTGCGATTGAATTCTCACAACCTATATTTTCAGGAAGTTAGAGAAGCTGCTGGGTTCTGCATTTGCAAATGATGAAATTCGACTCGCGGACAGCAGACATCGCGACATGTGTGCGTTATTTCATTCAAATATTTTAAATATATGTTGCATAGCGGAAAATATATGGCGTTGAAGACAAATAGGTATGCGGGAGTTTTAATTAAGCAGCTGCAGCGATGTTCAGCCGCCCTAGCGAAGGATGTTCATAGGTTAGCTCGTCTTTAAAATTTATAAAGAGCACAAAAACTAAAGAATGATGCTCTCAAAAAAATGAAAATCCGCCTCCAACATGCTAGAATAATAGAAGGGGACCACACAACAATTTGTGCTGATACCTGTTGATATCCCAACGTCAGCGTCTTTACGGTTACTGTAGGATGCAATTGTGAACATATAATAATCCGTGAATGACTGGGCGACACACTGCCGGTGATGTCGAAACACGGCAGAGCTTGAATTTTGCGGCAGGAACCAAGGCAGCATGTTCAGCTGCAGGACCGCAAGCTCCACCTGAGGTCCACAGGTGAACGATTCCTCGACCAGGTCATGCAGCAGGCAGACAAGCCCGGCATGTAACTACAAGGCGCGCCAAGGTGTCGCCATGATACCCAAGAAGCACAACTTCCATACAAAGGTGGCGCTGAAGGCACCGGCAGCTCTTCTTGCGAGGTCCATTGTAGCTCAACCTTGTTCCAGTACAGCGAGGTCTTCGAAGGACTCACGCCGTGTCCGATATCAGTTGCAATTAATGTAGAAATCGTGTGGAGATACTAGCCGTGACAGCGGTGCACTACTACCTTTATTGGAGGCTGTAAGCCTCCCATAGGAGGCAACGTATGTAGACAAAAAGCAGGCTCCAAATTTGTGCACGGATTGTAAAGCCTCGGAACAAGCGAGGCGAGATTCCACCACGTGTGCTGGCCATCCGCACGGCTTACACGGTGGTATCTGAAGACCGTGGTGTGGTGCGAGTAACCACAGTGGTGTCTTCTCTTTTGCCCGTATGTATCAATGGCTTATAATGACGACCTCGACAGCTTGTAGAGCATGCTCGCGCGATTCCTCGAGGGAGCATGTCACCTGCTCTCGTGGGCCATGCGGGCTAGAAGGAATGAATGATGGCTGATAATTAATTTTTACTGCTGGTAAGTGTGCACTATGGCGCTGTATTAGGCGTGTAAGTAAATAAAACAGGAAGGCTTGTGGAATTAAAAACAAAACACATTATAGTGCAACAACAATTATCACGTATTGTATATCTGTTCCTCATATACGACAGGAACAATATCCTCATTATTTTGAGGAAAAATGGTGCGCTGCAATCCCCTGTGACGCAAGGTTGGAACCCACAACGTAGCTAGCATACGACATAACTTCATCAAAGGCTTTGCTATGAATTTCGAGGTAATTTCAGCGATGGTAAGGTTTTGCTAGTAGTACCTGGGGCCCTGGCAGGTATGGCTGGGTTTCCTCTACGTCGGTATTGCTCAGTTTTCTACACTACGCACATGTTCCGTGGTCTTGGCGGAAACACATCGGGTGACTAGCTGCTGCGTGTGGTTATCGGGAACATGTCACGCGACCAGCTACTCCACCATGTCGTAGTTTTATTTACACTTAAAATGGTTAGGCGATTTTTAGCGGAAACTTGTGCCATGATTAGTTGTTACGTCACGACTCGCAGTTTTATAAATTTGATTGCTTGTTACGTGATGTTACCTGATTTTAGTCATGTGACTGATTACGTGTCTTACGTATTAATATTGAAGTCCCTAGATCTTCCGCGACTTCACATCGCTTTACTCACGTGTCATAGAGTTACATTGATTTAGGCAGTAATACATGTGCCTAGCTGTTATACTTGGTTTTAGCGGGAGCCTGTAACTTGACAGGCTATTACGTGATGTAAGGCGCTTCTAGACACGTGACTTTATGTCACGCAAGCTTTCAAAATATACGTGACTAGATGTCAAGCAGATTTAGTCAATGTACTGATCGTTACGTGGTAAATTTGCGAGACTAAGTGTTTTGTGATCTGCAGTCACGTCATTGGACGTTACGCGACGTTGTAATAACAAGTTGAGTAATTAGGTGTTACTGTACGTTATGCAATGAATATTGATGTCGCTAATTATTACAGACTTTCAAAAAGTGTATTCCCTGATGCCTGCAGTGCGCACGATGTATTAAGAGCACGGATTGAGACAAAATGTGTAAGATATATAGGGTGCATACGCACGGAAAGAAACAATGGTCACAGTAGCGTTGTAAGTATAAAGAGTCGGGTACTTTTTTCGTATCCAATGAAGACAGAGGTACGACGCCCGACGGAAGAACTTTCTCATGGACGTCTCTTGCTCGTTTGGTAGAGCTACTTTGACAGCGCCACATGCATGACGCTAGAATGTAAATCAGGTACAAGACCAATAAAGACCAAATAAAGACCTGCAAGTAAAAACCTACAGGTGGTCAATTTTCCGGAACCTTCAACTACGGCGTCTCTCATAACCATAACGGTGTTTTCGGTGGTTAAAAGCGAGATATCAATCAATCATTATTTCTTTTAATTCATTTATTTTTTCTTTTTTACTCAACATTGTTCAAGTTACCTTCTAAATTAAAAATTATATATCCTTGGCCTATCCCCTGAAAAGCTTTAAGCTCTACTGTTTTAAAGCCCAAACACAAGATATCTGTCCAGAAAAATATGCATGAGATTCCTATTACCATCAATTTTCGTAGATGGCAGTACTATCAGCCAAAGCTATAATAGGTTATTCATCAATTTTTTCTAAGTCTTTTCTTTTTTTCACAAAATAAAACTTACAATGTTTAGGTTAAAAATTCACACGTCCTTCTTTATGTCATTTGTGTTATTGTTTTGAACTCTAATAATGCGTATCTACGTAGTAAATTATGGTGCGGCTGATCACCCTTGTAAGTATGAGTCACATATTCAAGGCAGCTGCACGAACAGTTTGAGGTGCAAGTGCTTGAGACCTGTGTCCTTAGATTTAAGTGCACGTTAAAGACCCTTTGGTGGTAGAAACTTGCGTAGCCCTTCAATAGGGCGTCTTTCATATTCATATAGCGATATCGGGACATTAAATTCAACAGTTATATAAATACATAACTAAACGAATCGAAGAGACCGGCTTTAAAGCCAGCGTATTATTCAAGGAGAAAATCAGCCGCTAAATACTTTGGAGACTTAGGTTTCGTAGGTCATGAATAGTCAAACCTGAACACCTCCATGAAGAAAATGTTTTGGTGCATCAATTCGGCGAAAAGTGCATAAACTACTTGTCTGGAAGATGCTGCCGATATTTGATGGTATTGTACTCAATCGGCACTCAATACTCATAAAAAACTCAAAGGCAACACATAACTTCAATAAGCGTTTATTTATAATACATTCATTGATAGCGCGTTGACGTTGCCTTTTTCGGGCCACCGTACATGACAGGTTGATTCACTAACTGCAGCATTGCAGCATGCACCTGGACCTTGCTGCTCCAGCCAGGATGGCGTACTTGAGCGGTGATGTTGCTGCATGACCCCGCGGTCCATGCTACCTACGCAAAGGAACAACTCCTCGAGCGAGGTCACGCAGCACGAGGATGCAACGTCATAGTCACGACATGATGCCGCCAGACGATCCTGGAGCAGTTGCAGTGGTGCGCAGTGCGTTGAGAGACAGAGTGTCACCAGCGGCTCGTCCCATGCCGCTTCCCACTCGATGTCGTAGCGGAATTGGTAGCTTTGAAGGTATCATGTAGTGTTTCTGAACAGGCTCAGCTGTAGTTTAAAGCGCAGTAAGAATGGAATGGGAGTACTGGCCGCGGAAGCAGCGCACCATGGTCTCCTTCGGAGACGGCAGTCGTACCGTGCGAAGTGATGTTGGCGGTATGACAACGTGGCCTCGGCGGTGGTCACCGGTTGCAGAGCGTCGAGTCGCGCCCGGTCCTGTTCGGTCTCTTGTGGCCATCCAGACGATGCACTGGGGCACCGCTGATGAAAGGTTGTACGAGGCAAGCGGGAACACAGCACGTCTTCTTTCAGGGACTTGTTTTTTCGAACGCTTCACAATTTAGAATAGCAGCTTGCTCAGCTCGCTCTCGCTCGAGCACGTTGACACGCGTCGCCTGCTCTCGGGCAATTTAGATGCCGAAAAGTAGAAAAAAAAACAACAAAACCGGAAACCAGATTGCGCAGAGTGAAAACAGGACACATGAAGATACTGTAGCGATGCGGAGGCAGGCAGTCTACTAAAAGAAGCGTATTTATTATAGTCAACTTGTGTTCACGAGTCTAATGGCTATGGTCCTTGAAGTCCGAGTAGTCGAATTCTGCAGATATAACTGTCTTCCTCTTTTTCGCAGACAGAGCGCAGAAGCGCATGGCGCATGCCAGCCGGGTCTGGCATGCATGGTGCTCGTGCCATGATGGTCACGCCGGGCTACTTGAACGTGGCCAACCTGTCACGGCACTATTCCTTTCCTCAGATGCATCATCCTGATGCTTGGAACCATGAAAGGATGCATGTACACTCTCACTCGTTTTCTGGCAATCTGTTGTGATAGGGCTTCATGCGGACTATACTCGGCGACAAATATCTGTGGCAGCACAGCCAAAGCTACATGGGAGGAGCTTCTGTACATATGTTAATACGCCAAGTAATATGTTTTCGTGCGGTTTCGGTTTCGGTTTCGTAAGCGCATCCACCAAGAACTTTTTGGCACGACCAGCATGCAAATAAGTCGTTCAAAACAAGAACGTTCTTAGAGCATTGCGATTTATTTCAAAAAAAAGAAAGGTATGACCGAGGAGATAGTTGGCAATTGAAACAGCGCAAAGCCATAAAATTATTTTCTAAATTGCAGTGCATACTCGGTCCGCATCGTTGTTTTCCTTCGTTTAGAGACGCAAGGACGTGCTGGAGTCACACGTTATCTTTTTAAGGAACGCGAAGGCAGCCACGAGAAACAGTAATCTTGACACTGATCGCTTATGAGTGGATGTCTGACGTTCGTAAGTTGAAGTTAGTCGAACGCAATCTTTGCTCGCCCAATCTTTGCTCGCCTATCTATCTATCTATCTATCTATCTATTTATCTATCTATCTATCTATCTGTTACATCGTTCGTCGGTTCCTGTGCGCTGGGGCAAGCGAAGTAGACACAAGTTGACAAGCTGGTAGAATCGGCGTTTATTTTCGTTGTACGTTGCAATATAAACTACCAAAGTAAAGAGGAATAGGGAAACAAGGTAAGTGAAACAAGAGATAGAAGCTTTGGCTATAACTGAGCCAAAACCAGATAAGGGTTACACTTTAGTTACAACACTTCTCCATCAAAAATATTGAAGACGCTGCACAGGTTTCCGCTGTCGGGTTGAGCGCCGGAGTTCTGTGGTCACTGTACGTTCCCTGAACTTCTGCTTTTCCTGGCCTTGAGTTGGGAAAGATGACTGCAGCTAGTGTGGTTGCTCGCGGAGTTCCGCCTTTACGTTTGGCCCTGATCCGGAAGTTTCTTGCGTAGTTCACGACATAGGCATACTTTCCCCTTCGCTGTCACGGTGGGGTTCAACCGAGTCTCTCCTTGTGTGAACTTGATCCACATGTCTCCGAACAAGGCCCTCTGGCGTCTCGACTGTCATCATCCTCGCTCCGTCGGCTGACTTTACCGTACCGGTTTTCCACTTTTCACCCATGCCAAAGTTGCGGATGTAAACATTCGTGTCCGGTGCCAGGGTCCACTCATCTGATTCACCTGATCTTCCTGCAATCAAGGGAGGAAAGCACGTATCCAGACGAGATCGAATTTGGTAGCCCAGGAGACTCTCCGAAGGAGAGTTGCCCGATGCGAGTGGTGTTATCCGGTAATTGAAGAGTAGTCTGCAAAGGCAATCTTCTAATCGGCCCTGGTTAATCTTCTTCAGCCCATCTTTTACGGTTCGAACAGCTCTCTTTGCAAGGCCATTAGACTGGGGATGAAACGCAGCGTTGCGCAGGTGAGTTATGTTGTTCTTATTCATAAAATCGGCCAAATCTTGACTTGTGATTTGCGTTCCGTTATCTGAAACAAGGGTGCGTGGAATGCCGAACCTGCTGAACCAGCTGCGCAGGCAAGTTATAGTCGAAGATGTGGTCGCCTGCTTCACTGGTGCGGCCTCGATCAATTTGCTGTGAGCATCCACAAGAACAAGGATCATGCTTCCATTTATTGGCCCCGCGAAATCTACATGTACTCTTGACCAGCTTTCCTGGCATGTCGGCCAGCTAACTGGCGAGGTAGATGCTGGCATTGGTTGATTTTGAATACAGCTTGTGCACCTCGCTGACGTTTGTTCGATGTCGTTGTCCATTCCAGGCCACCAGAAAGCCGACCGAGCGATTGCCTTCATCGCCGATGATCCTTGATGAGTTTCGTGGAGCATGTGCAACATTCTATGCTGCGCACTGTCTGGAATGACAACCCTACGGCCCCAATAGAGCAAACGACGGGCCAGCGAAAGCTCGAATTTGTGGTCGAAAAAAAAGGAAGTAATCTTCGTTCTAGTGCTTTAGCACTTGTAGGCCACACATTCCTTGTGTACTGCACAACCTTGGCCAGCACTGGGTCACTGGTGATTAGCGCCTGCAATTCTGCTGTCGAGACTGCAATCTCCTGTACGGATGCCAGGGCCAAAATGTACTCGGGTGGCTCGCCGTCCAGGGTTGGCTCAGAAGTTTATCGTGGCAACCTACTGAGGGCGTCCGTGTTCAGGAGGTGCTTGCCTGGAGAATAATGGAGCTTGTAGCGGAATCCGCCCAAATACAGTGCCCAGCGCTGTATACGAGCAGCTGCCAGCGGTGGAGTTAGCCGATCCAATCTCAGCAGGCCCAGGAGTGGCTGGTGGTCTGTGACGAGTATGAATTCTCGGCCTAGAAGATAATCGCGGAACTTCATTACTCCGAATACCAGGGCTAACGCTTCTCGTTCAAGTTGTGAATAACTTTGTTCTGCTTTCGACAATATACTCGAACGGCATCCAATAGGCTCGTTCCTGTTTCCTTTTGTGTGAAAAAGCACTGCGCCGATGCTTCTTTGCGATGCGTCGCACTCTAGTTTCAGCGGCTGTGAAGGGTCGTAGTGCACTTACACCCGTGCCTGCAGCAAACACCGTTTTGCTTTGTCGAACGCGGTTTGTTGTTCTTCTGTCCAGTACGAACGTCTGTTTTTTTCCAGTAGCCGATACAACGGAAAGAGCAGAGACGATATTTTCGGCAAAAACTTTGAGTAGAAACTGATCATGCCAAGAAACGGACGAAGCTCGGCTACATTTTTTGGGCTGGGAGCATCAACGATTCGCTTCGATATTTTCTTGTATTGGGTGCAGCCCTCGCTGATCGATTCGATGGCCAAGATAGGTAACAGACGCCTGCCAAAATTTGCATTTATCAAGGCGTAGTTTAACACCACTCTCCCGGAAACGTTGTAGAACGACTTTGAGCACGTCATCACTTCCTGCTTTTTCGGACACCAAGACATCGTACAGATACGCTTGCGCGCCCAAGAAGCCCTGCAGAACAGTTTACATCCTACGTTGAAAAATGGCTGGCGCAGAGGCAATGCCGAAAGGTAATCTGTTGTAGCAGAAAAGACCTTTGTGCGTGTTAATTACGCACAACTGGCGCGATTCGTCATCCAGCGGAACTTGGTTATATGCATCCCTTAGATGTAGTGTACTGAAATCCTTGCTGCCGTTTAAGGACGCGAACATGTCATTGATTACTAGCAATGGGCATTGCTTCAGCTCACATGCCGCATTTAAGGTGACCTTAAAGTCGCCACAAATCCTAACGGTGCCATTCTTCTTAAGCACTGGTACAATGGGCGTAGCCCATTCGGAATGTGGCACCGGTGACAAAACGCCTAGTGCCGCCAGCCTATCAAGCTCTTCAGAAACTTTGTCGCGTAGCGCGAAAGGCATAGAGCGCGCCTTACAGACCTTGGGTGTGACTCCCTCCTTCAGCTGAAGGTGCGCCGCAGGTCCTTTGATGAAGCCTAGTTCCAAGCTGAAGACGTCTGCAAACTCGGAGATTACATCCGAAAGGACCTGTGTGTCGGTAGACGGCTGTGCAGTCGGCGGCTCAGCTGAGAGGCTGAGAACAGGGGAGCCTGCGTCACTCAGAAAAAAATTAGGTCTCGGCATCATAAACTTGGACCGCAGCATTCTAGCACTACCAAAGGGCATTCTACGGTTGCACCAACGTACGATACCGGCAACAGGATCTCTCCAGAGACTGGCAATTCCGAAATAGCATGACAGCTTTATGCGTGACGGCTTCAGTGGAGGCCAAGCGTTCTTGTGCTGCTCAGAAACCTGACGTGCCACGACGCAGACCGGTGAACCAGTGTCAATAAGCATTGATACGTCAACACCTTCCCACGTGAAGTTGCGCCGTATTGGGCCTGGGGGCTTCACAGTTTCCCCCTGCGTCGATCTTAGCGTCCAAATGTGCAGGCTATCATCAACGCCTTCATCTGTTTCCCCTTCGTTAACAGCCAGGACTCGGCTGCGTGTTTCCGAGGGTGCTTGTTGAGTTCGAGACTTTGCGGTTTGATCATTCTGGCATTTTCGAGCTAGTTGACCGCGTCCACCGCAACGATAACAACGCGCGTTATTCCAACGGCAGGCATTATTGTTATGTCTGGCACTGCCACAATGCCCGCATTCAGCGAGTACCTCTTTGCTCGTGGAGGACTGCACCTTGATTCTGAGCACAGCTGATGCTTCGCCGGCCATTTTACGGGCATCAATCTGTGCCGCTTCAGCTGCGAGAGCCATTGTATCGGCGTCTCCTAAAGTCAGATCTTTATTTGTCAGCATCTGCTTTTGCACCGCACTCGATTTGATGCCGCACACTATTCTATCCCGCAGCATTTGGATGAGCATGGTATCAAAATTGCAGTTGTCCGCGATTCGGTGAATCTCAGTAATGGATTCTTGAACAGACTCACTGTCCAGCTGGCAGCGGTTGAAAAAGCGGAAACTTTCTGCAATCTCATGGCGCTTGGGATCAAAGAACTCGTACAAGGCTTTCACGACGTCCTCGTACTCCAAAGAATTAGGCTTCTTGGGCGCTATTCTTCATGATAGTATCTGGACAGTGCGAGTACTTAAGGCTGCCACCAACAACGCCCGTTTCTTGGCTGACTTTGTCCCCCCTGTTGCCTCAAAGTATGCTTCTGCCTTGATGACATACGCCTTCCAGTTGTCTTTCTCGTCGTCGAAGTCCGGTAGTTGCTGGTGCGTCATCGTCGTAGCTGATGTCCTGCTTGAATCCAGAGTTTTTCTTTCCGGTTCTTCGTCGCCACTGTTACATTGTTCGTCGGTCCCTGAACGTTGGCGCAAGCGAAGTAGACACAAGCTGACAAGCTGGTGAATCGACGTTTATTTTTCAGTGTACGTTGCAATATAAAGACGCAAAGTAAAGAGGGAAGGGGAAACAAGGTAAGTGAAACAAGAGATAGAAGCTTTGGCTGTAACTGAGCCAAAAACTAGAAGGGTTACACTTCGGTTACAACACTATCTATCTATCTATCTATCTATCTATCTATCTATCTATCTATCCATCTATCTATCTATGTATCTATCTATCCGCCTACGACATTTAGCTCTCCTGGCCGTTTCGATAGAGGTATCCGCACCAAATTTGGTGTGGCATAACATGACTGTATGAAAAAACATATTTGACTAGTCATAACAAGAAAACAGGAGCAGCGATGGCGTAGTGGTTAGAGAATCCGCCTCGCATGCAAAAGGTCCGTGGCTCAAATCCCGGTGCCGCACCGTTCCCAACCGGATAAAAAAAATCCGCGTGGTGATTGAACTGCAATACGAGGCCTGGGGTGCGGCCTCACCGGTAACCACCGCCGGGAACGCACTCCTTCACCAGGGAAGGATTCGCCACCCTGGTGCAGTATGTGGCCACTACCTCCCACATGCAGACGACAAATAAGTCACGGCCCTCAGTCCCCAGCAGCTGCAAAGCAACTGACCATGGCTGCGGTCAGATCTGCAACGCAGCAAAGGGTGCTAAGAATCTCTGGATCTGGACAGGCCGCCATTGGAACCTGAACTTGGCAACGTGTAACGGTAGAACATTATCTAGTGGGGGAAGTCTACCAGTACTATTCGAGGAGCTAGAGGGTGTTAAATGGGATATAATAGGGCTCAGTGAGGCTAGGAGGACAAATGAAGCCTATACGGTGCTACAGAATGGGCAAGTTCTTTGCTATCGGTGCTTGGCTGACAGAAGAGAACTGGGAGTGGGGTTCCTAATTCGCAGAAACAGCTGGCAACATAGAGGAGCACTATAGCAATAATGAAAATGGGCAAGTCCTTTGCTATCGGGGCTTGGCTGACAGAAGAGAACTGGGAGTGGGGTTCCTAATTCACAGAAGCAGCTGGCAACATAGAGGAGCACTATAGCATTAATGAAAATGTGGTAGGTATTGTAATTAAACTGAATAAAAGATACAAGATGAAGGTGATACAGGCTTACGCGTCTATATCCAGCCATGATGACGCTTTAGTTGAAAGCCTCTATTAAGACCTGGAATCAGCAATGAGTAAGGTAAAAACACAGTATACAATACTGATGGGAGACTTTAATGCAAAGGTAGGGAAGAAGCTGGCTGGAGACCAGGCAGTAGGTGATTATGGCATCAGTACTAGAAATGCCAGAGGAGAGCTACTAGTAAAATTCGCAGAACGTAATAATTTACGGATTTTGAATACCTTCTACCGAAAACGAGGAAACCGTAAGTGGACACCGAGGAGCCCTAATGGCGAAAACAAGAACGAAATAGACTTTATAATGAGTGCACACCCAGGTATCGTGCAGGACGTGCAAGTGGTTGGCAAGGTGCGGTGCAGTGACCATAGAATGGTACGGTCTCGAATTCGCCTAGACTTGAGAAAGGAACGACAGAAACTGATACGCAAGAAGCCAATCAATGAGCTAGCACTGAGAGGGAAAGTACAGGAATTCAGGGTCTCGCTTCAGAACAGGTACTCGGCTCTTAGTGAGGAAACAAACCTTAGCATAGATACAATGAATGATAATCTGATGAGTATCATTACGGAGTGTGCAGTGGAAGTTTGAGGCAGGGTAGTTAGACAGGACACTGAAAAGCTTACCCAGGAAACGAAGAATCGCATTAGGAAGCGTCAATTCATGAAAGTCTCAAGTACAACAGACAAAATAGAACTGGCAGAGCTTTCGAAGTTGATTGATAGGCGTAAGGTATCCGAAGTAAGAAGGTATAACACGGAGAGAATTGAACACGCTCTTAAAAACGGAGGAAGCGTCAAAACAGTGAAGACAAAACTTAGGCAACTTAGGCAAACGAAACGATAGGCAGAAATCGGATGTATGCACTAAGGGACAAAGAAGGCAAAGTAACTACCATTATGGATAGGATAGTTAAAATAGCAGAGGAGTTTTACAGAGATCTGTACAGTAGATGGGACAACCACGACTTCAATACTATAATAACTAGCAGTATCCCAGATGACACCTCACCAGTAATGACAGAAGAAGTCAGAAAAGCTTTGGAGAGCATGCAAAGAGCCAATGCTGCTGTTGAGGATCAGGTAACATCAGATCTGCTGAAAGATAGAGGACAGATTGTGTTAGAAAGACTAGTCACCCTGTTTACGAGGTGTCTCCTGATGGGAAGAGTACCAGAGTCTTGGAAGAACGCTAACATCATCCTAATACATAAGAAAGGAGATGACAAGGACATGAAGAATTACACGCCGATGAGCATGCTCTCTGTAGTATACAAGCTATTTACTAAGGTGATTGCTAACAGAGTAAAAAAAACATTAGAATTCAAACAAACAAAGGAACAGGCAGGATTTCGAACAGGCTACTCAACAATCGACCACATTCATAGTATCAATCAGGTAATAGAGAAATGCTCAGAATATAACCAACCACTATACATAGCCTTCATAGATTACGAGAAGGCGTTCGATTCAGTAGAAATATCAGCTATTATGCAGACACTGCGGAATCAGGGCGTCGATGAAATATATATAAACATCCTGGAAGAAATCTACAGGGGATCAACTGCTACCATAGTGCTTCATAAAAAAAAGCTACAGAATACCAATCAAGAAGGGTGTAAAGCAGGGGGACACAATCTCCCCAATGCTATTTACCGCGTTCTTACAAGAGGTTTTCAGATGCCTAGAATGGGAACACTTAGGGACAAGAGTTAATGGAGAGTACCTTAGTAACCTGCGCTTCGTCGATGACATTGCATTGCTGAGTAACTGAGGGGACGCATTGCAACTCATGATTACGGAGTTAGACAAGGAGAGCAGAAATGTGGGTCTTAAAATGAACCTGCAGAAAACGAAAGTAATTTACAACAACCTCGGAAAAGAGCAGCGCTTCGAGATTGGTAACAGTGCACTTCAAGTTGTAAAAGACTATGTCTACTTAGGGCCGGTAATAACCACGGAGCCGAACCACGAGATTGAAGTAACTAGAAAAATAAGAATGGGGCGGAGCACATTTGGCAAGCACGCTCAAATTGTGAGAGGTAGATTGCCACTATCCCTCAAGAGGAAGGTATATAACAGCTGTAACTGGCCAGTACTTAGCGATGGAGCAGAAACCTGGAGACTTACAAAGAGTGTTCAGCTTAAATTGAGGACGACGCCGCGAGCAATGGAAAGAAAAATGGTAGGTGTAACCTTAGGAGACAAGAAGAGAGCAGTGTGGATTAGGGATCAAACGGGGGTTAAGGATATCATAGCTGAAATCAAGAAGAAATGGACATGGGCCGGGCATGTAGCGCGTAAACAGGATAACCGCTGGTCGTTAACGGTTACTAACTGGCACCCTCAGAGAAGGCAAGCGGGTTAGGGGGAGACAAAAGGTTAGGTGGGCAGTTGAGGTTAGGAAGATTGCGGGTATAAATTGGCAGCAGCAAGCACAGGACCGGATTAACTTGTGGAACATGGGAGACGCCTTTGTCTTGCAGTGGACGTAGTCAGGCTGATGATTATGATGATGATGATGAACATGAAATTATTACATGTATATCATGAATGTCATGATTTACCATTCATAGTTTTGCAGCTCTTGCGGTGGTTTTGCTCACTGGGCATGTTGCAAAACTGGCATGGTATGGCATGATTACATGGCGAAACAAGCGAAAAACCCGAACATGGAAACTATAACGCGTGTCATGTAATAACCTGACTACATTCCACGCTCATTATGCGCTTGCGGCCGTTTCACTAGCTTCACGTATACCAAAATTGGTATTAAAGTACGTTAACAGATGACGAAGGTAAGTGGCTGGCTCAAACATGATAATCATGAGAGGCGTGTCATGTAACAACATGTCCACATACCACACTCATGATGCGCTGGCGGCCATCTCGCTAGCTTCACTTATACCATATTGGCATTACGGGACGTGAATGTATGATGAAGGTATGATACTGGTGCAAACATAATAAATTCTAGATGCATGTCATGTAACAACATCAGTACATGCCACGCCTATGATACGCTCATCGCCGTTTCGCTGGCTTAACATGTGCCAAGCTCGGTATTACGCGACGCGAAAGGACGCCAGAGATAGACGACACATCCAAGCATGATAATCACGACATGCGTGTCATCTATCAACATGACTGGATGCCACACTGATGATGCGCTCATGGCCTTTCCCCAAGGTTCACATATACCTATTTGGTATTACGTGACGCCAATGAATGAAAAAGGTATGCGACTGGTGAAAAGATGATAATAATGAGATGTGTGTCATGTGAGACCATGACTACAACCCATAGTCAAGGCGCCTTTACATTTCGACGTGACGCGGTGCGCGTGCTCGCTGGCGTTGATGTAGTCGTGCTTGCGGGCGTTGCCACGCCAGGTGCCGGTCCCACCATATACTCGCAGGCGCAGCCGCGCTGTGTTGCTGTGACGCATGCGCGTTCCAACACGTTCGGCGTCCCTCCGTCACGAAAAGGGGGAGACTCAGTGTTGTCTGAGCAACGCATTGGCGTTGAAAGGGCATTTCACATTTCCCGCCGGTTGCCGTCAGGCCGCGCCTACGGACGCTGGTCGCGCCGGTCGCGCCAGACTATACAGTGCTCGCGTTTTACTAACGTAGCGTCACTGTGCTCAGTATGCGCCCGTAAACGCTACTTTGAAGAATATTGGGCCCTTTCTGATGCGCTCGCGACCGTTTTGCTAGCTCCACATGTGCAAAATTTGGTGTCACTTGACGTCAATGGATGACGAAATATATGACTGGTGCAAACATGATACTACTGACAGGCCTGTCATGTCAAAACTTGACAGCATACCATGCTCATAGCATGCTCGCGGCCGTTTCGCTAGTTCCCCATATACTAAATTTGGTAGCACGTGACGTGAATAGAAGACGAAGGTAAACGCCACATCGAAACATGTAATCTTGACACAGAAGTCATGTAAGGCATCATTTACCTCCACCTCGTAACGTTGTGCTGATTTTAAAGTGACATATAAACATTTCTCAATCGTGCTTCGGACATCATCAATTCCCCCTGTAAGTCGGTAATGCATTTTTTTTAGATTTTGTATTATGCTACGCAGCATACGAAAACAAGCGTTTGGGGACTACATCCGGAAGCTTAATAAGAAAGGGCGTGCTTCGGCTTCGTAGCATTGGTTGCGCTGCCGCAGAAAGCTGTCGCCGTGTATACGTGTACCACTGCCGTGGGATCGCGGCGTCTTGAGCTCTCGCGTCCAGCGGATCTGACTTGAATAATTGACATCGCTGATACGGTGAAATACTTCGTAAGGGCCGTAGTATCGACAAAGAAGCTTTTCAGAGAGTCCGCGGCGGCGCACCTGGATCCATATCCACACTTTTTAACTAGGCTGGCAAAGTGTATCACTGCGTCGCTTGTTTTACCGACTAGAACCGACGCACTGTAGGAAGCGTATTGAGTGCCTTGCCATTTGTCGTGCTTCTTCGGCTCTATGCAAGAAGTCCTCTAAGTCAGGTGTATAGCTGCTTTCGTCGTGTAGTGTTAACATGGCATCCGGTGGCGTGGTTACTGTTCGGCCGAATAGTAGTATGAAAGGGGCAACCAAGTTGTTTCTTGAACGGCTGTATTATATTCGAATGTTATGAGGTGTAATATATAATCCCGCTGTTTATATTCAACATCGACATACATTGATTGCTTGTAGTGAGAGTTTTGTTGAGGCGTTCAGTTAACCCATTTGACTGAGGGTGATACGCCGTTGTTTTTCGGTGACCGGTATTTGTCATTCGTATCAGGCATTTGACTGGGTCTGCCATAATATCGCTGCTCAAACCGTAATAACGACGATGGGCGCAACCCATCTGAGGACTATGTTGTTCACAAAGAATTTGGCGGCTTCTGCAGCTGTTGTACGTTATTGAGAGTCAGTCTCAGCATAACGGGTCAGGTAGTCTGTGGTTACGACTACTTACTTCTAGTACCTGCATACGATGTCGGGAAAGGTCCTAGGAAGTCCATGCCTCTTGTTGGAATGGGGCATCAGGAGGGTCTATTGCCTGGAGTAGGCCAGCTTGTTTTACGGGTGGAGTGACAAGAATTCACGTAACGTGACACTGATGCGAGCAACTTGGGCCAATGGTACTTCAGGCAAATCTTGGCGAATGTTCGGTTTGCACCCATGTGTCCAGATGTTGGGTCATCGTGACATGCACGTAGAATGTCCTCTCGCGTGGCTGTAGGTACTACAAGTAAAAATGTTCCACCATTAGTTTCGACGTTCCTCCGTTAAAGGACACTTCTTCGAAGACAGAACGTGGAGAGCTCTCTGGAGAATATGCGAGGGATTTTAACGTCGAGAACCTGCAGGTGTTGTATAAGCGCCAGCAAATCCGGGTCATCTCGCTGTTGTTGAGCGATTCTGAATGCATCGACAACGCCTAGAAACGAGAGGTCTTTCATTCAGATACACTTGGATCGACGGGAAGCGTGAAAGGTGGTAGGCGTCACTGTGTTTTCTTCCAGATTTGTATATGACAGTAATGTCATACGTCGGCAGCCTAAGGCTCCATCTTGCTAGTCGACCTGATGGATTCCTGAGATTTGCCAGCAACATAGAGCATGATGGTTAATGACAGCTCTGAACAATCTCCCATTAAGATAGGGTTGAAACTTGTTTATTGCCCAGATGACTGCGATGCGTTCTTTTGCAGTCGCAGTGTAGTTTGTCTCAGCTTTTCAGAGTTTGCGGCTGGCATAGGCTAATACTCGCCCTTGATCGATTTGCCGCTGGACCAGGATAGCGCCGAGGCCGACATCGCTGGCATCGGTATGAACTTCAATGTCGGCTGTCTCATCAAAACGGACAAGTATTGGTGAACCCTGTAGCCTTTTTCCTAATTCATCAAAAGCTTTCCGTTGTTCATTCCCCCATGTGAACAGCACGTCGTATTTTGTTAGTGGTGTAAGAGGCTCCGCTATATTTAAAAAGTTTTTCACAAACCAGAAAATTTATGCACTGACTTTTTGTCTCTGGGTTTCGGGAACCTCTGAACATCGGCTGTCTTTTCGGGATCCGGACGAACGCCGTTACAACTAATGACATGTCCAAGGATACGCAGCTTTTCGAAGCCGAAGTGGCATTTTTCGGGTTTAATTTTCAAGTTTGCAGACCGGATGACTTTCAATACTGTGCGTAGTCACTATAGATGTTAGTGAAACGTTGTAGAGAATACCACCACGTCATTCAAACACACTAGGCATGACTTCCATTTATATCCTGCGAGGACAGTGTACCTCATTCGCTGGAACGTCGCTAGCGCGGAACACAGGCCGAATGGAAGCGCTTTGAATTCATAGAGGCCGTCTGGTGTTACGAATGTCATTTTGTCACGGTCCCGCTCGTCGACCTCTGTTTCCCAATAGCGGCCTTTCAGATCCAAGAACGAGAAAAACTTTGCGCATTGCAGCGATCTAGTGTATCGTCAAAACATGGAAGGGGGTAGACATCTCGTTTAATTACAGTGTTGTGTTTTCAGTAGTCGACGAAAAATTATAAGTGTGTTGTCTTTCTTTTTAACGAGTGCTACGGGAGCACCCATGAACTTTTTGAAGGCTGGTTGACATCATCCGAAAGCTCTCCACAAGGTACTTGATAATTTCCCGTTATTTTTGTGACACTCGATATGGATACTGGCATATAGGCTTCATGGCGTTTTGCAGTATAATTCTGTGCTAATTGGCGTGCGCTGGACCTTCGAGGCAGTTGAAAAGCGATTTGTTAATTATTTTACCAAGGCAAAAATCAGTTTTTTCTCTCCGGAAGGCTTTGGTTGATGGAAACAGATTTGTCATTGCTCCAGGCCACTGGTTGAGTGGTTGACGTCATTAGGCTACATATTCGGTGGCGAGACAGAAGTCGTGTAAATAGGTAATAGCCGTGCCTTGAGCGATGCGTTGAAGCTCATTGCAAGATTTGTGTTTTAAAAGGTGTTTAATGATTTCGAGTACTTCGTACTCAACTATCCCAGAGCACTACGGAGCCATCCCGCTAAAATCTTGCTAAAACCAAGGAGGTTACACCAATGCCGAAATCGCTGCGAAATTAGCTCTTTGCATAAAACATGTTTTAGAGTAAAAGAACCCCTGACATTCCACCTTTTTGCCACTTCCAGATTGTGCGGACGATGGGCAGTTGAAAGCTTGTGCGATATTTCTCGTGTTTTCCCTGGAATTAGTCTGCCGTCAATTTCGTTCAGCGCCACAACACCAACATATCTATATCACGCATCGAATATATGTCAGAACAGTGTACAAAATCATCAAGGAAATAAAAGAAGCAACAAAGTAAAATGAAGTATTTACTTACTATTTTGCTACGCAAGCAACAAAATAAAACAACCAATCGCTGTAATGTGAGCTTCTTGATCGAAAGTCCCAATTGTAAATATAGAGTACCCCAGCCACATTAGAGAATGTAGCTGTAAGGCCAGGTGCAAGAAATCCAGGTGGGTGTTCAAACTAGTATGTGCAATTGTATACATAGTTCAGTGACCTTTAAAGGCAACCAAATTTGTATATAAGTACAAACATAAGGCAAGTTCATAAGGGGTCGGATCTTAAAATAATTAATATTACCAGAGCCTGTGATGCCGCGGTTCGGCCAGGTTCAACTGTCCCCACGTAGAAGCAGCCCACCGTGTCGCCCTAAAAGATGGCACTTCTTCGGAACATCGAATATTACTCTTCATATCGTATGAACTTTTCTTTTAAAGAATTGGTGCTATAGCTGTACGCCTACATCGAAGAAAAATTATGGGCACATCCTGCGTGTCTAATACTTGACATCAGTTCTCCACGACAATCCTGAGCACAAAAGCCAAGAGTGCAAGTAGCACTACTGTATGTTTCTTTAGCAGCCAAGCTGTTTGAGCTAGCCCTCATCTGTGTGCATTACCAGAAAATGTGTATGTGCCACTATGGCCTACAGTAAAACTATTCTCGACCTAAATGAGTATATCCACCAAAAGAAACTAGATAAACCCCACTACTCACCGCTTGTTCACTAAAACTGAAGGAGACAAAGGTTAGCCCCAAAAGACAGAGAGCTATTTTTGATTGATTTGTTTTTGTTAGGCATGTATATCAGATTGAATGCTATAATTTCTTATGTATTCTGTGATCCTTACATATATGACCTCTGTCACTTTAAACTTTCATACTGCCTAATGAAAAACAATCTTTTCCGGGAAGTTGCCAACAGTGGGTGCACCCTACAAGAACAAACAAATAGATGAACAACAACAAACAAATGAGTGCGAAGCGATGTTGGCGAACCAAAAACCCCGAAACGATGGAAGGCTGATACACCAACGACCACCCGTCCGTACATATATATCATGGTTGCGTGCCATTGGTTACAGCGCGAGCTTGTCACTTGCGTTTAGGAATCCATCTCGTGTCTGTGACCTTCTGGGCTTTAACTCGAGCCACGATTTCGTTATAGCTATATAGCTATAATAAATTCCGGCAAACAGTACAACGCAAACGTCAGGTATCGTAACACAGCTTTCGACAAAACGCGTGAAACATGCATCACGATTATGCTTCTATGGTCACAATGTACCTAGTTTCACGGTGCGTTGGTGAGGTAGGTGATAGCCAACGCATGACGCCAATAGGTGTTTATTCGAAATAACCCTTATAGGCTATACTGTCGTCCAAACATCCGGTGTTTCCTCGCCCGCAATTCATTGTCACTTGCATGTCCGTGAAGTGCAGTGGCGCTCGCTTAAACCATTCAAACCTCGAGGGAGTGTCATGTCGGTGGAGTTGTGGCTGCGTGACCCCGTCATGCATGTGTTTTTCGCTGTGTACAACCCCTTGAACCGGGTCACGCAGCACGCAGATATGCGGACATCAAAAGGAATTCAAGGTACCGCCTTCCCAGAACTCATTAGTTGTATCAGTCATGCTGCTGTGATGGCGATGTGCAGCCAGCTGCTCGACTGAGTAAACATCGAGCTCGGTGCTCTTTCGACACGCTGAGGAAACCACCCTGTGGTTGTGAAGAAGAAAATCAATTGTTTCCCGGAATGCAGCTTGGAACGAATGGAAGTACTAGCCTTGGCAGCATTGGCAGCAATGGTGCTCCAGGAGGTTCATCGAAGGATGTAGTACCACTGGCCCAGTAAGCCGCAGCACAATGCGCCGATCATGAACGTGGCTTCCAGCCGGTGAAGATCCAAGTTCGGTGGCCATCCGCTCTTCGTGGTTGGTGATTGCAAAATACCGGTTGCGTAATGGGGTGCAACCGCTGGTCTTGTCGAATGATCGTTTTCTAGCGACGGTTTCGAGATCCTCGATTGGAGACGACGGCTCGCTCACGATCGCTCGTGGTAGTTCTCTTGAGCATGGATAACCTGCCCTCGTGCACCGTGAATACTTGAGAAAAAAAGTAAAGATGAGAAAGCAGCGTGCCACTTGAAGAACTTCTACGATTACAGCGTTGATGATTATCGTCATGATGATTCCTTGAGGAATTGTACAAAGGAAGTATCTAAATAAAGGGCAAAGTCGAAGCCAATTGTCCTGTGTAAGAGGTAACCCACGTAGTGTTTGTCGCCCTCCACGTCAATATATCAATAAATGTTTTACAGTTAGTCGCTACTCGGCCGTGGGCACCATTTTTCTCTGCTTAACCAATTTTTACCCTTGTCTCCACAGTACCCAACAGACGCTGAGATGTCTTCCTTTTAAGGGCTGCAGAAACAACGTGTTCTCCTCGCGCCATGGGAGCGCCATGGGAGCGATATGGGATATGGTTGCCGCCGCGTCCCATTTTACTGCTGATAAGCGTTGTTTACAGAATGTCGGAGAAACTAGAAGTTTTCGTTTGAGCCTCGTTGAATTCAGAAATGTCAAGGTTCGCCTGTGGTGTCAATATCGGTTTCATGCTACACTAGAGAACAGAATTTGAGTTTGAATAGTACTCCTTTGGCTAACACTTCTGAAATTAGGCTCTTTTAGCACTTACAGTAGTGAAGGCATGAACAGTGATAATAGGCAAACATAGGCGCTACAAAAACCCTGCAAAAGCCTTTTCGAAGCTCTAAATAATGCTCATACATCAAAGTCGCACAATAGTAATGCAATGATGAGATTGAGCATTTGCCTAACACCTTGTCTCAACTTACATCCGGGCGTTTGGTGAACAAATTTCTGGTGTCCCAAGTGTAGTTTCAAAGACAAAAAGCGCCTTCTTCCTCGTATTGTGAAAGGTGGCTTAGGGGCTCATTATTGCGAAGCTGTGCAAATTTTAAAAAAAAGACACGTGCCAGTGAGGCCTACCAGAAGAAACCGTAATCGTTATAAGGGGGTTGTGACACAGAAAGAAGATGCTAGGTCTACTACTCTCCAGTTGTCACCTAAAAATAAAGCAGCAACAGATACACTCATGAAATGCCGCGAAATCACGGTACCAAGCCGAAAGCCCCGTAACAATGGCAGCCATACCCCAACGTATCTATAGATTTTCATGAGGTGCGAATGCTTGGCTAGGGCGCGAGCTTGTCTCAGGAGTTGGGAATTCCGTGTGGCGCGTGTGGCTGTATGAGTTTTACTCAAACCGACTGGGCGTTATGGACGCAGTCTCAATGTAAACAGGCTCAATGGTCTCAATGAACCCAGTTCCTTGGCAAGCTTGATCAACTAAATGAAAGGACAAGCATGGCGCTGATAAGCGTTTAATCTATATAAACCTTATAGGCTGTTCTATCATCCTTACATCAGGTGGTGCCACGCCCACAATTCACTGTCATGTGATTATGAGAGGCGCCATCGTAAAAGACTCCGAAAATTTCAACTCCTGGTGTTCTTTAACCTGCATGCAAAACTGAGCAGACGGGCGTACAACATTTCTGCCTCCATTAAAAAAATACAGCCGCCACAGAGGGGATTTGATCCCGCGAATTGCGGATCAGCAACCGAGTACCTTAGCCACAACCACGGTGGAGCAGTAATGTAATTTTCGGGGATTAACGTTTCAAAACTATGAAAAAATTGAAAGGCTGCGGTAATTGCAGAGCTGCGTAAATTTGGAACACACTTATGATGCAGTAAATGAAAGTAAACGGTCCTCAAACAACGCTACCTCTAAAGAAAATGCGGCCGTGGCTGCCGCATTGTCAACATATGAAAGAGAGCAATAATAAAATGAATAAAATGTTGCGCGCTTTGTGATAGTCAGTATACCGCTAATAAATGAACCGAATGAGTATTGAATAAAGAAATAAACAGACAAGTAACTAAGTTTATTATTAATTGCCAAATAATATATATATATATATATATATATATATATATATATATATATATATATTAATAAGGGAAAGAAGTGTATACCTAAGGGCTCGTTTTTCCTTGTTTTAACACAATATTAATGAGATATAACAGACAGTAATGCCAAGGAATGTACAGGGGAAGTTAATAAAACCAATGGAATGTAAATAAGAAGAAAGAAAAGTGGATGAAAAAATTACCAACTGTGAGCAGCAATCGAACCTACGACCTTCGAACATTCCTTGGCATTACTGTCTGTTATATCTCATATATATTAATATATATATATATATGGGAAAGAAGTGTATACCTAAGATCCTAAGGGCTCGTTTTCCCTGTTTTGACACAATATTAATGAGATCTAACAGACAGTAATGCCAATGAATGTATAGGGGAAGTTATAAAACCAATGGAATGTAAATAAAAACAAACAAAAGTGGGTGGACAAATAACCAGCCGTGAGCAGGAATCGAACATACGGCCTTCGAATAACGCGTTCGATGCTCTAACCACTGAGCTATCACAGCGGCCTTCCCTCCATCCACTTTTTTGGGTTTAATCGTAATCCTTCCTAAGTACAGCTGTCGTCTATTTTCTGTTTTATTTTACTACCCAATCAATTTTGTCATGCATGACATGCCCAACAGCAACCCTTTGCACAGCCGTGAGGCCCCTACTGCACGTTTATTCCAGAAGTGGGCAAAGAATTCGCATTGCGCCCACTTACCAGCCTCTGCCGCAATACGCGGCACCCCTCTTTCTACGATGAAATGTTCACAGGGCGCCGATTAGTTGAAGGCTTAAACTTCCTGAAAATGCTCTTTTTTGCCCCACACCGAACCACTAGAGCCAGGAGGCGCCGTCTGGTCGGGAAGAATGCGTTAGTGAAAGGAAGCATACACAGACCGCAGACATCAGAAAGGTGAAGAGGAGAAAGGGGAGAGAGATGAAGGGGGAAGTGGAAGGAAGAGTGGAAGGGGGCACCTGGGGGGGAAAGTCCACCTTATATTCTTTCTCTCTTTTTTATTTTTTCCCTTTTTTTTCTCTTACTTCTCTTCTTTTCTTTTTCTGTCTGTTTTCCTCTTTCCCTCTGATTTGAGAATGCATAAAGCTGAGCACAACCAAACTGTACCTTCAATCCTGATGAAGGCCAGACCCTAGGCCGAAACGTCGAAATAAACCACGTTGTGACCGCTCACGAAGGATCTAATTGACTATATGCAACGCTACGGCCACTCAACCACCATGCCTGCCTATATATATATATATATATATATATATATATATATATATATATATATATACATATCAGGATTTACGCATAAAAAGCGTAGAATAGGTGCTGTACAAAGGCACGTAGAACACCTTTCCACGCCTCCAACATCATAAATATAGGTACAATACATTTTCTACAGAAATTCAAATATTTTCATGCCAGAAAACTTAATGTTTTTTTAGCGGGATGTTTTTTGTTTACTCGTGCCTACATTATTTCAGCCTCCATCAGAAATGCAGCCGCCGCTGCCAGCATTCGATCCCGCGACCTGCAAGTCTGCAGCCGAGTACCTTAACCACAAAAAGACCGCGGCGGGGCTCTTTTTCAGAACTTTTTAACACATATGCGCTGCACCGAATCCTTCGAAGAAGGAAAGGTTGGAGAACCAAGGCACATGTATATTCGTTGACCAAGACCGCTACTTTTGTTGCACATTGTGCACTGCGACAATAGGAAGCTTGATTGCTCTTCAGAGGTTGATCAAGCAAGTTGACGCGATGTGAAGGTTTCATATCGCCGTTCATGTTAAACGTTAACAACGGAGTTATATTGTTCAAGCGACGCCATTATTACACCGCAGCTCGAAGACCATCAGCCTGTTGATGCTCTAGATAACAAGATACCCTAGCAAGTGTTATCGAAATTTCGCAGCCTACATTTTCAGGAATTTATATAAGTAGCTGGGTCCTGGTTTTGGAAATTACAAAACTCGACTCGTGGACTGCAGACATCGTCACACGTGGGCGTGAATTTTTTATTCACAATATTGTAAAACTACGTTGCGTTGCATAACATACGGCGCCAAAGATGAAGAGGAGTCGGGGTGTTTTACATGAGCAGCTTCAGCTATGTCCAGCCGCCCTAGCGAAGGATGTTCCTATAGGTTAGCTTCTCTGTAAAATTGATAACAAGAACAAGAACTAGAGTATGATGCTCTAAATTATTGCGATTCAGCTTGTGCCAAGTCAAAATAAAAGAAGACCACACAACACTAAGCGCTAATACGCATTTCTTTTCCAATGTCAGCGACTTTAAGGGTATTGGAGGATGCGATCCTAAACATATTTTTTCAACGAATGACTAGGCGTGACGCTGCCTAGGGCTGTCGAGTTGCGGCACTGTTTGTATTTCGCTGCAGGAATGAAGGCAGCATGATCAGAAGTTGGTTGCTGCTGCACGACCAAAAGCTCCGCCTGAGTTCCACCGGTTAATGATTCCTCGAGACGGTGATGCAGCAAGGAGACAAGCCCGGCACGTAACTAAGGGTGCACCGAGGCGTCACTATGACACCGAAGAAACGCAGCTTCGGTCGGACGTGGCGCTAAAAGCACCAGCAGCTGTTCTTGCGAGGTCGCATGTAGCTTAACTTTGTTGCAGTACACCGAGGTCATCGAATGACTCACACTTTGTTCGGCATCAGGTGCAATCAATGTAGGAATTGTGTGGAGGTACTTTCCTTGACTAGCCACCCTGTTTACGAAGTGTCTCCTGACGGGAAGAGTACCAGAGTCTTGGAAGAACGCTAACATCATCTTAATACATAAGAAAGAAGACAAGGACTTGAAGAATTAAGGGCCGATTAGCTTGCTCTCTGTAGTATACAAGCTATTTACAAAGGTAATTGCGAACAGAGTAAAGAAAACATTAAAATTCAATCAACCAAAGAAACAAGCAGGATTTCGAACAGGCTACTCAACAATCGACCACATTCATACTATCAATCAGGTAATAGAGAAAAGCTCGGAATATAACCAACCACTATATATAGCCTTCATAGATTACGTGAAGGCGTCTGATTCAGTAGAAATATCAGCCGTCATGCAGACACTGCGGAATCAGCGCGTCGATGAAGTATATATAAACATCCTGGAAGAAATCTACAGGGGATCAACTGCTATCATAGTGCTTCATAAAAAAAGCAACAGAATACAAATCAAGAAGGGTGTAAGGCAGGGGGACACAATCTCCCCAATGCTAATGACCGCGTGCTTATAGGAGGTTTTCAGAAGCCTAGAATGGGAACAGTTAGGGATAAGAGTTAATGAAGAGTACCTTAGTAACCTGCGCTTCGCCAATGACATTGCATTGCTGAGTAACTCGGGGACGAATTGCAACTCATGATTACGGAGTTAGACAAAGAGAGCAGAAAGGTGGGTCTTAAAGTTAATCTGCAGAAAACGAAAGTAATATACAACAACCTCGGCAAGGAGCAGCGCTTCGAGATAGGTAATAGTGCACTTGAAGTTGTAAAAGACTATGTCTACTTAGGGCAAGTAATAACCGCGGAGCCAAACCACGGGATTGAAGTAACTAGAAGAATAAGAATGGGGTGGAGCACATTTGGCAAGCACTCTCAAATTATGACAGGTAGATGCCACTGTCCCTCAAGAGGAAGGTATATAACAGCTGTATCTTGCCGGTACTTAGCTACGGAGCAGAAACCTGGAGACTGACAAAGAGGGTTCAGCTTAAATTGAGGATGACGCAGCGAGCAATGGAAAGAAAAATGGTAGGTGTAACCTTAGGAGACAAGAAGAGAGCAGAGTGGATCAAGGAACAAATGGGGGTTAAGGATATCATAGCTGAAATCAAGAAGAAGAAATGGACATGGGCCGGGCATGTAGCGCGTAGACAGAATAAGTGCTGGTCGTTAACGGTAACTAACTGGATCCCCAGAGAAGGCAAGCGGGTTAGGGGGAGACAGAAGGTTAGGTGGGCAGTTGAGGTTAAGAAGATTGCGGGTATACATTGGCAGCAGCAAGCACAGGACCGGGTTAACTGGCGGAACATGGGAGAGGCCTTTGTCCTGCAGTGGACGTAGTCAGGCTGCTGCTGCTAATGATGATGATGACTATTCGTGACAACAAGGCCTAACTACCTTTAATGGAGGCAGGAAGCCTTCGATAGGAAGCAAAGTATGTAAACGAAAAACAGGCTACGACGTTGTGCACGGGTTGTAAAGCCACGTAACAAACCTGGTGAAATTTGATTTTTTATGCTGGCTATCCGTACGGCTTTTTCGGCGATATCTGAAGACCGTGGTGTCATGCGAGTATCGCAGTAGTGTCATAGAGAAAGAAAAAGACAAGAGAGGACACTCCGTGAAACTTGGCCTCAGGAAGTGCGTCAAGACTACGTAACGAACTAGTGCTCTCACCAAACGTCAGAGGGCGCAAGCGCAAAAAAAAACAGTTATAATCAATGCAACAGAATTGTTTTCACAAAATAATAATTATACGCCAAATCTAGTATGTTCTTTATACATAAAAACAATTCATTCAACACACCTTACGCGATTATTTTTCTTCAGCCGTACTGTCATAAACACCATCCACCCAGCGACAAGCCCATGCAGGACTGACAGCGAGAAGCTTTCGTCGCTTTCGTCAACGTCGGCTGCGTGGGCGTTTTTGTGCGTCAGATAACAGGTGAGGCACGTTTTCAAGCGAAGCTTGTTGAATGACATGTTGTTGGGCTTGTTGGGTCATTTTTTGAGAAAACGGTTACACCTGCGCGAATAAGACACCATGCAACGAACACAGAAAGATGCACACACACACGCTGCGCTTCGTGTGTGCGAGTTTGTTTCTTACGTGGCGTCTCATTCACGCAGTTGTAACTTTTTTCTGAAGCTTTTAAGGACTGGGAGGTTAGCTAAAAAGAAAGTTTGTGGCTGTATGCGGCGGCTAGACGGGAACATTGTGCAACGTATGCAGTATAGCAAAGGCGGCACGGCGTCAAGCCGAGGCGACGCGTGCTGCGTCTGCCACGGACGCGAGCGTCTGTGCGCTGAGCATAGCTGGGCAGCTAGGTCATAGGCTCGGTGGCTCGGTGCAAAATATTGAGAAGCGTTCGCTCGGATGCTGACCTGCCGGTCAGCATCCGAGTACCTTAGCCACCAGACCACCGTGGCGGGGCCGGAGAAAACCTTTACCAGTCGTTCAGCTGTCACAAAAGGAACTTGTGTGACCGGTAAGTTGTATGTTCACTTAAACACCAGAGTGGATTGATATAGAGACTTCCGCAGGCCGCTCGCAAGATTGTTCCGACAGCACTGTCCGAGGCACTGAACAAGCTTCACAAGACCATCCAGAAGACGTCTCCGCCAACAGCTCCACGCCTCAGTGCCCTAGAAGAAAATGCTGACTACGCTTTTATTGCAGCTGTTTTTAATGTGCTATCTTATGTTTAGGACATTCTGAGGAAACTATCCTCAAAAGGACACTACTTGTGCACTTACAAAACGTAAGGGTGGGCTCTCAGTGATTTTAATTTTTTTGTGCATTGTCAACATTGTGAATGGTTTGTTTTTAGGTAGTGTAATTGAAAACTTTGCACCACAGAAAGTTGTGCACCTTGGGTCTGAAAGAGCGAGGAAAGTGCTCGTATGGGATTAGTTGTTCTTCGCTTTTACATCCATTTTTTGTTTATTGCAGTGCGTTCCTGTGTGCCAGCGACATTGTCTCCATCAATGAAGTACAAGCGAAGCATTAAACATCTGCAAGCCAAAGTAGCAGCACAGCGGACCCACCAGTATTTCACAATGCTCAAAGCATACCACATCCCCAGCAAGCTTTTTGGGAATCTTACTGTGCCATCAGAAGCAGCTTTTGCATACGTACAACAACTTGAATCTCACTTTCTTGCCATGATTGAGGCCACTGCACATCACCTGAAAGTGTGCGATGTTTTGTATCACCATCTGTCAAGTGTTGGCGATTTTCATTTCTGCTCTGCTGGGTGTCGCGCGAAGTTTCTGAAAATGTTTTGCCGGGTTCGTTTATGTTGGCATGTGCGTTTTGTGAACCAAAACTTAGATAGGGTTAGGTTCCAGTCTTCAATCTCAGGCGCATAGCTTGACAAGTTCAAAGGTTAGCAATTAGCGGCGGGTTTACACTAAAGTATTTGAGTTGAGCCGAATCCTGCAATAGCTTTGTTATGTTATTACTTCGTTACAGCAGAGTTAATTATGGTCTTATATGCTTATATTCAGTTCAACTGGACTAACCACTCCTTCGTTGCATACATTGTTTATGTTACCCGCTATGAGGAGTAGGGACACTGTGTATTTGCTCGAAGTGATTTGCATAACCTTAAAAAGAATGTTGGGTATCCTGTCTGTATTTTTGTAGCAAATGCGGGCGAACTGTACACTTTACTGTGGGTCGCTTGGTCACTGTATATGCTTTATCTCTCCAGCTCAAGTAATATATCGATAACAAAACCGCTTGTTGAAATGTCTTCGAGTGGGTAAAGAACACAGTATGAAGTGGGCACGGTTCACGTTATCACGCTTTTCGTATTTTAGCTTCTCATCAACCTCATCATCTCGCCTATCAAAATTTTCAAAAGAATACCCAAACTTGTAGCGTTTAATGGGGCTGCGGACGCTGCCAGTTTATTTTTATATAGCTTGTGAGTGATAACGTACGATGTAGAGCCTTTGTGAAAAATAATGAGCCAAAGTGATTTCCATCTGCTATTTATTAGCCCTGTATTACCGCTCTCGTAGCACCAATTAAGGTCCACAACTCTGGATAAGTGATGACTACAATCTATTTTAGCTCGCAAGCGTCACAGCAACACCCAGACGCAAATCACTTGGGATCTTAAGTTTTTGATGAAGGCGACGCATAAGAAGAGCCACAAGACCTGCCAGTGTTGTAGCATAAAGTTTGTCTTTCACGTAGTGAGCAAGCTGCAAAGCCCTACCTTTCTGAGGACAAGCAGGCATCAAGTCTGCTTTTTTTCATTTTGGACTAGCTGTTCTTAAGCACAGCCAGCACACTGCACCTTTGCCTTTCTGCTATATTGTGTCGTGTGGTTTCTGTGCGCTCTTTTTTGTATGCATTATTTCGGTTAACCCCAGGCGTGATTCGCGACTTCATTGCTGTGTATAGGTCACTTCTTCCTTCTTCATCAGCATTGTGCGCTATGTTTTTGCATAGATCCTTACTTACCCACTGGCCCGGTGTGTCTTACTTCACCAGCTTTTCGGCTTCTGCCAACTCTTGCGATGTGTGCGTTGTCTGTGTTCTCTCAGTATTTGTTACAATTTATTTGTAAGGCGAGATGCATTTGTTGTCTACCTTTGTCATATTGTGCTTTTTATATTCTCAGACTCTACCTTGCCTTTGAATCAAACATTGCGGATACTCTGTCTCTTTGACTTATATATACATTTATCACTTGTTTCAAAAGAAAAACACAAGTGCGTTGAATAAAACCGTAGTGAATTATCATTACCTGCATCTCTTTTTATTATAGCTTAATCGAAATAAAAATACGTCATGACCAATTCGCACGAACCACTGAACAAAACAAAAGAGGGAATCGCTAAATCAAAACGACCTACAAAAACTATCCACTTGGGCGATGAAAAGTGGTCTGAAATCATGAACTTTCGTCATAGCCAAAGGTCGGTTACGCAAAGTAATTCAAATTTTGCGCCAGTGAAACCGAAACAGGAAGCGCACGCCACTTGCTCTCACCAAACATCACGTGTGCTAGGGCCGATTGGGCTGCTGGGGTCTACGGGAGTGTCCACTCTTAACCTTTTTTTTTATTTCTCTATGGTAGTGTCTTCTCCTTTACCCGTATGTATCAATGGTTTCGAGATGTAAGGCTTATAATGAAGGCCTCGACAGCTTGTAGATCATGCTCGCGCCATTCCTCGAAGGGCATGCCGCTTGCTCTCGTGCGCCATGCGCGCTAGAAGTAATGAATTATGGCTTATGATTTATTATTACTGCTGGTAAGTGTCCGCTGTGACCGCTGCATTAGGTGTGTAGGTAATTAAAAAAAGAAGACTTGCGGAATGAAAAACAAAACGCGTTATAGCGCAACAACAAATATAACATACTGTACTTCTGTTCCTTATAAACGACAGAAAAAATTTCCCCATTACTTGGAGGAAAAATGGTGCGCTGCCATCACCTGTGAGGCAAGGTTGGAACCAACAGCGGAGCTAGCATACGACATAACTTCATCGAAGGTTTTGCTAGGAATTTGGAGGTAATGCCAGAGATGCTAATGTTTTCCTAGTAGTACATGGGTCCCTGGCATCAGTGGCAAGGCTTGGCTATTCGTCTGTATTGCTCCGTTTTCCACACTACGCACACGTTACGTGGTCTTTCAGAAACACATCGGGTGACTACCTGCTGCGTGTGCTTATCGGGAACATGTCAGGCGACCAGCTACTTCACCATGTCATAGTTTTATTCACACTTAAAATGGTTAGGCAATTTTTAGCGGAGGCGTTCCACGATTAGTTGTTACGTGACGACTCGTAATTTTATAAATATGATTGCTTGTTACGTAATGTTACCTGATCTTAGTCATGTGAATGATTACGTGTCTTACGTGATACTAATGAAGTGTCTAGATCTTCCGTGACTTCACATTATTTTACTCACGTGTCATACAGTTAAATTGGTTTTGGAAGTAATACATGTGCCTAGCTGTTATACTTGGTTTTAGCGAGAGCCCATGACTTGACCAGTACTTACGTGATGTTAGGCGCTTCTAGACACGACTTGATGTCACGTAATGTTACGAAATATACGTGACTAGATGTGAAGACGTTTTAGTCAAAGTACTGAACGTTACGTGTTAAACTTGCGAGACTAGGTGTTTTCTGATCTGCAGTCACGTCATTAGACGTTACGCGACGTTGTAATAATAAGTTGAATAGTTAGGTGTTACTGGACGTTATGTAATGAATAGTCACATAGATAATTATTACATTACCTTCGAGAAATGTATTCCTTGATGCCTTCAATGCGCACGATGTATTAAGAGCACGGAGTGAGACAGAATGTGTGGGATATATAGGGTGCACACGCACGGAAAGAAACAATGGTGACAGTAGCGTTGTAAGTATAAAGAATTGGGTACCTTTTGTCGTATCCCATGAAGACAGAGGTTCGACGCCCGACGAAAGAACTTTCTCATGAACGTCTCTTTCTCGTTTGGTAGCGCTACTTTGACAGCGTCACATGGGTGACGCTAGTATGTAAATCAAGTCTTACAGGACCAATAAAGGCTAAATAAAGACCTGCAAATAAAGACCTACAGGTGGATAATTTTCCGGAACCTTTCACTACGGCGTCTCTCGTAACCCTAAGGTGGTTTTCGGAGGTTTAACGCGAGATATCAATGAATCATTATTTCTTTTTATTAAGTTATGTTTCTTTTTTACTCAACATTGTTCGAGTTACCGGCTAAATAAGAAAATATAAATCCTTGGTCTAGCCCCTGAACGGCGTTAAGCTCTACTGTTTTAAAGCACAAACACAAGATATCGGTCCAGAAAATTGTGTATAAGATTCCTATTATCATCATTTTTTGTAGATGGCAGTACTATCAGCCAAAGCTATAACAGGTTATTCATCAATTTCTCTAAGTCTTTTCTTTTTTTCACACAATAAAACTTACAATGTTTAAGTTATAAGTTCACACGTCCTTCTATATGTCATTTTGTGTTATTGTTTTGAACTCCAATAATGTGTATCTACGCAGTAAATTATGGTGCGGCTGATCACCCTTGTGAGTATGAGTCACGTATTAAAGACCGCCGCACGAACAGTTCGAGGTGCAAGTGCTTGAGACCTGTGTGATTAGAATTAAAAAAGTGCACGTTAAAGACCCCCACGTGGTGGAAATTTGCGTAGCCCTTCATTATGGCGTCTTTCTTATTCATATAGTGATATCGGGACATTAAATTCAACAGTTATATAAAGACATAATGAAACCAATTGAAAAGACCGCCTTCAAAGCCAGCGTATTATTCAAAGAGAAACACTTTGGAGACGTAGGTTTCGTAGGTCATGAGTAGTCAAACCTGAAAACCTTCATGAAGAAATTGTTTTGGCGCTTCATTTCGGCATAAAGTGCATAAACTACATGTCTGGAAGATGATGCCAGTATTTATAGCATTGGTCTCAATCGGCACTCAATACTCATAAAAAAACTAGAAGGCAACACATAACTTCAATAAGCGTTTATTTAAAATACTTTCATTGATAGTGTGTAGACGTTGCCTTTTTCGGGCCACCGTACACGACAGGCTGGTTCACTAACTCCTGCAATGCAGGATGCACCTGGACCTTGCTGCTCACGCCAGGATGGCGTACTTGAGCGGTGACGTTGTTGCATGACCTACGCAAAAGAACAACACCTCGAGCGAGGTCACGCAGCACAAGGACGCAATGTCATCGGCACGCCAAGATACCGCCAGGCGATCCTGGAGCAGTTGCAATGGTGCGCAGTGTGTTGGGAGACAGAGTTTCACCAGCTGCTCGTTCTATGCCGCTTCCCACTCGATGTCATAGTGGAATCTTGGTAGCTTCGAACGTATCATGTCGTGTTTCTGAACAGGCTCAGCTGTAGTTGCAAGCACAGTAAGGATGGAATGGGAGTACTGGCCGCGGAAGCAGTGCTCCATGCTCTCCACCGCAGGCGGCGGTCCTGCCGTGCGAGGTAATGTTGGCGGTAGGGCAACGTGGCCTCGGTGGTGGTCACCGGTTGTGGAGCGTCGAATCGTGCCCGGTCCTGTTCGGTCTTGTGTGGCTATCCAGACCACGCACTTGAGCACCGCTGATGAGAGGTTGTACGAGGCAGGCAAGAACACAGCACGTCTTCTTTCAGTGACTTGTTTTTTCGAACACTTCACAATTTAGAATGGCAGCTCGCTCAGCTCGCTCGCGCTGCAGCACGTGGACACGCGTCGCTTGCTCTCGGGCAATTAGGGGTCAAAAAATAGAAGAAAAAAGAAAACAAAAATACCGAGAACCAGATATCGCAGAGTGAAAATAGGGACTGCTGATGATTCTGTGGCGATGCGGATGAAGACAGTCTAATAAATCAAGCGTATTTATCAGAGCAAACTTGTGCCCACGAGTCTAATGGCTATGGTCGTTTAAGTCCGAATAGTCGACTTCTACAGATCCAACTGTCTTCCTCTTTTTTGTATCCAGAGTGCAGGAGTGCGTCGCGCATGCCAGCCGGGTCTGGCCTGGTGCTCGTGTCACGATGGTGGCGGTGGGCTACTTGAACGTGGCCACCCAGTCACGGCACTCTCCTCCTCCTCAGATACATCGTCCCGATGCTTGAGACCATGAAATAATGCTTGTGCACTCTTACTCGTTTTCCGGCCATCTGTCATGATAGGGCTTCATGCGGACTATACTCGGTGACAAATATCTGTGACAGCACAGCCAATGCTACATGGCGGAGCTTCTGCACATATGTTAATACGCCAAGTAATCTGTTTTCGTGCAATTTCCGTTTTGGTTACGCAAGCTCATTTAACATGAACTTTTTGGCACGACAGTCATGCAATAAATCGTTCAAAACAAGAACGTTCTTCGAGCATTGCGATTTATTTCAGAAAAAAGAAAGGTATGGCAGAGCAGGTACTGGGCAATTGCAACAACGCTAGCCAAAAAATAATTTCCTAAAAACAGCGCATACTTAGTCCACATCATTGTTATCCTTCTTTTAGGGACGCAAGAAGGTGCTGGAGCCACACGTTATACTTTTAAGGAACGTGAAGGCAGCGACGAGAAGCACTAATCTTGACACCGATCGGTTATGAGTGGACGTCTGACGTTCGTAAGTTGAAGGTGGTGGAACGCGATCTTCACTCGCCCAAGAGCGCTGTTATTTTTCATTCTACAGGATAATACACATGAACACGTTTTTTACGCAGGCAAACCGCAATGAACGACTACCTCCGTAGACACCAACAGGAGTGGTATTACGGTACGCCATATTCAGCATTATCGTATCAACAATAATAGGCAGGCGAAAAACGAACCCCGTATGCAACGCGATTTAGGAAAAGGGTCTCTGGTTTTACGTACAGTTTCCAATCGCACTATTTCTTCCAGGCAGCTGGTTTTGCTGAAGACTGTGAGGTCTCCGGTGAGACCGCTAGGTGGCGCCGACGAGTGAAGCACTGCTCACATGTGCCCCACGAGGTTTTCTAATTTTATGTGACTTTGTTGTGACATAGCCTCCTATATTTTTTTGTGCCCGCGCATTAGCGCTAAATACATACGCGCCATCCGTCCCTTATAGTTTTGGCGCTCGCCGCCAGATGCCGCACCGATCCCATAATAACAGCAGACGACGCGGCCTATGCACGCTTGCGTTTATGCGAAGTTCAGAAAAAGTGGGCGGAGAAACTTCACGAGCACAACCTCCAAAAGTTTTTTATGATGTCCCGGGGTCGAGCACTTGAGTTTGTCACGTTTCTGTAGTATTTGCGCGGCGTTGTCAACGGCAGCCTTCAGTGGCTGATTCATCTTTCTCGCTCTTGCGAGGAAAACTTCCGCGTAATTCTTTAGAGAATTTAGAACCATTACGAGCTCAGTTGACGGATACAGGAGTACACCTGGGTGGATATCTCCACATTCAATCAGAACATGCTCCGCCGTTTCCTTATCTTTCCCGCAGCATGTGCATTGTTCTTCTTCTTTACTGAATCTTGCTTTATAACTACGCGTTCTAAGGCAACCCGATCTCGCTTCAAACAGTAAAGCGCTTCCCCTTGAATTATCGTAAAATGCCTCCCTCCTTATTTCATTTTTGCCCTTTCGGTAGTTACTCAAAGCCGGTTTTTTCTCCATAGCTGCCATCCATTCTCTCGTTTTGCGCCTCGGCGCTCCGCCAGGAGCGCTCGCATCCCATAATAGCTCGGGGGACGGCGCTGAGGGACCGACCGCTCGGGCACAAAGTTATAGAGGAGGCTATGGTTGTGACTTACTTAGACTGTGCCGTCACACTGTGCTCAGGAACATCAGGGCTACCCGTGGATGACAAACTTTTCTCGGTTAGCAGCCTCTTCGAATCTATTTTCGGTCGACGACATGCCCGCTGTGACCGAGGGAGCAACGATGCCGCGGCGAGACGCCTACGCCTGAGACGCGCCAAGCGTTGACGGCGCGGTAGCGTCCGATGGCGAAAACTTCATTGGCTCTTACGAGAGTGCCTGTGGCGTCTCATGCCCGGTTGAAAGCGACAAAGACACCGCTTAAAAGACAATACGTCCTAAGACAGACCAGAAGGCAGAGCCTGATACGTCAGCCTTGGACCAGGCTGAAATGGAATGCCAGGAGAGCGTTGCGGGTGATGGCATCACCCACCAAGACAACGAAGGAACCGACGGTACATCTGGAGGCAAGGAACCCGACGATGATGGAGGGTGGCAGGTGGCTTTACCATTTATCAAAAAAAAGCTCTCGCGAAAGCGGGAAAGAAACTCACGACAACAGAGAAAAACTATGACATCATGAGTCCTACATCCAAGTCACTTTCGCAAACTACGTCGCAAAAAAGACCACACAAGCAGAAGCTACCACCTCTCCCCAATGAAGACTTCAACATCATTGTAAGACTATCCCAAGGACTACCTCTAAGAGAACTAACGGCACCACAAATTGTAGAAGCTGTTGCGAACGCGTGTCAAGGTACAATAAGCGGCAACTAATTTTTGCTCTGGCTGAAGCCAGGATCCAACATATTCATGATCTCCACTCCCAACCAGAACGTGGCTGATATCACCAGAAAAATCACAAGCCAAACTCTCAACGGATTGCATGCTGTCAATGCCTATGCAGCAGTGGGAAACGGCACACGAAAAGGAGTCATACATGGTTTGACTCCCAACATAAGCCCAGAAACTCTCCTGGCAAATCTACGCACACGGACACAACGAGTCGAAATTCCAAGAGCCAGAATACTTGGAAAGACAAAGAAAGCAGTGATCACATTTTTAGATGCGGAAGCATCTTATACTCGCGCCTTGTAGTGCGCCGTCCGCGCCGTTCGCACCGCTTCTCGAACATTCGACAGATGACGCGCGCGCATGCGCCGTCGCGCCGTCGCCTACCATCTGTGCCGCGCGCGGTTCTCCTTCGAGAACATTCGACAGCTGACAGCGCATGCGCCGTTGCACCGTCGCCATCTGTGCCGCGCGCGCGCTTCTCCTTCGAGAACATTCGACAGCTGACAGCGCATGCGCCGTCGCGCTGTATATATACTCAAGGTCGGCGCTCGCTCGCTCAGTTGCCGCTCGTCCGTTGGTTTGTACGGCGCGTCGACGTCCGAAGTCGCCGTGAAATGAATGCCAACGAATCCACAAACAGAATGATCGACGTCCCTTCGACCAGCGCCGGCCAAACTGTTGGCGGAACCGCTTCCGCATCCTCCTCAGTGTTCCCCCGAGGGAAGCTGCGGGCAATTTTTTTTGGCCCCATTACACCAAGATTTGTGTACTGTATGGGCGGCGAGTTCCCCTGTTTCCCATTCAAGAATACTGTACAATTCTGCTATGCCTGCAAGCAAACGGGACACAAAACAGACGTTTGCCCGACACCCACCATCGCAGTTTGTCCCAACTGTGGTATGAAGGAGCCTCAGCCGGACCACTCCTGCAACCCTGTATGTTCAACGCGTGGAGATGGACACTTGACGGGAACAAAAGAATGCAAACAGCGCTTCAAGCATCTAGTAAGGCAGCAGCATCTTAAGGTGCCAGACCGGACGACAGACAAAAAGGCGACTAACGGAGCCTTACTATCGCCGCCAAAACCAAGGTGGTATGCATCGGAAGACACTGAAGATAACAAATAATGCCCACAGGTTGGAAACCAGGCCAACCCAGCCGAAACGAAAATGCACAAGGCACAATGACGGGAGAAAAGGAAGAAACATAACGAAATACAATCCCCAAAGTCGCAACCTACCTCCTGTCCTCAATCTCGATCCCCTGCCCCAACGAGGACGCCTGGAGTGGCCGGGAGCTCGACCAAGCAACAGGAGAGCAGGGCGGCGGGGACGGCGCGAAAGCGACCCCAATAACAATGCGCCCTGAGTATCAGAGAATACTTTCCAAAAACCAATATTTAAAGCAGTTGTTGGGCGCACTCAAATTAGAAGTAGCAGCTCTCAGGATGCAACTACAAAACTCCATGGGCGCATTAGTCAAAACTAATCTTGCAGACGAACCCTCCAATCAGCCCATCACGTTAGAAATTATTACAAAAACGATACGCTAACTGGTGCAACAAATGCACGGTCTGCAAAACTTTCAGCAACAATTGTATGCGGAGCTTCAGAGCCACAAGGCTTATGTGCATGTGCAATTGAATAAACAGCAAAGCTCGCGTAAAAGAGCTTGCAGTGATTCGATTGCTCCCGTGGCAAGTAAAATTAAAAATGGGGCAGGGTCTGACTCTACAGATGTCGAGAGTGTGATTAGCCATGGCCAGTAATACAACTTGCACCAGTGACTCCGTTGAGATATAGCATTAGAACTGTCGCTCGTTCTAAACGCGAGCGGCGGTGCTGCAATCACACATGGACGCTGTAATTACGCAACCTAACGTGATATCTTTGCAGAAAATCGGTAAGGGAGCAATAAAATTAAGAGATTATTAGAACATCCAGAATTTAAAATACTCTAGGATCACCACATTGGTGCATAAAGGTATGGCGAGCAGTGTATACCATCAATCTGAGTGCCCAACAGAGCACCAATTGATTGAGCTTCATACCACCGAAAGGGGTAAAGCCAAAACGTTTATTCTTAATACACAGAGCCCTCCAAGAGAGCGTCACGTCAACTTTTTCGAGATACTTGAGTGGGCTTTTGGGCACATGGGACGCAAAGACAGATTAGTCTTCGCAGGCGACTTCAATGCTCCCCATACTTGTTGGGGATACCGGAAAAACACCAGGAAATGCACAGATTTATTGCAGGCAGTAGAGAGATACGATCTGCAATTAGAGATCATGCCTCAGGCGGCCACTAGACTAGGCAATAGTGTTTGTATGGACACATATCTACATATAACACTCACGTACAATGTTAAAAACGGATCGTGGAAAAATATTGATGAGAATATGCGGAGTGATCACTTCATAATCAGCTTTTCTACTTCTACTCCGAAGCTCGAAAAGGTCGTATGGGATTGCTAAAATAACAAATTGGGGTGCCTACAGGCAGTATCCAGTGACGCAGCAGCCGCTAAAAACGCTGGGGGACTGGGTGGCCGATACGAGGCAGGCATACAGCTTGCATACCAAGCTCATCAAAATAAATAAAAAAAAACTCCAGCAGTGGACCCCACCTCCTGCACTTGTGGGAAGGCCGGCACAGCATCATCAAAGGTGGAAAAAGCAGAGATTGAATAGAAAGCTGAGAGCCAGAATCGCATATTTGTACGTAAAAGCTAATGAATATGCCCGAGAGCTTCAGGCTAGTATTTGAGTCGCCTTCTGTGATTCCCTGAGGGGAACACACTCTACGACTAAAACGTGGGCAATATTGAAAAGTATGCTAGACCTCATGAACACGAAAACTACTGCAACTAAAACAATGCGAACTTTAGCGGGAGAATTGAAATGGGATGTTGACGCTTTGCTGCAAATTCTTCGGGAGAAATACACTGGGAGCGCTGGGGAAATTAAACAGGATCTAGAATACAAGGGTTTAGAAAATGAGGACCAAGATTCCCCGATATGTGAGCAAAAGGTCTTCCCGGCTGCAATGTCGCGTAAAAGGCATTCGGCTCCGGGAGAGGATGGAATAACTAACGCGATGTTGAGAAGTATGAGTGATAAGCAACTTAAAAAAATTACCCAATACTTTAACGAAAACGTCTGGGCAGGGGGGAGAAATCTCTAGCTGATGGAAGGAGGCCGACATATTTCTTATTTCAAAACCTGGAAAGGATAAAATGTTCCACAACCTTCGGCCCATATTGTTGGCATCATGCCTAAGCAAGCTTTTTGAGATTGTTGTGCACACCAGGCTTTCTGAATATATAGAAAAAGAGAAATATCTGTCTCACAACATGTATGGATTCAGACAGCATTTGCTACGCAGGGCATTTTACTGCAAATGAAAGATGAAGTGATTCAGAATGTAACCACTTGAGGTGAGAACGTAGTCGCAGCGCTGGATTTGAGGCAGGCATTCAATACACTCTCTAATAGACTTGTACAGGAAAAACTTCAATCATTCAATTGTGGGGCTCGAACATTTTGCTATATCACATCATTTCTTTCCAACCACACTGCAACCATTGGCATGGAGAACATACGCTCCCAAAAATTTTCAATGCCAATTAGAGGCACATTGCATGGCGCAGTCCTTTCACCACTCCTCGATAATGTAGTGATGAATCGACTAGTAAAGCAGCTGGAGCGAAACCCTAACCTCCAATTCGCGCTCTACACCGATGATATCACCCTGTGGGTCAACAAAGTCTCACTGGGAAAGAAGGAGCAACTTTGCAAAAACGATCGACACCGTTCAGGCGTTGGCTGAAGATAATGGCGTGACATGTGCACCAGATAAATTAGAAGTTATCCGCGTTCATGGCAGAAATTATAGAAACGAATCAGCCATACAACTAAGCTTAGGAAATAAAACGCTGCCGCAGAGACAAACAATAAGAACATCGTTTGTCGATGTTCTTATCGACAAACGATGGCTGCAAAGCAACAAAAGAGCAAACTATAGGATCAAAAGGCTGAAATGTACACTGAAAAACATCGCTCGAATGATTCACAGAATAACGAGAAATGGCAAAGGGTAAACGAAGGAGAAACTCTATGCTCAGTCACATATGAAGTCACATATGGACTACCATATCAGGAGCTCACACCAATGGAAAAAAGAGAGTAACTTGATAATAAGCGGAGCATACAAAGCTGCCTTAGATATACCATTTATTGCACCCAATTACAAAGTGGAAGCGCTGGGTGTATACAACACTTTCGAAGAGCTTGCGGCCGAAGAGCTTGCGGCCTTCTCTCGCAGAAGGAACGACTATGCCTGATAAAGGTAGGCAGAGAAACCCTGACTCGCTTGGGATACCTACTAGACCACAATACTGTCGAGAGAACATTACTACCACGGTTAAGGAAACACGCCAACACATAACCGTCTGCCCCATTCTGCGAAACATGAATAAGTTGTACCATGGGGCGAGAAGACAAGCTAGAGCTCGCCAGCTTCAAAGACAGTTTGGCGAAAGCGACAAAGTAGTATACACCGATGCCACTAAATCCAACGAGAGCTGTGTTATAGTATAGCAGTTCAACCAATGCCGCATACCGCTAAAACTGTCGCAGCGTCAATTAAAACAACCTGTACAGCGACGGTGGAGGCGGCGGCGATTGCGCTAGCTATTCGAACTAAAGAGGCAGAGAACACCTCCGCATTAGTCACGTCTGATTCCCAGGAAGCCTGCAGAATATTTCTCTGTAGTGCACTACAGAGTGTCGCCTTGAAAATACTAGGTGATAGGCTGATACAGGACCATGCTATAATTTGGTGCCCAGGCCATGAGGGTATCTCGGGTAATGCGCTGGCGCTCAGTTTCGCTCGTGATTTGAGCAACCGAGTGAGCAATGACGCCGATAATGAGTACGAACTATGCACTAGACGCGATATACTCGAGCATCAACGGAATACAAGACAGCGGTACGCCCCACAGTACTAATCGCTTGAAGTTGACGAAGCTCACCAGCTAAGACAAATTAAGGTTAACACCTATCCACATTTGTAAAGGTGGCTTCACATAAACTCCAATGCATATGTAAACCCATGTCCGTGGTGCGAGTCACGACCGACGTTGCAACACGTCACTTGGGACTGCCGGAACAAGCCTATAGAGATTCAGTCGCCTCTGATACTCACGCAACTGGGGGAGCCTTGGGAAGCCATCCTCGTCTGACCTGACCTGAAGATCCAAAGGGATCTCCTTGATCAGGCCGGTCGAGCTGTAGAGGCAACTGGGGTCCTGGAATGGGGAAACCACCCTTGACATTCTGACCTCTTTTTTTTCATAACTAAAAAAAGGTATCATCATCATCATCAGGTCTCCGGCGTCACTTTCAAGGCGGCTATAGTGATTAGAGCCCCACTTCCACTGATGATATCACTTGCACACCAATACTCCGTGATTGCATCCGCGGGAGATAAAATATTTCATGACACGCCACTGTCTTTGTTTCTAGTTGCTCGATGAACGCACGTCACCTGACGAACACGCACTTACTCGCTTATAAGCTTCGATGTTAACTTGCTGGAAGCAAGCGATGTTATCATTGTTTACCGGGACAAGAAAAGGGGGGAATGGCACCAGAAAATCAGAAAACAAGCAACAGCAAACAACGAAAATCCAAACCGGGTGATGCTTCTTAATAATTATGTGAACAATCTTTAACAATATATTGACATCTTTGCTTTTTGTATGCATAGCAGTTTTTAGCGAACTTCGGTGATTTTGAGCATATCTATCTATCTATCTATCTATCTATTATCTACTTAGATTTCCTGGCCGTTTCGATGATGGTATCAAAACTAAATTCGGTATGGCATGTCATGACTGTATGAAAAGCATGAATGACTAGCCACTGTCATAACATGAAGATCATGAAATATATGTCACCATTGTCACGATTTGTATTTCATGGTCTTGATGCCCTTGTTGTTATTTTGGTCACATGACATCTTGCGAAACTGGTATGCTATGACATAGCTGCATGGCGAACAGAAGTGACGGACCATAACGTGGAAATCTTCACATGCATGCCATGTAAGTCATGACTACACGCCACGCCCATGGTGTGGTGGTGGTCGTTTCACTATCTTCGCATATACCAAATTTGGTATTACGTGACGCAAGCGGACGACGAAGGTAATGACACGTCCAAACATAATAATCATGACACGCGTCTTATGTAAAACATGACGACGTGCTACGCTCATAGCGTGCTCGTGGTTGTTTTGCTAGCTCCACATATACTAATCTTGGTGTCATTTGACGCCAATAGACGACGAAGGTGAATGACATGTCCAAACATGATAATCAAGACATGGATGTCATGCACGGCATAATTTACGTCTGCCCCGTAACGTTGTGTTGAATTTAAAGTAACAAATCAACATTCCTAATTCGTGCTTCGAATATCATTGATTCCCACTGTACGCGGGATCTGCTATTTTTTTATGAATTTAAGTGCACTCAAGGAGATAACAATTAAAAGGAAACATTTATAGAACATTAGATTGATTTTTGTTCTTTCACTTGAAATAACTATATAGTGTTTATTGGCAATACCAATCATACTTTGTTTTTGTGTAGATTTGGGTGCTCGTTAAAGAACCCTAGGTTGTCATAATTTCCGGAGCCTTCTACTACGGCGACTCTCATAATCATATGGTGGTTTTCGGAAGCTCAACCCCACATATGAATCAATTTGCTTTTGTGTTATTGAGTGCTTTGTTTTGCTTCTTTCATTCATTTGGGCATTTACGTTATTGACTGTTGTGTGTCCGATCCCCATCGCGTGTATGAGCTAAAGTTCCTGCGCTACAAAAGCAAAAAAAAGCTACAAAGAAAGAGAATGGTGAAACGGGCACCAAACGTGGTCGTATTACAACAAATATTTGGAGGACATGACGGCAAAAAGTGGAAAATAAAAAAGGATCACAAAAAAACAGAATTGAACTAATACTTACTTAGGGCTGGTCTACAAAGCTTGCGAGTCTGCGAACTCTGGGGAAAATTAGGAATTTATCGCATTGCTTTTTGTTATGTCACAGCTAATCAAATATTAGAACAATGTGCCTCAGCGGAATAGTAGCTACTGTTCTCGGCTACTCACCCAAAGATTGCGGGTTTGATCCTGGTCGTAGCGGTAGTATTTTGATAGTGGCGAAATAAATCAGTCCACGAGAAATATAAGTATCAGAATGATTTCGGCCGTATAATGTCTTGTGCAAAAGATAGCTTGGGCACACGTTTTTAGAAGGCCGTACCTAATAATTTTGTTTCTGGGGGTGTTCTTGTGTAGAGCGGCTCACTTTGGCAACTGGTGATCGATTTTAAGGCGTGTAATTGCCTTGATGTCACCCAAAAAGTTAAAGCATTGAAAAATTTGAGGACGCTTAAGATTCGCCTTCAAAAATAGATCGCGATAGCGTCATCGGGCCATGTGTGCAGTGCCTTCTGAGCTGCCAGGCTGTTTCTATTCCCGGTGCAACCTTCAAGTGCACCGCAAAGAAACGATCAATGGCACACGTAGCATTGGCAGCTTCAAAGTATATTGAATGGTCATTGCAAGCTCAGTTGTTAAGTGCTCACAGTACCCCAATTATTATTTTTACATATCGGTAAAGGGTTCAATGATCGCCCAAAGGTAAACACGCGAACCTACGCAGCTGCTTACTTTGTTGATGCTTCTGATTCTGACGGCAAATAATTATGACTGAGTCCTTTGTGTTGAGTCGGCCTTTCAAAAACACACTCGCTGCTACATTCACATCTTTTGACGCCTGGCGCGAATCTACAGTTCCGCCACGCATTATACGATGCGTTTCTCACCAAAGTGGCTTCTTTAGTAGAAAGTGGCTCTTTAGTAAAACACCTGTTTGACACGAAGACGGCCTGATTTCAATCCTCTCTCAGAGGCGGGTATTTTTGTTGGTTATATTGTTTGCGTCTTTCTATGATTGTTTGGTTAGAGAGAAGATGATAATATTGAGTTTTAAAGACAACATGAACGCGTTGATTCCGTCACCAATATATAAATTTCTGTGAGACGAGCTTTTCGCATAGAACATTTGTGGGAGTATAACAACCCCCTCCACTTCCCCCTTGGTGCCACTTCAAGATTACAAAATGTAGCTGTACGCCCAGGTGCAACAAATCCAGGAGGATGTTCAAAATAGTTTGTGCAATCGTATAAAAAGTTCCGTGACTTTAGGGGTGACCATTACTGGTTTAGTACAAACATAATGCAACTTCATAAAGAGTCGGATCTACAATTTATGAATACCACGAGAGCCTGCGAAGCGGCGGTTTGGGCAGTTCAACTGTGCCTACTTGAAAGCACCCCAGGGTGTAACCCTTAAGGTGGTACATCTTCGGATCATCAAAAAAAGTTCTTTGTGCTGTATGAACTTTCCCTTTAAAGAATCAGTGCTATAACTGTGTGCCTACATCGAAGCAAAATGATGGGCACATCAAGCGAGTCTAATACTTGACATCATTGCTCCACGAGAATGCCGAGCACGAAGGCCAAGAGTGACAGTAGCACTACTGTATGTTTCTTTAGCAGCGAAGCTGTTTCAGCTTCCTCATTTGTGTGCATTACCAAAAAATGCGTATGTGCCCCTGTGGCCTACAGTAAAACTGTCTTCGACCTAAATGGGTATATCCAAAAACGGGAAACTCAATAAGCCCCACTACTCACTGCTTGTTCACTTAAACTCAAGGAGACAAAAATATCCCGAAAATACAGAGAACAGTTTTTGAGGTTTTTGTTTTAGTAGACGTGTAAATGAGATATAATCTTATAAATCTTATGTATTTTGTGATCTTTACATATATGACCTCCGTGATTTTAGACCTTCATACTGACTAATAAAAGCACTCCATTCTTGGTAAGTCACCTACAGTGGGTGTGCCCCACTGTTAATAGACGTACAAGAACAAACAAATGACATTGACGTCATGCCAATGACATTGCTTTCTTTGCTATGATACATGACTTCCACTGTCTTTACACTATCTTGCAAGCATATCTAAATGAAATAGAACATTGATATTGATAGATACATACGTGGGCTTTAACGTTCCAAAACCACCATATGATTGTGAGAGACGCCGTTGTGGAGGGCTCCGGAAATTTAGACCACATGGGGTTCTTTACCGTGCACCCAAAGCTGAGCACATGGGCCTACAACGATTCCGCCTCCATCGTAAATGCAGCCGCCGCAACCGGGATTCGATCCCGTGACCTGCGGGTCAGCAGCCTAGTACCTTAGCCACTAGACCACTGCGGCGGGGCGAAATAGAACATTGGCTGGATGGATTGATGTTGAACCTGAATACCAGTAAATGTGCTATTCTCATTTTTCCTGTCCAAGATTCTGTGCACATATCTATTATTAGAAGCTTCAAGATATTCCACAAGTACAATCATTACAATACCTTGGAGTTATATATAATCAACATCTAAATTGGCGCCCTCACAGTGAATACATCGCGACAAAGCAGCACGCGCAATGGGCGTATTGCGGAGGTTGAACAATTAAAGATCAGGTATAAGAAGGAAAGCACTTTTGATTACATATAAAATATATGTTTGACCTGTGTCAAAGTTTGGCTGCGTTGTTTTTTCTGGTGCGCCAGCCTACAAACTGCGGCCGCTAGTTGCATTTGAAAGAGAGGCTTTACGGCTCTGCTTAGGACTTCGAATGTATGCTGCAAAGGCAGTGTTACACATTGAAGCACGAATATCAACCCTATTATGCCGCTTTGACATTCTTACTGGGCAGACCTTTTTACGACTATACGAAGCATGCTTTGAGCCCGAACAAATTATTTTTTTTTCCAATCCTGACCTATTCTTCTCCGTGCAATGGCCCAGATTTCACAAACCACATAAAGTATTTGTTCAATTGTTACTTCAGCCTCTAAATGTACAAGTTCGTGATCAACTTCCTTTAATTGAGCAACGAATTTCTCCGGAAACTGTTTACCATGATATATTCCCAACTCACGCTAAGCTATAACCTACAGACATTTTAAATGGTTATTGCAGGACCATTTAGGTACTCTGCCAACAAATGTCATTATTGCAACGGACGCATTGCAATCAGATGAAAAATCATTAGTTGAAATATATTGCCTCGTACTCGAATTGTCATTTACACTTTGCTTACCACAGTTTCTTTCTGTCTTTCTGGCTGAATTTATGGCAATAATGTTTGCTTTAATGAATTAAATACATCCATTCCAGTCGTAGCAGTCATAAATGATTCTTTATTAGTGTGCTCTTCTCTGTCCATATCCAGTCGCTCACCCATACTGAAACTTTTTAAATCATTGCCTCCCTTTCATCTCCGAAGTATTCATTTCTTCTGGGCACCAGGGCACAAAGGTTTGTTGTTAAACTAAATAGATGATTCTCTTGCGAAGACATCGGTTTCGACAGCGATTATTGTTGTATTTCCTCCTACATTACGGTGGCGCGATTTCGCACACTTAAAATCAGGCAAAATTTATCAGACCCTGCACTGACAGCTTCTCCGGAATACAAGCACCTGTTATATCCCTGGGGCAGAGAACTAATTCAAGCATGTTGAAAGTTGTCATCGCAGATTTTCGTTGCCGCGTTACCTCCCTCATCTTTTTTTTCTTGTATAGATCAGGCTCATTGATTTCCCCAATTTACATTTACTGTAATCAATAGGAAACAATCAGTCATTTTTTATTACATTGTCACCGTTTTTATTTATTCAGGCAAAGCATTCTAGCACCACCTCTTCAATAATTGGGCTTGCAATTATCACAACCTAATCTTTCATTTGGAGCCTCTACGCTGGGTTTAAGCCACAGGAATTTTTTATTCGCCGTTCAGAAATACATCACTGCGACTAAACGGTTTTCTTACAAAACTGCGGTCTCTTTATTTTTTCTTCATTTCTTTTTCTGAAAATTTGCAAGTGGCACTTCAAATCATAATTAAATAACAAAACTTTTTTAAGAATGACGCATTGCTGAAAGTATCGGGTGAATTCACCTCTTTATCGGCCAATCCCCTGCTTTGGCTACGAGCCATTTGCAGATTAAAACAACAACAACAACGACAACTACATTACCAACAACAAAATGAGTGCCAAGCGACGGCGGTGAACCAAAAACCCTGAAACGGTGGATGGCTTATACGCCGACGCATCCGTACATATATATTATGGATGCATGCGCTAGGTTACAGCGCGAGCTTGTTCCTGACGTTTCGGAATACATCTCGTGTCGGTGGCTGTCTGGGCTTTAACTCGACCCGCCAAAGCGTTATAGCTATTTAGAACAAAAAGGATAACGCAAACGTTAAACCAGCGTCACACAACTTTCGACTAAATGCGTGAATTTTGCATGAGGAAAATGCTTCTATGGTCTCAATGTTACCTGTCTCACGGCGCTATTGGTGAGGAAAGTGACATTCAAGGCATGGCGCTGATAGGCGTTTATTCGTGATAACCCTTATAGGCTATACAATCGTCGATTGATCAGGTGAGTCCACGGCCGCAATTCATTGTCACTGGCATGTCCGCAAAGTGCAGCGGCGCTCGCTTAAAGCACTGATACCTCGCGGGTGTATCATGTCAGCGAGGTTGTGGCTGCGTGGCCCCACCATGCAGGAGTTCTTCACTGTGTTCAACCCCTCGAATGGGGTCACGCAGCACGCAGACATGCGGACATCAGAAGGAAATCACAGAACTACCTTCCCAGCGCTCATTAGTAGCTGCAGTCTAGCTTCTGAGGAGGCGAGTGCAACCAGCCTTCAATAGCGATTTACGCCACACTAAAGAACAGAATTTGATCTCGAATAGTATTCAGTTAGCTACCAATCTTGAAAGTAGGCTTATTTAGGCACTTAAAGTAGTTTAGGAACAAACGGCGAAAATAGGCAAAACAAGGTGCTACAAAATATTATAAAAGCCCTTTCCAACCTGAAAATTTACATACATTTAACTTGGTAACATGGTGGAGCACATTTGGCAAGCACTCTCAAATTATGACAGGTAGATTGCCACTATTCCTCAAGAGGAAGGTATATAACAGCTGTATCTTGCCGGTACTTAGCTATGGAGCAGAAACCTGGAGACTTACAAAAAGGGCTCAGCTTAATTTGAGGACAACGCAGCGAGCAATGGAAAGAAAAATGGTAGGTGTAACCTTAAGAGACAAGAAGAGAGCAGAGTGAATTAGGGAACAAACGGGCGTCAAGGATATCATAGCTGAAATCAAGAAGAAAAAATGAACATGGGCTGGGCATGTAGCGCGTAGACAGGATAACCACTGTAACTAACTGGATTCCCAGAGAAGGCAAGCGAGTTAGGGGGAGACAGAAGGTTAGGTGGGCAGATGCGATTAGGAAGTTTGCGGGTATAAATTGGTAGCAGCAAGCACAGGACCAGATTAACTGGCGGAACATGAAATAGGCCTTTGTCCTGCAGTGAGCGTAGTCAGACTGATGATGATGATGATGATGATGATGATGATGATGAATCACAGCTACCCGTCCAGCGTAACACAGATTAAACATAGCCTTGCACTCGGGCGACTAAAAATTCACCGCGACATCTCAATTTCATCCCTATTTCACAAACTAATCCACACCAGCATGATGCCATCTGTTCAGCTTAATCTAGCACATCGAACTTCGAGCAGACTACATAACACCTTCAGCTTATCACGCATGTACGGCAGTACTAACGCTTTCAACCAGTCGGCTCTTCCACGAGCTATTCGTTTGTTGTGGAATGATTTGCCAGACGATCTTGCGTCAGAACAATACCACACAAAGTTCTATCATACTCTCAAAACTACTTTTGCACCAAAAACTGTTTATCGCATCTTTGTAATTATCAGTGTTTATAGGATTGTTCCCGATGTTTTTGCACTATTGCTAGGTTGTAGTTACTGTCATAATACTTTTCTTTGTATTTCACCTTCACCTACTGTAACTCTCTTTTCTAGTATGTATTTTGCTTACATGTTCATAAGTTGAACAAAATTTTCTATTATATTCAATATTTGCCTATGTATGTGTAGATATACACGTATATATATTTTTTTCTAACATACTATCTGCACCGCCCTCCTTACCTAAAGCCCCTCGAGGGCTCTGTAAGGTACTGTAAATAAATCAATAAATAAATCTATATCACGCATCGAATAATGGTCAGAAGACTGCACAAAATCATCAAGGAAATAAAAGAAGCAACAAAGTATAACGAAGTATTTACTTACTATTTCGCAACGAGAGCAACAAAATAAACTAAGCACTCGCTGTAATGTGAGCTTCTTGATCGAAATGCCAAATTGTAAGTGCCACGGCCACATTACAGAATTTAGCTGTAAGCCGAGGTGCGAGAAATCCAGGAGGGTGCTCAAAATATTATGTGCAATTGTATACATAGTTCAGTGACCTTCAAAGGCAACCAAAATTTGAGATAAGTACAAACATAAGGCAAGTTCATAAGGGGTCGGAGCTTAAATTTATTAATATCACAAGAGCCTGCGATGCCACGGTAAGGTCTGATTTAACTGTCCCCACGTGGAAGCTGCCCACGGTGTCGCCCTAAGAGATGGCACTTCTTCGGATCACGAAATAGACCTCCTCGTAATGTATGAACTTTTCTTTTAAAGATTTGATGCTATAGCTGTACGCCTACATCGAAGAAAAATGATGGGCACATCCCGCTTGTCAAATACCTGACATGTGTTCTCCGCGACAATGCTGGGCACAAAAGCCAAGAGTGCAAGTAGCACTACTGTATGTTTGTTTAGCAGCGAAGCTGTTTCAGCTAGCCTTCGTCTGTGTGCTTTACCAGAAAATGGTATGTGCCACTATGGCCTAAAGTAAAGCTATCCTCGACCTAAATGGGTATATTCAACAGAAGAAACTCGATAAGCCCCAGTACCCTACACTTGTTCACTAATACAGAAGGAGACAAAGCTTAGCCTGAAAAGACAGGGAGCTATTTTGGATTTATTTCTTTTCGTTACACGTGTATATCAGATTGAATGCTATAATTTCTTATGTATTCTATGATCTTTACATATAGGACCTCTGTTAGTTTAAACTTTCATACTGCCTAATAAAAGCAATCATTTCTTGGTAATTCGCCAACAGTGTGTGCGCCCTACAAGAACAAACAAATAGATGAACAAGAACAAACAAACGAGTGCGAAGTGATACTGGCGAACCAGAAACCCCGAAACGATGGAAGGCTGATACACCAACGACGACCCATCCATACATATATATCATGGTTGCGTGCCATTGGTGTTGTGTTCTGAGGTTTCGGTTTCGATTGTCAAGTGAGGATGCCAGGGGGCGCCGCTCTGGCATCCGGGAATTCAAGGCGACTGTAAAATAAAACCAGTGTGTGTTAGGTAACCGTAGAGTGCGGTTGTGTGCTTTTCTTTCGGCGCTTGGCACCAACCCGCGTGTTCGGGCTGGTCGGGTCCCCGCCGGCCGCGTACGTCTCCGTCGGCCGTTTCTTCTTCTGCTTCGTCGGAACCAGCCAGCCCCCGACACAGCAATGGCGACGAGGACATGTAAGAACCCGTTTCGTTCTCCGTGTTCTTTTTCTTGCTTCTAATGGACCTACCCGGCTAACCCTAGACGCTCTTTATTCCTTGCAAGGTGGCTACTGCGTGCTGCGTCGCTTCATTTCTTCATTCAGCTACGCCGCCTCTGCCTTCATCTTCAAATAGTGTACTGGCGTCATTTTCTTCTCGTCTGCACCTCTCCATTCTTATTGCTTGAAATGGCGTCTCCCATTCCACCTCCCCTATTTCTTCATTCGCTCGGAGACCCGCCACTTCCGTGGGCGGACTGGAAGTTGGTGTTTCAAGCCTACGCAGACGCGGTCGGGGAGGAGGCCAGCAAGCCCGAGCGTCGCACGGCCCTGCTGCTCAACGCGTTGGGCCCTGCTGGGTTAAAGCTTTTCTATACTTTGGAAGCCACCAACGCGTCGCCGACGCCAGCGTCGGGCGATGCCTTCAAGGATGCTGCTGCTCTTTTCGATGAGCATTTCAAAGATGTTTCGTGCGATTATCTCGCACGCGTGAAATTCCAAGAAAGGCGACAATTGCCTGGTGAGCCAGTCGCCGAGTTCATTACTTCTCTTCGAACGCTCGCCGCGTCGTGCGGCTTCGGCGCGCTCGAGGACGATATGATCCGCCATCAGCTTTTCATCGGTGTAGCCTCGCAAAACGTCCGCTGCCGCATGCTTCAAAAGGGCTCCTCGATTTCATTATCCGAAGCCCTCTCGATTGCGCGAGAGGACGAGCTTATTCGCTCCCAGTTGGAGCAATTCGCTCTGCATTCAGTGCAGCAACTTTCTGCTGCCGGGGGCCAAGGCGGCGGCTCTTTGTTTCACGAGACGCGTCAACATGGCGGCCCTTCACCTTCGTCTCGGCGCGGCGGCCAACATGGACGCCAGCCTGCACAGTCCTTCCACGGCAACCTCTCTGCGTCGCGGGGGCGAGGAAGCCGACAATATGGCGACCCCATTCCGCCAAATTCGGGTTTTCAAGAACAGCACCGAGCTTCTAATTCGCGTTCGCAATTTTCTTCCCGAAGCGCAACCACGCATTGCTTTCGTTGTGGATCGGCTCGGCATTTAGCCAATTTTGCGCAGTGTCCCGCGAGAAACCGCACTTGTCTTGCGTGCGGAAAAATCGGACATTTTCAGTCCGTATGCAATTCCCGTCCAGCAAATCTTCCGGAACCAGTTTCTTCGTCCGCTCCTTCGAGCACTGCACAAACCAATACGGTCACTGTTTTAAATGTGGATGGCCTCCACACTACGCCCGAGCCCAGCATCATAGTTTCAGTGGGCCATGTGCCCTTGTCATTTCTCGTGGACACTGGTGCCTCAGTCTCTTTAATCAGTGCCGCTGACTTTCATAGTCATTTTTCCAACATTCGGCTTTTGCCTTCACACGTCGTTCTACAAACATATTCCAAGGAAACGATTGATAATTTAGGTCAATTTACAGCTCAGGTCTCCTATTGCAGTCGCACTGCTTCCATTACGTTTTATGTAACAGCGAATGGCAGCTCACTTTTGGGACGTGATGCAATCGGGGCTTTGTCCATCAACATCATTGGTGCGTCTATGACGTGTGCTCAAGTCGACGTCCAAGATTATCTTCCGGCCAACGCGCCTTCTGAATTCCACCACCTGTTCACCCGTGAACTGGGTTGTGTGCGTGGTTTTGTGCATAAAGTGATGCGTCGACCAGGTGTGTGCCCTGTGCGTGCCAAGCTGCGCCGCATTCCTCTTCTTCTCCGTGAGCAAGTCTCTGCGGAACTGTCTCACCTTCAAGCCAGCGGAATCATCGAGCCTGTCTCTGCTTCCGACTGGGTTTCTCCACTGGTCGTCGTCAAGAAAAAAGATGGATCCCTTCGACTATGCGTCGACTTACGAGAACCAAACAAAGCGATCGTCGTAGACGGGTTTCCACTTCCTCACATTGAAGAACTGCTTCATCAGCTCTCTGGAGCGGTGTGTTTCTCCAAGTTGGACCTCGCGTCCGCTTATCACCAAGTTGAACTTTCTGAGTGCAGTAGAGACTTAACCACATTTGTATCGCACGAAGGCTTGTTTCGGTTTCGCCGCGTGTGTTTCGGGCTTGCATCTGCCCCTGCATTGTTTCAGAAAATGATGTCAATTATTCTTAAGGGTTGTAATGGCGCCCTTTGTTACTTGGATGATATTTTGGTGTGGGGACGTACTCGCGAAGAGCACGATGCTAACTTGCATACTGTTCTCAACCGCATCAGTGAATGTGGTATGAAACTTAATAACAAGTGCATTTTTTCTGTGGATGAGTTACAATTTCTAGGACATAATGTCAGTTCCCGCGGCTTGACACCTGTTGAATCTAAAGTTCAGGCCATTGTCAATGCCCCACGGCCTACTGATGTTAAAACCTTGCAATCTTTTTTGGGTCTTGTTGGTTATTATGCCAAGTTTGTTCCCCATTATGCTGATGTTGTTGAACCACTGCGTACTCTACTTCGTCAAAAACAGCCTTTTAACTGGTCAGCTGAAGCTGAGCAGAGCTTCAATCGAGTCAAGTCAATACTGGCCTCAAAGCCAGCTGTTAGTATTTTCAATGAGAAGCTTCCCATCGTCATCACGACGGATGCGTCCGATGTTGGACTGGGAGCAGTGTTTCAACAACTCGGAGATGATCAGCTGATTACTATTGCTTTTGCATCTCGTACATTGACCCCTGCTGAACGCAGATATTCAGTAGGAGAGCGTGAAGCTCTCGCTTGTCTTTTTGCCTGTGAGAAATGGCATGTTTACTTGTGGGGCCGGCACTTCACATTACGTACAGATCACCAAGCACTAGTTGCTCTTCTTTCTGCAGGATCCGAAGGCCGCCGCCCCATTCGCATTTCCCGTTGGTGTGCCAAACTCATGTATTATAATTTCAGTGTTCAATATTGTAAGGGTTCTAATAACGTGGTTGCTGATGCACTGTCGCACCTTCCTCTTCAGATACCGGTTACTGAAGAGTGGGATGAGGAAGTTGTTTCATTAGTTACTTCCTGCATTACTAAAGCTGAGTTTCAGGCAGCTACAGCTGCAGATTCCACTTTGTCTCAAGTTCTCAAATATTTACGTGAAGGATGGCCTTCCAAAGGTGCTCTTGCTTCTGAATTCTTGCCTTACTTCGCAGTCCGACAAGAACTGTCTTGTGTAGAGGACTTGCTTTTCCGCGATGAACGCGTGATTCCCCCTGCTTCTTGCCGTAACAAGCTAATACAGCTTGCCCATGAGGCCCATCCTGGCATTGTCCGCACCAAACAGAATCTCAGAGACAGGTACTGGTGGCCAGCCTTAGATAAGCAGGTCGAGCATGCAGTTTACAACTGCCATATATGTCAGGCAGCTGACAAGTCTGCTAAACCTGCGTTTTCTCCGTTGCAGCCAGTCGAGTGGCCTGATCGGCCTTGGCAGAAACTCGGCATGGACATCATCGGTCCCTTGCATAATGTTCCGCAGAATGCCCGGTTCATTGTTTCTCTTATCGACTACCATTCCAAATGGCCAGAAATTTGTTTCACACATACGGTTACTTCTGAGGTCATCATTGAGTTTCTGTCTTCAATCTTTAGCCGGGAAGGTTTTCCTGATGCCATAGTTACGGACAATGGACCACAGTTTCAGTCCCAACATTTCGAGGCTTTTCTTTCACAACGAGGAATTCAGCACTTGAGGTCATCAGTTTTCCATCCCCAATCAAATGGGCAAATCGAGCGCTTTAATCGCGTTCTGAAGGCACATATCCAGATCGCCCAATTAGAGCACCGTCCCCTCAAGCAAGTCTTGACGAAATGTTTAGCTTCGTACAGGTTCACACCACAAGGCACCACTGGAGTGTCTCCTGCTCAACTTCTCCACGGTAGGCAACCGCGAGTTGCTCTCGACATAGTCTCTTTGCCTCGTAACATACCAGTGTCTTCTTCTGATCAAATCCGCACCAGGATTTTTTCTCGTCAACATGCAATGAAAAAGTATGTCGACACCCGGCGAGGTGCAAAGCAGTCCCAAGTTCGCACTGGCGATTTAGTCAAGGTTCGTGTGCCATGCAAGCGGCCCAAGTATCGCGGTCCTTACAAAGTCTTGGGTCAGGTTAGCCCCACTTCTTTTCGCTTAAGTGATGGTAACATCTGGAATGCTTCGCGCCTTGTTATTTTTCATACGGATTCGCCTTCAACACCTAAAAGTCTTCCTCATCACGTTCCGTCCACGCCTTTCAACTACGCATCAGATTATTACTTGTGGCCTCCATGTACAGGCATTTCTTCAAGGGGGGAGGAGTTACCAGTTGGTGTCGCTGGTTCAAGTACACCAAGTCATACTGTTCACTTCGAACCTTCAAATACGGCTGATACCGTTGAACCAGACTCCGGTCCACAATATTGCCACCATTGATGAACGAGCCGCTGTGGCTCATACCCGTTTTGGGGCTACGAAGAAGAGAACGTTTTGGTTGCTCCGGTTCGGTTGAGCTCCTGGCTGCAGATCTTGTTTTTGCCCGCGACATTACTGGTGGAAGTGCTGGGTACGTGTACTTCGGCTGTGTCGGCCATCGTGGAGACAGCTACATCTCCCAGAGCAAGAAGCAGCCGCCGCCTGCGTGGGTTACCTCCTGAATTCGGTCCCTTGACATCGACACTCAGAAAGATGGCAACTCCGATGACAAGCCAGGCGGTCCAAACCAGCGATGCCCACGGTTCTCTTCTCGCCCATGTTTTTCATGCGCCACAGACACCAAAGCCGTTCCATGGAGATATCTTCGAGGATGTTGATGACTGGCTCGACCACTTTGATCGGGTTGCCTGTATCAACGAATGGGACGATGTTCGCAAGCTGCGCCGAGTTTACTTTTACTTGGAGGATTCTGCGAAGACGTGGTACGAGAACCACGAGGCCGCCTTTGCGACCTGGCAAGAGTTTAGCCGTCAGCTCCGTGACGCCTTTCGGAACACCGAGAGGAAGGAGAGGGCCGAACAAGCCATATCCAGCAGAAACCAACGGCCGAACGAACGTGTATCCATGTTTGTCGAGGACATGCTTCGGCTCTTCAAGCGCGCGGACCCTGCCATGCCCGAGGAAAAGAAGGTGAGGCATTTGATGCGCGGAGTAAAAGAACAGCTTTTCGCTGGGCTCGTGCGCAATCCACCAACGACAGTCGCCTAGTTCATCAGTGAGGCGAACACAATGGAACGTACGCTGCAGCAGCGGTCATCACAATACGAACGCCAGATCCCGGCCACTGCATGCTCTATCGGCTCTGACAGCGAGAGACAGGCCCTCGCAGACTTCATTCGAAGTATTGTTCGGGACGAACTGCGACAGCTTCAGGCGGTGGGATCCCATCAACCTGTGTCTGCCCTCGCGGATGTAATCAGACAAGAAGTCCGGCAGGCCGTCACACCCCTGACCCCAATCACACCACCGATTCCCGAGGCGCCAGTCCTGACATACGCAGCGGCATTGCGATCCCCTGCGCCACCGGCTACAGATCCTGCTGTGCGGCCCAGGTACCAGGCTATGCAGTCATTCCACGCCCCTACTTCGAGCCCGCCTCACGGCTCAAGGTTCCCGAGCACACCCACCTATCTGCAGTCTACCTCAAGACAAAGTGGTATCAAGGCAAGCACGTGGCGCACCTCGGATAACCGTCCGCTCTGCTATCACTGCGGCGAAGCGGGTCACGTATACAGGAACTGTCAATACCGGCAACTAGGTCTCCGCGGCTTCCATCCTGATGCTCGATGCCCGCGCTACGGTGAGCGCCCCCGCGAAATCGAAGCCTATCTCACGGGCCAGCGAACACCTTCGACTGTTCAGCACCACCAGTCGAGATCACCGTCGCCTCGCCGGTCTACGTCACCCAGTTTGCCCTCATCGTCTTCCGCTCCTTTCAGGAGCCGGTCACCAAGTCCCCGCAGGGGAAACTAGGAACGGCGACTTCTGGGGGTGAAGTCGCGGCCCGGCGAAATGTAAAAGACCCTCATTCGACGCAACGACCAGACGAGGACCATTCCGGTTTCGCAGTGTTCTCTGACAGCAGAAAGATCGTTTCTGCCGAAATCGCCGTCTTCGTCGACAATCATGCTGTCAACGCCCTCGTCGACACCGGCGCCGACTATTCCGTAATGAGCGCCGCACTGGCATCTGAACTGAGGAAGGTTACCACACCATGGCAAGGACCCCAGTTGCGCACGGCAGGGGGACATCTGGTGATGCCTACCGGTATGTGCACGGCACGCATTCGTATACGTACATCGACATTTGCAGGATCTTTCCTCGTATTGCGCGTGTGCTCTCGGCCAGTCATTCTAGGAATGGACTTTCTTCGTGAATACGGTGCCGTCATAGACCTCCGTGAATTACTTGTGTCGTTCGAGGATCCTTTTTGCGCTGCAACTGACAGTACACAATTTCGAAAAAGACCACTTCGTGTTACCGACGATTCTCTGACTCTCCCACCTCGAAGCAGCCTCTTTGTCGAAGTAGAATCGGGACAGGACATGTCTGACGCGGTAATTGCAGAGGCCAATTTGTCTCTCCTTATTTCGCGACAAATTTGTGTTGCCCGAGGAATCATTCAGCCTAGCAATAGGCATGTTCACCTTCTGGTCACGAACTTCAGCGACGAATATCGCCACCTAACGAGACACACTGCCATTGCATATTGTGAAGAACTTGCCGATGCCGATGGTTCGCCAACGTTAGCTTTATTTTCATCGAATGACCACTCTGACGAGGCGTTCGCGAGCACTCTCGACGTAAACGAGAGACTACCTTCGTCTCAACGAGAAAGCCTTTTGCGTTTACTCGGCTCATTTCAAGACTGCTTTGCCACTACGTCAAAGGTTAAACAGACACCACTTGCTCAGAACCATATCATCATGGAACCCACCGAGAGACCCATCCGACAACAAGCCTATAGGGTGTCGCAAAAAGAGCAAGACGCTATACGTGACCAAGTCCAGCAGATGCTTCAGGACGACGTCATCCAGCCATCAACCAGTCCCTGGGCATCGCCAGTTGTGCTAGTAAAGAAGAAGGACGGTACGTTGCGTTTTTGCGTTGATTACCGTAAACTGAACAAGGTCACCAAAAAGGACGTTTATCCTCTACCCCGGATAGATGACTCGTTGGACCGTATACGCAACGCTAAATATTTTTCTTCCATGGATTTACGTAGCGGCTACTGGCAAATCGCAGTGGATGAGCGCGACTGCGAAAATACGGCGTTCATTACTCCCGACGGCCTGTACGAGTTTAAAGTGTTGCCTTTCGGTCTATGCTCAGCGCCAGCTACTTTCCAAAGAATGATGGACACGGTTCTCACAGGGCTCAAATGGCAATCATGTCTTGTTTACCTTGATGACGTCGTGGTCTTTGCAGACACGTTTGAACAACACGTCCAACGCCTTCATGCAGTACTTCAAGCAATCAGAACAGCGGGGCTTTCTCTCAAACCCGAGAAATGCCATTTTGGATATGAAGAACTGAAGTTCCTTGGTCACGTTGTGAGCCATGCCGGCATCCGCCCAGATCCGGAGAAAACCCGTGCTGTTGCCGCCTTTCCCGTGCCCACAAATAAGCGCGACCTACGCCGATTTCTGGGGCTCTGTGCGTATTACAGGCGCTTTGTCAAAAACTTTTCGAAGATTGCTGAACCCCTCAACAAGCTTACAAAAGACGGTGTCTCGTTTGTTTGGGGTCCCGATCAGTGTCATTCGTTTGACACCCTCCGAAACCTCCTCCAGGCTCCGCCTGTACTGGGTCATTTTGACGAAAGCGCTGACACGGAATTACACACTGACGCCAGCAACGTTGGACTAGGAGCGGTATTAGTTCAGTGGCATAATGGCGTAGAGCGCGTGATCGCTTATGCGAGCAGAACGTTATCCCCAGCGGAGAAAAACTATTCTGCAACCGAGAAGGAATGCCTCGCTGTTATCTGGGCCATAACAAAGTTCCGCCCATACTTGTATGGCCGCCCATTCAGGGTAGTTAGCGACCACCATTCCCTTTGTTGGCTCGCAAATCTCAAAGATCCCTCAGGTCGTCTAGCACGATGGAGCCTTCGGCTACAAGATTTCGATGTCACCATCGTCCACAAATCTGGGCGGAAACACACCGACGCCGACTGTCTCTCACGTGCACCGGTCGAAAATGCCAACACTGACTTTGAAGACGACGACACTTTTCTTTCTGCCGTATCAGCAACCCGCTTAGCTGAGCAACAGCGTCATGACTCGGAGCTCATTCCGCTCATTGACTACCTGGAAGGACGCAATTCCCAGCCTCCTCGAAGCTTTGCACGCTCGCTATCCTCCTTTTGTTTACGCGATGGAGTGCTTTACAAGAAGAACTTTCATCCTACACAAGCTATGTATCTGCTTGTTGCGCCAACTACGCTTCGTGGTGACATTTTACGTGCGTGTCATGATGAGCCATCGTCCGGACACCTCGGCTATACGCGCACGCTGCAACGGATTCAACGCTCCTACTACTGGCCACGTCTCGCAAAGACTGTGAAGCATTACGTTCGCACATGTCGCGACTGTCAGCGACGTAAGGTTCCACCTTTACGACCAGCGGGCCTACTGCAACCAATAGACCCACCAAAGGCGCCCTTTCATCAGATTGGCATGGACTTGCTGGGGTCATTTCCCACGTCTTCGTCTGGAAACCGGTGGATTGTGGTCGCTACCGACTACTTAACACGCTACTGTGAAACGAAGCCGCTTCCAAAAGCAACCGCAGCAGATGTCGCCCAATTTTCCGTGAACAGCATCGTCTTACGTCACGGTGCTCCAGCTGTCGTCATAACTGATCGTGGGACAGCTTTCACCGCAGAGATGCTGCAGGAAGTCTTGCGATTAAGTGGCACAGAACATCGCAAAACAACGGCCTACCACCCGCAAGCAAACGGGCTGACTGAACGACTCAATAAGACAATTGCAGACATGCTGTCGATGTATGTGGACATCAATCACAAGAACTGGGACGCCATACTTCCCTACGTAACTTTTGCGTATAATACTGCTGTTCAAGAAAGTACCGGTTTCACACCATTTCGCTTAGTCCACGGTCGCGAGGTCACGACGATGCTCGACGCCATGCTCCTGCCCGACAACTTAGGAATATACCGCACCGATGCCGCCAAATTCGCGCAGTGTGCAGAAGAGGCCCGTCAAATTGCTCGTCACCGTATTCAACATCACCAAAGCGCAGACGCACGCCGCTACAATCTTCGTCACCGTGAAGTTATTTTCAAGCCCGGTGATGAAGTCTGGGTGTGGACCCCTATCCGACAACGTGGCCGTTCCGAAAAGCTTCTTCGCCGCTACTTCGGCCCTGACAAGGTCGTACGACGTCTCAGCGACGTCACATACGAGGTTCTCCCAGGAGGCACTTCGAGACGTTCCCGTTTCACCCCGCGAACTGAAGTCGTTCATGTTTCACGACTGAAACCATACTTTTCGCGCTGTGAATCACCAGTGAGTGACTGACTTTATTCGTCTCTCCCTTACATTCTTTCCTATTTTTCTTATTTCTCATTTAACTCTTGACTCCACAACCACCTATGTTATTCCGCCTTACGCCATTCATTTTGCTTACATGGTAATTTTCATCTCATTTTCTTTTTTTTTGCCTTCATGTACAGCATCGGGACGATGCTTCTTGGGAGAGGGGGTAATGCCACCATTGATGAACGAGCCGCTGTGGCTCATACCCGTTTTGGGGCTACGAAGAAGAGAACGTTTTGGTTGCTCCGGTTCGGTTGAGCTCCTGGCTGCAGATCTTGTTTTTGCCCGCGACAATATTCTCCCAAAGCTCATGCTGCGAGCTCTGATGAGACTGCAAATTTTAACGCTCATTCAGAGCCTTCACAATCTTCCACTGCTCTTGATGTGTCACATCAGAGCAGAAGTGACCAAGGTGCAGAGACACCCGATTCGACACCCAAAAGGGCCCGCCCTAAGCGGAAGCGGCAGAAGCCGCGTCGGTTCGAAGACTACGTGACGTAGAACTCTTGTTCCGAACAGTTGTGTACATTTTTTTGTTTGTCAGTGCATTTTCAGGACTTGTAGTGTGTGAGTTCGGTGTGCCGTGTTTGAATTTTATATGTTCTAACGTTCATACCTTGTATATAATTTTGTATCGATTATGTATAAATATAAAGAGTGTATAGGTGTGCTTTTTTCGAGGAGGGGATGGTTGTTGTGTTCTGAGGTTTCGGTTTCGATTGACATGTGAGGATGCCAGGGGGCGCCGCTCTGGCATCCGGGAATTCAAGGCGACTGTAAAATAAAACCAGTGTGTGTTAGGTAACCGTAGAGTGCGGTTGTGTGCTTTTCTTTCGGCGCTTGGCGCCAACCCGCGTGTTCGGGCTGGTCGGGTCCCCGCCGGCCGCGTACGTCTCCGTCGGCCGTTTCTTCTTCTGCTTCGTCGGAACCAGCCAGCCCCCGACACAGCAATTGGTTACAGCGCGAGCTTGTCCCTGGCGTTTGGAAATCCATCTCGTATCTGTGACCTTCTGGGCTTCAACTCGAGCCACCAGTTCGTTGTAGTTTTATAGCTATTATAAATTCCAGCAAACAGCACAACGCAAACGTCACGTATCGTAACACAGCGTTCAACTAAACGCGTGAAACATGCATCACGATTATTTTTCTATGGTCACAATGTTCCTAGTTTCACGGTGCGTTTGGTGAGGTAGTGATAGCAAACGCATGACGCTAATAGGTGTTTATTCGAAATAATCCTTATAGGCTATACTGTCGTCCAAACAACCGGTGGTTCCACGCCCGCGATTCATTGTCACTTGCATGTCCACAAAGTGCAGTGGCGCTCGCCTAAAGCCCTAAAACCTCGCGGGCGTGTCATGTCAGTGAAGTTGTGGCTGCGTGACCCCGTCATGAAGGTGTTCTTCACTGGGTACAAACCCTCGAATCGGGTCACGCAGCACGCAGACATGCGGACATCAGAAGGAATTCAAGGTACCACATTCCCAGAACTCATCAGTTGTTGTAGTCATACAGCTGTGATGGCGAGTGCAACCAGCTGCTCGTATGAGGTGACATCGGGCTCGATGTTCTTGCGACACGCTGAGAAAAGCCACCCTGTGGTTGTGGAGAAGAAAATCAATCATTGCCCAGAATGCAGCTCGGATCGAATGGAAGTGCTGGCCTTGGCAGCAGTGGTGCTCCAGGAGGTTTATCGAAAGCTGCAGTACCGCTGGTCCAGCAAGCCGCCACACATGACACCGATTATGAACGTGGCTTCCGCCCGGTGCAGGCCCAAGTAGGGTGGACATCCGCTCTTGGTGGTTGGTGATCGTCAAAGACCAGTGGCGCAATGTGATACCACCGCTGGTCTTGTCAAATGAGCGTTTTCTAGCGACGGTTTCGAGATCCTCGATTGGGGACGACGGCTCGCTCACAATCGCTCGTGGTAGTTCTCGTGAGCACGGATAACCTGCCCTCGTGCACCGTGAACAGCTGAGAAAAAAGTAAAGATGAGAAAGTGTATGTGCCTCTCGATGAACAGCTACGATGACAGCGTTGATGATGATCGTCATGATGATTCCTTGAGGAATGGCACAAACGCAGTATCTAAATAAAGGCCGTGGTCGGGCTTTTGTAAGAGGGAGCTAGAATTTGAGCTGAAATAGAAATCACTAATAAGAATTTTTAAAATATGCTGTTTTTGGTTCTTACTTAGTTTAGGCACGAATGGCGAAAATAGGCAAAAATGGGCGCTACAAACACTATATAAGCCTTTTTGATCCTTTAAATAACGCTCATGAGTCAAAGTAGCACAATGAGAAGGCAACGATGAAAATAAGAATTTTCCTAACACCCGGTCTCAGCTTACATCCTGACGTTGGGTGAACTAACTGCTGGTGTCCTAAGTTGTATTTCAATGACAAAAAGCGCCTCCTTCTTCGTATTGTGAAAGGTGGTTTAGGGGCTCATTATTGTGAAGTTGTGCAAATTATCAAAAAGTAGGCAAGTGCTACTGAGGCCTACCAGAAGAAGCATAATCGTCGTAAGCGGGCATGTGCCACAAGTATTGGGTGCTTGATCAACTACTCTCCAGTTGTCACATAAAAATGAAACGGCAAAAGATATAGACTAATGAAATGCTGCGAAATCACGCTACAAGACCCCGTACAAATAGAAGCCATATATACGCAAACGTATTCATGGATTTACAAGAGGTGCGAATGCTTGGCTACGGCGCGAGTTTGTCTCAGGAGTTTGAAATTCCGTCTCGTGTCTGTGGCTTTCTGGGCTTTAACTCAAGCCGCCATTGCGTTATAGCTATTTCCAGCAAAAAATACAACACAAACAACAAACAGCGTAACATATCTCTCGACTAAATGCGTAAAATTTACATCACGATTATTTCTCTACGGTCTCAGTGTAACCAGTCTCACGGCACGGTAGGTAAACAAAATGAGAGGCAACGCATGACACTGATGAGCGTTTATTCGAAATTACCCTATAGGCTATACTACCGTCCTTACATCAGGTGGTTCCACGCCTGCAATCCACTGTGACTTGCATGTCCGCGAAGTGCAGCGGCACTTGGTTCTACTAGTGAAACCACACGGACATGTCATGTCGGTATTGTTTTTGCTGCATGGCGGGGCCATGCAGGTTTTTTTTACTGTGTGAAATGAATTGAACCTGGTCACGCAACACGCAGGCATGCGGTCTACAAAAGGCATTCAAGGTACCGCCTTCCCAGCGCTCTATAGTTGCAGCAGTCATACTGCCGATATAGCGAGTGCAGCTAGCTGCTCGTCCGAGGTGACTTCACGCTTGGTGTTCTTGCGGCACATTGCGAAAAGCCACCCCTCGTTGTCAAGAAAGAAATCAATCATTGCCTGGAATGCAGCACGAATTGAATGGAAGTACTGGCCCTGGTATCAGTGGTGCTCCAAGAGCTTTATTGTAGGCTGCAGTACCGCTGTCCCAGCAAGCCACGCAGAGGTCGCCGATCATGGACGTGGATTGTGTAGCGTAGAAGTCCACCCCATGCCGTATCAAATTGGATGAATATCTGCTCTTTGTGTTTGGTGATCGCATAATACCGGTTGCAAATGTGGTAGAACCACTGGTCTTGACAAAGGTGTGTATTAAAGGGATGGTTTTGAGATCCTCGAGTTGGAACAATGCCTCGCTCACGATCGCTCATGGAAGTCCTCGTGACTCGCTTATGGAAATCCTCGTGCACTGAAAACGTTACAAAAAGATGAAGAGAAAAAAGCGGAAGTGCTTTATTGATGATGAATATAAAGATTGCCATAATGATGATGATTATGGTGATGATGGCCTAAAGCATGGCTCACCACCACTTTGGGGGATTGGCCAAGAAACGAATAACTAGATAAGCGCATTAAAAAAGTAACTAGAGAGAGGCGTGCAAGTCCATGATAAATGAGAATCTAGCAACGACAATCATGATTGCTTAAGCAATGGCACGAAACCGTTCCCGAAAAAAGGGACTCACTGAATGCTAATACTGAATCACATGTTAGAAAATAGTATTGTAACTTTTGAAAAATATGCGGGGTTTAACAGTAATGTAATTTTTGAAAAATATGCGGGGTTTAACGCCCCAAAACCACCGTGTGGTTATGAGAGACGCCGTATTGGAGGTCTCCGCAAATTTAAACCCCCTGAGGTTCTTTAACGTGCACGAAAATCTGAGCACGCGGGCCTACAACATTTCTGCTTCCATCGGAGTTACAGCCGCCAAAGCAGGAATGCGATTCCGCGACCTGCGGATCAGCAGCCGAGTACCTTAGCCACCACCATGGCGGGGCAGTAATGTAATTCTCAGGGATAAACGTTCCAAAAGTACGAAAAAATTGAGAGGTTGCGGTAATTGCAGAGTGCCGTAAATTTTTACCACTGTTATGGTGGAGAAAATTAAAGTAAATGGTCCTCAAGAAACGCTGCCTCTAAAGATAAAGCGGCCGTGGCCGCCGCATTGTCCACATATGAAAGAGAGCAATCATAAAATGAAAAAAAAATATGGCGCGCTATGTTTTAATCATTATTTCGGTAATGAATAAACGGAATAAACAATGAATAAATAAACAGACAAGTAAAAAAGTATATTAATAATTACCAAATAAACTACATACATAGATGTAATGATTTAGGCGTAAAAAGCATGGAATAGGCACCGTATATAGGCAGGTAGAACACCTTTCCCGGCCTTGAACATCGTAAATATAGGTACAATACAATTTTTTCAGCATTCAAATAATTTCATGCCGGAAATGCTATGTTTATTTCAGCGCGAAGGCCCCATCAGTTGCCCAGACCTTGAAGTTGTACTTTGTCCCGCACGACTCGCAGAGCGCGATTGCTGCCTTGGATGTGTAGCTTAGTGAGTCAAGTGTGCACTAGCACATGAAAGAACTTTTGGGTGTCCTTGGCCTTGCTGAAAAAGGTTGAGCAGCAGCTGAGCGTCAGACCAATAATGGGCCGGAAAGAAGGGGTACCACCTTCAGGCCTCGTAAAATCGCTAAAAGCCAAATTCTTACCTGGCAGTCAGCTCAATAACGAAAAGCACACTGTTTGCACTAGCGACGCAAGTATGGAACTACAGGTGGCTGGTGTTCGTCGTATATATATATATATATATATATATATATATATATATATATATATATATATATATATATATATATATATATATATATATATATATATGTGTTTCCTTCGTATTTACGCATTTTTGAGTGAGGCTAAGCTCACTAGTAGTTCTATACACGGTTACACTTGGGTAAGCATGTCTTGTGACTAGCTGGTATACGTGTTTTTTGGCGGGAACTTGTCAAGTGAGACGCTGTTATGAGGCTTATGGTGGGAACATAGCACGTCATCTACGTTGCACACTCATGCACGCAATTTTACTCATTCATATGTAGCCCACATGCACCCGTCTTGCCACAGTTTTGCAACATGTGTACACAACAAATAGTTTCAGTAAACACACAAAAAATGAATAAGGCGCATTACCGCATGGCGCTGAAGCACGTGTATTCCATGCGTCAGTGTACTGTATCATCCGTAGATTATTGAGCTCAGCTTCAGCCCCCTGAGTGACTCCCCTGAACGCGCTTGAAGCGTTTTATACGCTTACAGCATCATGTCCTACCGAGAGCAAGTCAACAAGACAAGGTTCGCCGGTTGCTGCGGCATGACTCCACATTCCAGCTGGCATCTAAACATTACAGTTTGGTGGAGGAATTATATTGCACGCAGGCACTCCCGGCATGTCGCCATGAAGCCACAAAGACCAACATACCAGGGCGACCTCGCCATGCTGGCCGACAGCAGTAGCGTCTAACCGGGAAGTGATACCGAGATACGCCTCAGCCGTCCCGCCTGGACCATTCTCGCGCGCGCTCTCTGCTGCTTCATTTCGATGAATTCGAAGCCATCGCACATGTGTTCTGGAACAGTGGCAGTCGCATCCGGCAATACTGCAGGAATCGAATGGACGTACTTCCGGAGCAAGCACCGATTCCATATGCTAACTTGAAGCTGCAGGCGCGTCCTCCAAGAGAGCTTTAGGAGAAGGATGAGCAGGTCACGAAGAGACTTTATGATGAAGTTTGATCCTTATAAATTCAATACAGGTGCCCCTGGATTGCTAAAGACGTGCTTGAAGGTGTGCGCGTTCGCTATGCAGGCATTTCTCCACACAGCTTCGAGAAATGATATTTTGAACTAATGATATTTGGAAATGATATTTGGAAGAAATGAAAAGAAGAAAAAACCTCGCGGCATGAAAGTTACGCTATGCAATAAATCTTATCTAATAGCCTGGCCTATTGCTCGTTTGCAGTTTTTGCTTATGCAAAGTTTTTCGCTAAGTCTAAATTTACAATGTTTGTCAGCATCACAGGTTTTCCCTGGACATTCAACCACCCCGTTCACATCTGTACAGATTTGTGCTTGAGCGCAACGAGGAAAAAGATACCAGCATAATCTTAGGATGATGAGAAATTTACATTACATTCTGACTTTTTGTTCTTGTCACTCTATTACGGAGAAGTGATTCCTAATTAGTCCAGTAGTATATTTGGATGCAAAAACTTCAAAAAAACATTTCAGTCGATGTAAGGTCTGGCGTCGCAGGCCAGGGGGCTGAGTCTTCTTTGTCGCAGAAGGGAGCGCTTCCCAAAAATTCGATTCTCTGGAGACGATAATTCCGGCGGCAGGACGCTCGTTCTGGTAAGAAGACCACGGTCGGTTGCCGCTTTTAACAACCAGCTAGGTGGGCCCCGGTCAGCGGAGTTCCGGTGGGCGACGTGAGGGCACCCGGTGTATAGACAACCATCCTTCTGGATTTCAGTCCACGGGATGACTGTCACACTGGACAGAGTGCTCATCTCGCAGTAATGACATAGGCCCTCAGCCGAAACGGCGCCACTATCGTGTGCATTCGCACAGTTATCCAAATGTCGTGTAGAGGTCGGTCCTTTCGTATTTCACTCTCCGAACGAGCGGTCGAGTGCTTGAATAAGAGAGCGGAGGAAAGGACAGCAACAATTGTTTAGTCTGTTCAATAAACAGACTGAATTGCTTTGGTTGGCCGTGAGGAGGATCGGGAGGGGCAACTGAGAGGTTAAAACATGGCTCCCGTTTCCTCACGGTCGTTCTGGTTGCAACAAACAGTGCTTTGCACTATCGGCTCTGCCGAGGCAACATGCGACCGTTCCAACGTTGACGAGTCTTGTAAATTTGTACAGAAGTCGCTGTACATGAATGAAAATTTTGTTGAAGCGCACTAAATTTTAATTATAAACGTAATACAACTGGCCCAACTTGCCATCTTGCTCCTTTACATAAAGTCGTGTTGTTGCAACGTAATTAGAGGCGCTGGTCCCTTTACAAGCCGCAGCAGCCACGACAAGACAAGACGGACACCATGCAACCAACCTTCCACTCCCTTGTATAGCAACAGCCGCTACGCAGCTGAGAGAGCTCTGCTCAAGGGAACAGAGGGAGTGGGTAGAAAGTTGATTTTTACTTTCAATATAAAACGTAAACAAGAAATTATAGATATGGTAACGTAATGCCACGATAGTGTATTAGGGGTGGACGGGTTGGAACGAATGAAGCCTTAAAGCTGTCAATAATAATAATAATAATAATAATAATAATAATAATAATAATATTAATAATAATAATAATATAATAATAATAATAATAATAAGATTATTATTATTATTATTATTATTATTATTATTATTATTATTATTATTATTATTATTATTATATTATTATTATTATTATTATTATTATTATTATTATTATTGACAGCTTTAAGGCTTCATTCGTTCCAACCCGTCCACCCCTAATACACTATCGTGGCATTACGTTACCATATCTATAATTTCTATTTTGCTGCAGGAATCAAGGCAGCATGATCAGGATTTGGTTGCTGCTGCACGACCACAAGTTTCACCTGAGTTCCACTGGTTAACGATTCCTCGAGTCGGTGATGCAGCCAGGAGACAAGCCCGGCACGTCCCTAAGAGCGCACCGAGGCGTCACATTGACACCCAAGAAACGCAGCTTCGGTCCGAGGTGGCGCTAAAGGCACCGGCAGCTGTTCTTGCGAGGTCGCATGTAGCTTAACTTTGTCGCAGTAGACCGAGGTCTTCGAATTACTCACACTTTGTTCGACATCAGGTGCAATCAATGTAGGAATCTTGTGGAGATACTAGCCGTGACAGCAGGGCACCGCTACTTTTATTGGAGGCAGGAAACCTTCGACAGGAGGCAATGTATGTACACAAAAAACACGCCGCGACATTGTGCACGGGTTGTAGAGCCTCGTAACAAACCTGGCGAAATTATATCTTGTGTGCTCGCTATCCACTCGGCTTAATCGGTGATATGTGAAACCGTGTTGTATTGGGAATAGCACAGTGGTGTCTTCTCCTTTGACCGTCTGCATCAATAGCTTCGAGATCTAAGATTTATATTGACGGGCTTGACAGCTTGTAGAGAATGCTCGCGCCATTCCTCGAGGGAGCATACCACCTGCTTTCGTGCGCCATGCAGGCTAGAAGTAATTAATGACAGCTGACGATTTAGAATTACTGCTGGCAAGCGTCCACTATACGGTGGCTGCAATAAGTGTGTACGTAAATATATAAAGGAAGGCTTGCGGATTGAAAGACAAAACACATGATAGTGACAACAAATTAACGCACGCAATGTATTTTAAGCCCTCATATACGAAAAAACGGTGTGCTGCCATCACCAGTGACGCAAGTTTAGAGCCAAGAGCGGAGCTAGCGCGCGACAAAACTTCATCGAAAGTTTTGCTCGTAATGTGGAGGTAATGCAAGAGATGCTAATTTTTTGCTAGTAGTACCTGGGTTTTTGGCATGTGGGGCTAGGCTTGTCTATTCTTCGGCATTTCTCGGTTTTCAACACTACTCACATGGTACGTTGTCTTGGCGGGACATATAGCGTGACTAGATGTTGCGTGTATTTATTGGGAAAATGTCACTTGCATAACGAGCAAGTCCTCCTTGTCGTAGATTTAGTTACGTTACGAATCATTAGGCAATTTTTGGCGGAAAATTATGAGATGATTTGTATACGTTATGCCTCGTAATTTTATTAATGTGACTATTCGTTACGTAATGTTACCTGATTCTTACGTGATATTATTTTAGCCCCCAGATCTTCCGTGACTTCAGATCATTTTACTCACCTGCCATACTGCTATATTGGTTTTGGCAGCAATTCATGATGTGGCGAGCGGTTACTTAGTTTTAGCGGGAGCCTGTAACATGACCTGTTCTTACATGACGTTGGGCGCTCCTAGTCACGTGAGTAGATGTTACGTAACGTTACAAGTTATACTAGATGTCGAGCAATTTTAGGTACAGTACTGAATGTTACGTGTTAAACTCACGAGACTAGGTGTTACACATAATGTGACCTGTACTCACGACATCGGACGTTACGCGACTGTGTAAGAACTTGTCGTTTAATTAGGTGTTACTGAATTGTATCCAACAAATTGTCACGTCGCTAATTGTTAAAACCAATTCGAAGAGTGTATTCCTTGATGCCTGCAATGAGCACGATGTAATAAGAGCACAGAATGTGACAGAATATGTCAAATATATAAGGCGCATTCGCATGAAAAAACAAACAATAGCCACCGTAGCATTGTCACTATAGGAAATTGGGTACATTTCGTCGTATCTCATGGAGTAAGAGGTACGACGCCCGACGATGGAACGTTCTCGTGAATACTTCTTTGTCATTTGGCAACGCTAATTTCGCAACGTCACATCCGTGACGCAAGTATGTAAATGAAGTCTCACAGAAACCCGGCATAAAACACCTTCATGTTAAAAAGTGCGTTAGAATCAAACAAATGTATGTTATCTTATTATGGCAAGGTAATACGAGAGGTTAGTGTACTGGCATGATCGCACAGTAAAAATGGCATTTCATTTTATGCATTACTTAGTATGTTTTTTTTTTATTTCCCAGGTGTGGTGATCATGCGCTAAGATACCCGGCTACTCACCCGCAAATAACGACATTGAATTGCCGCAGCGTAGGCTGCATTTTAGATTAAGGCGAAAATGCTGTAGACCCGCGTGCTCAACCAGAGGTGGTCGAAATTTCCGGAGTATTGCAATACGGCAGCTCTCTTTAACCTATAGTGGCTTTGGGACGCTAACTCCCACATATCCTTCAATCGTCATTTCCTTTTTTTATTTATTTGTTTTTCACTCAACACTATTCAGTATATATCTGTTAATTTAGAAATTACGAATACTAGGCCTATTCCCTGGATTGGCTATAAGCTAAACTGTTTTAAAGCACAAACACAAGATATCCGTCCAGAAGAAGATGTATGAAATTCCTATTTCTGTCATTTTTTTGTTTGTAAATTACAGTACTATCAGCCACAGCTCTAAAAAGTGATTTACAAGTTTTTAGTCAGTCTTTTTTTGTCTTGTTAGCAAATAAAACTTACAATGTTTCAGGTATAGGTTCCAACTGTTATGTAACATATAATGTAATATTTGTAACATATAATCCAACAGTTATGTAATAATACCAGTAAACCAATCGAGGAGACCGGATTTAAAGCTGGCGTAGTATTGAAAGCTTTTATAACCACACAGTATAGCGAAGTATCTGGTTACTGTTTAGCTACGTGATAAAAAATAGTGCTTGCTATTTAATGAGCTTCTTGGACGAAATTCTCAATTGTAAACGTAAAGTACCACGGGCACACTTTAGAATGTAGCTGTTAGCTTAGAACAAAGAAGCTCAGCAGGAAGTATGAAAAAAGTATGATCAATTGTATGCAGAGTTCAGTGACCTTTAGAGACAACAAAAACTGGATATAAGCACAAACATAAGGCAAGTTAATGAGGGATCAGATTTTTAATTTATTAATATCACGAGAGCCTGCGACGCGGTGGTTAGGCCAGGTTTAACTGTCCCCACGTGAGAGAGCCCCGAGGTGTCACCTTAAGGGGTGGCACTTTTTCGGATCTTCAAATAGAGCTCTTCGTAACGTGTGAAGTTTTCTGTGTACCTACATCGAAAAAAATGATGGGCACATCTGGCGTGTCTAGTACTTCACATCTGTGCTCCATGATAATGCTGAGCACGAAAGCCGAGAGTGCAAGTAGCACTACTGTATGTTTCTTTAGCAGCGAAGCTGTTTGAACAAGCCTTCATATGTGGGCATCACCAAAAAATCGGTACTTACCAATGTGGCCTACAGTAAAACTATTCTCGACCTAAATTAATATACCCCCAAAAAAAGCAACTCGACAAGCCCCAGTATACTCACCGCTTGTTCACTAAAACCCATAGAGACAGCATATAGCCCGAAAAAGCAGAAAGCTATTTTTATTTATTTGTTTTTATTAGACGTGTAAGTTAGTTTGAATACTAATATTTCCTTTAAATTTTGTGATCTTTACATATATGACCTCATTTATTTTAAACTTTCATACTGCCTAAAAAAACAATCTTTTCTTGGTAAGTCGCCAACAGTGTGTGCGCCCTACAAGAACAAACAAATAGATGAACAAGAACAAACAAAAGAGTGCGAAGCGACGCTGGCGAACCAAAAACCCCAGAACTATGGAAGGCTGATACACCAACGACGACGCGTCCGTACATATATATCATGGGTGCGTGCCATTGGTTAAAGCACGAGCTTGTCACTTGCGTTTGGGAATCCATTTCGTGTCTGTGGCTTTTTGGGCTTTGACACGAGCCGCAAGCTCGTTATAGCTATTTCCAGCGAAAAGTAAAACGCAAACGTCAAGCAGCATAACACAGCTTCTGTCTAAAAGCGTGAAACATGCATCACAAATATGCCTCTATGGTCAAATGTACCTGCAGTCTCACGGTGCGTTTGGTTAGGAAAGTAAGAGCCAACGCATGACGCTGTTAGGCGTTTATTCGAAATAACCTTTAGAGGATATACTATCGTTCGAACATGCGTTGGTTCCACGCCCGCAATTACTTGTCACTTGCATGTCCACGAAGTGCAGTGGCGCTCGCTTAAACCACTGACACATTGCGGGCGTGTCATGTCGGTGAAGTTGTGGCTGCGTGACCCAGTCATCCAGGTGTGCTTCTCTGTGTACAACCCGTCGAACTGGGTCACGCAGCACGCAGATATGCGGGCATCAGAAGTAATTCAAGGCCTTCCCAGCGCTTTCCCAGCACTTCTTAGTAGCAGCAGTTATGCTGCTGAGGTAACGAGTGCAGCCAGCTGCTCGGCTGAGGTCACATCGTGCTTGGTGTTTTTGCGACACACTGGGAAAAGCCACCCCATAGTTGTCAAGAAAAAAATCAATCGTTGCCCGGAATGCAGTTCCGATCGAATGGAAGTACTCGCCTTGGCATCAGTGGTGCTCCAGGAGGCTTATCGAAGGCTGCAGTACCGCTGGCCCAGTAAGCCGCAGCAGAAGACGCCGATCATGAACGTGTATTCCACCCGGTGAAGGTCCAAGTTGCGTGGCCATCCGCTCTTCGTGGTTGGTGATCAAAATAACGGTAGCGCAATGTGGTACCACCGCTGGTCTTGCCGAATTAGCGTTTTCTAGCGACGGTATCGAGATCCTCGATTGTGGACGACGGCTCGCTCACGATCGCTCGTGGTAGATCTCATGAGCGCGGATAACCTGCCCTCGTGCACCGTGAACAGTTGAGAAAAAGTAAAGACGAGAAAGCGACGTGCAACTCGAAGATTTACTACGATCACAGCGTTGATGGTTATCGTCATGATAATTGCTATCGTGAAAATAGGCAAATTGGCACGGTGAAAATAGGCAAAAATAGGCGCTACAAAAACACTATTAAAGCCCCTTTGACGCTCTAAATAATGCTCATAAATCAAAGAGGCACAATAGGAATGCAATGATGTGAATAAGCATTTGCCTAACACCTGGTCTCAACTTGCATACGGACGATGGGTGAACAAAATGATGCTGTATCAAGTGTAGTTTCAAAGACAAAAAGCGCCTTCTTCCTCGTATTGTGGAAGGTGGCTTAGGCGCTCAATATTTCGAAGCTGTGCAAATTATCAAAAAAAGACACACACCAGTGAGGCCTACCAGTACAAAACGTAAACGTTTGAAGAAGGTTGTGCGCCGAAAATTGTGTGCTAGGTCCACTATTCTCCAGTTGTCACCTAAAAATGAAGCGGCAAGAGATAGACCGATTAAATGCTGTGAAACCACTGGAGCAAGCCTAAAACTCCGTAGCAATGGAACCTATACGCCAACGTATCCATAGATTCACATGAGTTGCGATTGCTTGGCTATATACTGTGCGAGTTTGTCTCAGAAGTTGTGAATTCCGTCTCGCACATGCGGCTGTATGAGGTTTATACAAACCGACAGGTTGTTATGTACCCAGTCTCAATGTAACCAGGCTCAAGGTCTCATTGTACCTAGTTCCTTGGCACGCTTGACAAACAAAATGAGAGGCAACGCATGACGCTGATAAGTGTTTATTCTAAATAACCCTTATAGGTGGTGCTATCGTCCTTACATCAGGTGGTTCCACACCCACAATTCACTGTCACATGCATGTCTGCGAAGTGAAGTGGCGCTCGGTTCAACCAATGGAACCACGTGGGCGTGTCATGTCGGTGAGGTTGTCGCTGCGTGGCCCCGCCATGTAGGCGTTCTTCACTGTGTGATAGTACTTGAACCGGGTCACGCAGCACGCAGACATGCGGACTTCAGAAGGCATTCAAGGCACTGCCTTGCCAGCGCTCATGAGTAGTAGCCAGCACACTGCTGAGATGGCTAGTGCACCCAGCTGCTCGTCCGAGGTGACTTTGCGCTCAGTGTTCTTGCGACACGCTGGTAAAAGCCACCTCATGGTTGTAAAGAAGAAAATCAATCGTTGCCTGGAATGCAGCGTGGATCGAATGGAAATACCGGCCCTGGCAGCAATGGTGCTCCAAGTGGTCCAATAAAGGCTGCAGTACCACTGTTCCAGCAAGCCACGGGAGTGGTCGCCGATTATGAACGTGGATTCTGGAGCATAGAAGTCCGGCCTGTGCCTTTCCATGTTGGGTAGCCACCTGCTCTTCGTGCTTGGCCATGGCCAAATACCGGTTGCGCAATGTGGTAGCACCGCTAGTCTATCGAATGAGTGTTTTAAAGCGACAGTTTCGAGATCCTCGATTGAGAACGATGCCTCACTCACGATCGCTCATGGTAGTCCTCGTGAGCGCGGGGGGGACCTGCCTTTGTGCACCACGAACATTGCAACAATAAAAAGAGAAAAATTCGGAAGCGGTGTGATGATGATGACTTTGATGATGAGGATGATTATGAGGATGATTGCATAGAGGCATGGCCTACACGCACTCTGTGGCATTGGCCAGGAAACGAGTTATTAGATAAGCGTAATTGAAGAGTAACCCGAGAATAATTGGCGAGTTCATAATAATTGAGAATTTAACTACGACAATCATAATTTCTTAAGTAATGGCACAGAACTATTCAAGGGCGACAGCTGAATGCTAATACTGAAGCAATTGTAAAGAACTTGTATTGTAACAGTATTGTAATTCTCTGAGAGTAACGTTCTATAGCCACGAAAAGATTAAGAGTTAACGTTTAATTGAGAGCTCCGTAATTTTTTAACACTGTTATGATGCAGCAAATGAAACTGAATTTTCCTCAAGCGACGCTGCCTCTAATGAAAATGCGGCCGTAGCAACCGCATTGTCAACATATGAAAGATAGCGATAAATAAATGAATAAAATATTGCGCGCTATGTTATAGTCAGTATTCTGCTTATAAATAAATGAATAAATAAATAAATACATAAATATTTATTATTTCAATAGAAAATAAATGAAGGGACAAACAACTAAGTCTAATAAAAATTACCAAATTAAAATATATATAGAAATTGCGCTATATATCCATAAAAAGTGCAGTATAGGTACCAAATATAGAAAAACCGTACACATTTTCCGGCTACCAATATCGTAATTATAGGTATTATACAATTTTTTCACAAATGCATATAGTTTAACGTTTGAAATGATATTGTTTATTAAGACACACAGGCGTCAACAGATGCCCAAAGCTATGTCGTTATTTTTTGTCCCGCACGACTCGCAGAGTGTGATTGCTGCCTTGGATGTGTAACTTAGTGAGCCAAATGTGACCTTACGAATGAACGCACTCATGGTTGTGTTTGGCATGGCTGAAAAAAACTGAGCAGCAGCTGATCGTCAGACCAGTAAAGGACCAGAAAGGATTATCACCTACAGGCCTAGTGAGATCGCTAAGAGCCAAATTCTTCCCTGGCAGTGACCTCTTATACGAAAAGTGCGCTGTTTGCACTAGCGACGCAAGTATGGAGCTATAACTAAGCGGCTAGTGTTTGTCGTACATATATGTTTCGATCATATTTACGCTTTTTCCAGTGATGCCAAGCTTACTAGTAGCACAATGCATGGCTATACAGGCGCAATTTTTTGGGGCCTGTGTGCTTAGATTTAGGTGCACGTTAAAGACCCCCAGGTGGTGGAAATTTGCGTACAATTCATTACGGCGTCTTTCATATTCATATAAACGTATCGGTACATTAAATTCGACAGGCATATAAATGTATATTGAAACTAGTCAGAGAGACCAGCTTCAAAGCTGGCGTAGTATTCACGGAGAAAACAACCGCTAAACACTTTGAAGACGTAGATTTCGTAGGTCATGAGTAGTCGAACCTAAACACCTTCATGAAGAGAATGTTCTGGCGCATCATTATGGCGTAATGTTCATAAAATACATGTCTTGAAGATGATGCCAGTGTTTAATGGTAGTTGACTAAATCGGCATTCAATACTCATCAAGAGAATAGAAGGCAACACATAACATCAATAAGCGTTTATTTATCTCATGTTCATTGAAAAAGAGCGGATGTTGCCATTCCCTGGCCACCGTACATGACAGGCTGATTCACTGACCGCAACAATACAAAGATGCACCGGGACCTTGTTGCTCCAGCCAGGATGGCGTATTTGAGCGGTGACGTTGCTGCATGATCCCGTGGTTCATGTTACCTACGTAGAGGAACAACGCCTCGGGCGAGGTCACGCAGCATGAGAACGCGACGTCATAGGCACGCCAAGTTGCCGCCAGACGATCCTGGAGCAGTTTCAGTTGTGCGCAGGGCGTTAGGAGACAGAGTTTCACGAGGTGCTCGTCCAAGGCCACTTCCCAATCGATCCTGTAGCGGAATCTTGGTAGCTTCGAAGGTATCATGTCGTGTTTCTGAACAGGCTCAGCTGTAGTTGCAAGCGCAGTAAGGATGGAATGGGAGTACTGGTCGCAAAAGCAGCGCACCATGGTCTCCACCGGAGGGGGCAGTCCTGCCGTGCGAAGTAATGTTGGCGGTATGACAACGTGGCCTCGGCGGTGGTCACCGGTTGTTGCGTCGAGGCACGCTCGGTCCTGTTCGGTCTTGTGTGGATATCCAGACCACGCACGCGGGTACCATGAAGAGAGGTTGTACGAGGCAGGCGGGAACACAGCACGTCTTCTTTCAGGGACTTGTGTTTCCGAACGCTTCACAATTTATAATGGCGGCTCGCTCAGCTCGCTCGCGCTGGAGCACGAGAGCACGCATCGCCTGCTCTCGCGCAATTTAGACGCCAAAAAGTAAAAGAAAAAACAACAAAACGAAGAACCAGATAGCGCTATGTGAAGACAGGGACTACGGAAGATACTGTAGCGATGCGGAGGTAGACAGGCTACTAAAACAAGTGAACTTGTGCCCACGAAAATAACGGTTATGGTCGTTGAAGTCCGAATGGTTGGATTCTACAGATCCAACTGCCTACCGTCTTCCTCTTTTTCGTAGCCAGAGAGCACGAGAGTGTTGTGTATGCCATACAGGTCTGGCCTGATGCTTGTGCCACGATGGTCGCGGTGGGCTACTTGATCGTGGTCAACTTGTCATCGCATTATAGTCATGCGACAGTGGACGAGAGAGTGCGACGAAGCTTTTTTGGGCCGCCTCAGTATTGTTGGTACCGACCACAAGGAATACTAAGAAAGTGAAACGCTCGCTTAACACAGAGACAAGCTGATGCGTGAGTGCCCTTTTTGGCGTGTTTTCAAAGAACGCTTCCTAGCCGCTTACATAATTAGTCCTCAACCCTCTGCTCACAACTAAAAATTGACGACAGATCCACGAGGTGAATGATGATGAGATCGGGCGAAGCTCCAGGAAGTAATACCGCGAAATTTTCTTCCGTTAATTTTCGGCGATATGCGCGCTTCCTCACCGCTTCCCATTGTCGAATGTTTTCAAAATATGCTTCGCGACGTTGACGTGCTGCCTCGGCCTCTCGTTTCTGTGCGGAAGGACCTTGCCGACGCTGACGTGCCGCTGCAGCTTCTATTTCACGTACGGTGGGATCTTGCCGACGCTGATTTGTTGATGTGGGTTCTTGTTCCCGTACAGCAGGATCTTGCCGACGGTGACGTGCTGCTGCAGCTTCTCGTTCACGTACGGTGGGATCTTGCCGACGCTGCCATGCTGATGTGTATTCTAGTTCCCGTACGGAAGGATTTTGCCGACGCTGACGTGCCGCTGCAGCTTCTTGTTCACGTATGGCGGGATCTTGCCGATGCTGCCTTGCTGATGTGGCTTCGTGTTGATGTACAGCAGGATCTTGGCGGTAACGTCGCGAAGCTTCCCGGCGCGCTTCTGCGTGGCGTGCTCTCACTTCAGGGTCTTGTCGGCGAGCGCCCGCCGCCGCTGCCCTGCGTGCCCACCTTTCGGCATCCTATGTTTTCAAAAGACTTCACGCTGCGTCATGTCGATTATATAACATAAGATACAACATGCCGTTTTCAGTACGTAAGATGATAGCACACACATTAGGTTGCAGTATACTGCGTTACGGAATAACCATTTACGGGCACTGTGCTGTCCGATGGCACAATAGAATAAATAGAATATTGTGTTCGATGTTAAAAAATATATCTTACGACCTGAACATGAATTCTGTGAGAGACATTTTCAAAATGCTGTTTATGCCAAACTTTAAAGATCTGTTAATTTAAACTATTATTTTAAAACATTTCTGCTCCAAAGAATTCCTTGTTTCGTATGTTACTTCTTGTTCTTTAAGGCCCAAAGTACGTTACTGGAGGCCGCAGTGTTCAACAAAGTATAGAACTAGAATACGAGCTTATTATGTTCCAACCTATTTCAATGTACTACACCCCAGCACTTTTCGCACAAAAACAAAATACAAGTTAAAGAAACTGCTACGGCGTATCACTCTACAATTGTAATGCATGTCGTGTGTTATTTTATATACACTCATTCTCAAACATGATGCTGCACAATCATCCAGTGTGGTACTTTGCATAAGAAAGATTTGCTGTATTTCTGTTCTTTTTTCCTTTAGACCCTTTCACTTTCAGTTGCTGTAACTATTGCATAATTCTTGTAACTTTTGCTTGTATGCCCTATTGTTCCTAATCTTATATGCACATTGCTTTGATACAATCTTGTAACGCGTCCGGTTTGTTTTGCTGTCTGCCAGGCTCGGCCACTCAAGCCACCAATTGGCTTTGGCAGGCCTAGTCACATGTACTGTTTTATTTGAAGAAATAAAAGGTATCTTTATTATTATCCATACGAGCACACACCGACGGCAACGAGCATCGGCAACTACAAACCTGCATCCATATGGTTCCGATTATAAAACTGTTGCTTTAGAAAACTCCTGGCGTCTTTCGTTAAGCAGCTGTCGTCTTCTTTTTGTTTTACTTTAGAACCATCTGGCGTCTTTTCGTTTTGCTTTTAGAAAACACCTGGCGTCTTTCAATGGTTTATTTCATCAATCAACGGCGTTTTGAATAATTTTTTTTTATTCTTTAATCACGCACAGGAGAAATCTCACCAGGCACCACCTTGGAAGTATAAAATGGCGTCTACTGGGAATGAGAGACAACAGACGTGGGCTTTCAACGCTTCTACTTCTACTAACGTTTCCTACTGGAACATGCCAATGGCTTCTAATGGGGAACGAGAGACAGAAGAGTTCGGCTTTTAGTTAACGCACACGCTACGATTTTTTTATTGTTCAACAACGCACAGGAGATATCTCCAGCCGGCACCGCCTTGGAGGTCAAAGCGTAACACTGGTTACGCACTACGACTACGACCTCGACTACGACTACGAGGGACGAACGAGTGGTGCAAGAAGGAGCTTAGCCCCTGAAAAGAAAATAATTTGCACGTGCAAGTCGGATTTTGCACGTCTACTCGCTAGGCTACACATTGGAAGACTCGTTTTTGCTGCGCCTACTCGCTAGGCTGTGTGTTGTGGCGCTACCATCAGATCTCGTAAACTGCTTTGCCGGGTGCTTATCCCCCTTCTCCGACGCCTGGTCGTGATGCCAGAGACAGTAAAATGATGCATGTACACCGTCAATCGTTTTCTGACGATCTGTCATGATAGGGCTTCATGCGGACTATACTCGGCTGCAATAGTCTGTGGCAGCCTAGCCTAAACTACGTGGGCGGAGCTTTTGCACAGGTGTTACTTCGCCGAGTAATCCGTTTTCGTGTGATTTCGAATTTTGTTTCGCAACCGGAATCCAACATGTACTTTTTCACATGACCACGATGCAATAAATCTTACATTAATTTGAGAAGAAATCAATAAAATGTTCATTTTTGAAGAAAAAAAAACAGGAACCTTCTTTGAGCATTACACTTTAATTCAGAAAAAAGAAAGGTACGGCCGAGGAGGTGTTGGGCGATTGGAACAACACAAATTCATGAAATAACATTTCTAAATTGCAGTGCATACTTGGTCGGCATCATTGTTTCCTACTTTTAGAGACGCAAGAACATGCTGGAGATGCTCACGTTATTTTACGGGTGCAGCTTCTTATAGCGGCACCTGTTCGTCCCTGGTACTGGTTGTAGTGTGTAACAAGTATAACATTTTGACCTCCAAGGTGGTGCCGGTGAGAAATTCCTTCTGTGCATGAACAATAAAAACTAGTGCTCAATGTACATGTCAATGGCTGCTATTGGGAAAGGAGAGACAGGCGCATTTGGCTTTTAGTTAACGCGCACGCTGCGATTCCCATTAGCAGCCATTGGCTAACATTGAGTACTGTCTGACAAGAAAGAGTTGCTACGATATACTCGCCGGGTCTAACCTCCTTAGCTTAATAAAGGTTTCGCCTGCGTTGAGCCGCAGCGCCATGAATACAGTGAACTATATTATGAACTCGAGGTGATTAAAGGTGAGAAGTAGACACGAAGCGCAAGCCGTAAGAAAGTGCGCGTGTGTCACCTCTCAATTAGTCCTTGGAATGTCCGCTGGATGGCGGTGCTTTTATATGGGGAATATATCATGAAAAGTTGTGAGATGGCGGTACTTGGAGTGTTGTATAGATGGACGAACGGACACACAGACAGATGCATGGATGGACGCATGAACGGACGCAGGGGCGGATGTATGGACGAACGCAGGGACGGAGGCGCGAACAGACGCACGCACAGACGGGTGCATGGACGCATTGACGGTCACACAGACGGACGCATGGACGGACGGAAGCAAGAACGAATGGATGGACGAAAGCTTCGCTCCACTTTTCATCATTCACTCTGTGGATATGCTGCTGCCAATTTTTTTATACGGGGTGCGAAGGCAGTGACGAGAATTCTTGACTCTGATCGCTCATGAGCGGACATCTGGCGTTCGTAAATTGAAGTGGCAAGAACGCAATCTTTACTCGAACAAGAACTTGTAGACCTTATTCATTTCCGGCAGAATTCTGCGATGTGCTCCCACCTACGTTGTTTTCTTTTCTTACAGTCAACAGGGTAACCCGTCTTTTACGCAGGCAAACCACATCTTTTACGCATGAACGCGTCTTTTACGCCAGCAAACGGCAAGGAACGACTACCACCGTAGAGACCAATAAGAGTGGTGTTATGGTACCCCATATTCAGCATTATCGTATCAACAATATTAGGCAGACAAAAAAAATTGGCACCATATGCACGGAGTGAATAATGAAGAGTGGGGCAAAGCATTCGTCCGTCCTTTCGTTCTTCCTTCCGTCCGTCTATGCGTCCGTCTGTGTGACCGTCCATGCATCCATCCGCCCGTCCGTGCATGCGTCTGTTCTTGCGTCCGTCTCAGCGTTCGTCCATGCATCCGCCCCTTCGTCCGTTCATGCGTCCATCCATGCATCTGTCTGTGTGGCTGTTCGTCCATCTATTCAACTCTCCAAGTACCACCATCTCGCATCTTTTCATCATATATTCCCCATATAGAAGCACTGCCATTTAGCGGACATTTAGAAGGACTAAACGAGAGGTGGCACACGCACACTTTCTTGCGGCTTGCACTTCGTGCCTACTTCCTACCTTTAACCACCTCGAGTTCATGGTATGTATTTGTTCATTGTATTCATGGCACTGTGGCTCAACATTCGCTAAACCTTCTTAAAACTAAGGAGGTCACATTCATCGAGTATAACGTAGCAACCGTTTCTTGTCAGGTAGTGCTCAATATACGTGCTAATGGCTGCTAATGGGGAAGGAGAGACAGGAGCATTCGGCTTTTAGTTAACGCGCACGCCGCGAACTTTTTATTGTTCGACAAAGCACAGGAGAAATCTCCCACAGGCACCACTTTGCAAGTCAAAATGTGACACTTGTTACACACTACTACTACGGCTACGAGGAACCAACGGGTGCCGCTATAAGGAGGTTCGCCCCTAAAACGGGCCACGTATGCAATGCGATTTAGGAAAAGGGTCATTGGATTTACGTACAGTTTCCAATCGCACTTTTTCTTCAAAAAAGCTTGTTTTGCTAAAGACGAGCAGGTCTGCGGTGTCACTTTCAAGGCGGTTGTAGCGATCAGAGTCCCATTTTCGTTGATCATATCACTTGCACACAAATACTCAGTGATTGTATGCTCCGGAGACAAAATATTTCACGATGCGCCACAGTCTTCGTGTCTAGCTGCTAGATGAATGAATATCACCTGACGAGCACGCACTCTATACTCGCTTATAAGTTTCGATGTGAACTTGCTGGAAGCAAGCGATGCTATCGTTGTTTACTGGGACAGGAAACTGGTGAAATGGCACCAGAAAATCAGAAAACAAGAAAGAGCAAAGAACGAAACTCCGACACTGGTGATGCTTCTTAATAATTATGCGAACGATCTTTAACATAATGTTGACATGTTTTCTTTTTAAATGCGAAGCATGTTTAGCGAAATCTGGGGACTTTGAGCGTATCTATCTATCTATCTATCTATCCATCTATCTATCTATCTATCTATCTATCTATCTATCTATCTATCTATCTATCTTCTTAGCTGCCTAGTACTTTTAGCTCTCCTGGCCGTTTCGGTAATCGTATCAATACCAAACTTGGTATGGCGTAACATGGCTGTGTGAGAAACATATTTGAATAGTCATAACATGAAAATTATTACATGTACATCCTGAATGTCATGATTAATTATTCATGGTCCTACATTTCTTGCGGTGGTTTCGGTCACTTGTCGTGTTGCAAAACTAGTATGGTAAGGCATTATTTCATTGTAAACACAAGCGACAGACCCTAACTTAAAATCATGACATACGTGTCATGTAACAACATGGCTACATTCTACGCTTATGATGCGCTCACGGCCATTTCGCTAGTTTCACATATGCCAAATTTGGTATTACGTGACGCCAACAGATGACGAAGGTATGCAACTGGTGAGAACTTGATAATCATGAGATGTGCGTTATGTGAGAACATGGCTACATGCCACAGTCAAGGCGCCATTACATTTCGACGTGACGCCGTGCGCATACTCGCCGGCATTCATTTAGTCGCGTCACGCCGGCTTTGCCACGTGAGGCGCCGGTACTGTCGTTCATAGTTTCCCACAACACTTACTACAGGGAACTCTGGCGCTAGTGTCTATGGGAGCTGCAACGCACGGCGCTTCAGCGAGCATGGGAATGATGGGTAATACACACATTTGTCTAATATTCATACTTCTAGCCTGCCTTTGGCTCCGTGTGTGTTCGTGTGGCTTGGAGCTGTTTTCTTACGAAACAAGTATTAGCAAATGTTCAGCGATTGCGTTTCACCATTTTATTTTTTTAGACTTCCTTTCCAAATTGGCTCACGAAGTTCAAAAGCATTCAATTTTTGTTTCAAAACAAAACCGAAACACAGCAATAAACGAAGCCGCAAGTACAATTCGCCGCCCGCAAGTACAAAGACTAGGCAAATGTGTGTACTACCCAACATTGCCATGGTCGCTGAACGATCACAGCGCCAGAGTGCCCTCAAGATAATTTTGAGAAACTCTATCCTGCCATATACTCGCAGGCGCAGCTGCGCTGTGTTGTTCTGGCACAAGCGCGTTTCAACGCCTCCGGCGTCCCTCCGTCAAGAAAAGAGGAAAACGCAGTGTTGTCTGGGTAACAACACATCGACGTGTAATGCAGCATGTGGCATTTTTCACCACTTGCTGACGGACGCAGCGACGCGCCTCGCGTCATACTATAGAGTGCTGACGTTTTGCTAACGTAGCGTCGCTGTGCCCAGCGTGCACGCGCGTCAACGCTACATAGGAGTATAATTCGCCCTTCTTGCATGGTCGCGACCATTTTGCTAGCTCAACAAATACCACATTTGGTGTTACTGGTCATAAATGGCTGACGAAATATACAAGTGGTGCAAACATGAAAACCTGAATCGCGTGTCATGTAAGAACATCCCAACATACCACGCTCAAAGCGTGCTCGCGGCCGTTTCGATAAATCTACATATAATAATGTTGGTGTCACGTGACGCGACTAGATGACGAAGCTAAACGACACATTCAAACATGACAATTATGACTCGGAAGTCATGTACCACGTCATTTACCTCCACCTCGTAAAGTTGGGCTGATTTTAAAGTGACATATCAACATTTCTCATTCGTGCTTCGCATATCATCGATTTTGAGTTTACGTGGGATCTGCCAATTCATGAGTCATATGCGATAGCGATATTCTCTCCTTAGTGCGTACTTCAAATACTTAGTGCATGAAACCTTTTGGAACTTGCTGCGCACCCACTACGTGACCCTAAGGGAAGAAGCGACGTGGCGGGTGTGTCTTTTGTAGAGGGTGACTGGCTTTAAACCACGAATAAATTATGGTAATCACATGTACTAATGCCGGATGGCAATGAACGCCTGTACTACGCACTATTCTTTCCAATATTTTATGTTGTATTGTGAAGCATGTATACATGATGCATAAGCTTGTAAAGCATGAAAGTTACTTTCACAGCATTTTGAGGTAGAGGAAGTTGTTTTGAGTGTATTCACAAGCAGTCATTTGCACAGGGAAACAACAAAAACAACAACAACAACAGACTGTATACATGATGCATATGATTGTAAAGCATGAAAGTTACTTTCACAGCATTTTGAGGTAGAGGAAGTTGTTTTGAGTGTATTCACAAGCAGTCATTTGCACAGGGAAACAACAAAAACAACAACAACAACAACAGACTCGTGCCTGTGTGGTTGAATACGCGCTTGCCACGCAAAGAACCCAGGTTCGATCCATACTCGGACCCAGGCGGGCCGGGTTCTATCCATACTCTTACTCAGGATTTTTAATATTCATTTTTCTATCAATTGTTCTCATTCATTCGGTCCCAATAAAGGTTATTTTTTCCTCACAGCCTACGGCGCCTATGCTGACGCCAAAAACTCTACGAAACTAGCTTTTAACGCGGTCACGTATAGAAATATCTATAGTAGACAGAAGAGATGCCGCACAGGCAAATCACGAAAAAATATCACAGCATATACACGGAGTTACTGATTATGAGAACGGGAGAGTGCCCATCCGGAAGGATGGACGGACAGATGGATGGACAGACAGACAGACGAAATAACAAACCGACGTACGGACGGACGGATGGACAGAGAGACAGGCGGATGGACGAATGGACGAATGGACGGAACTGCATATGGACTAACGGATGCTTCGCCCCACTCATCATCAATCATTCTGTGAATATGCTGCGACACCGTTTTTATTGACATGCAATGCAATTTTAAGACATCGAAAAGTGGCTACTACAATGACTACAATTGAGTGATGTACGACCCACGGCGTAAGGAGTGTAGCCCCAAAGAGCATGCCATGTTTTCACTGGTGCCAACCTATAGATGTGTTCGCTGCAAAAGCAAACATAGTGATTAAGGCGTTCATAGAGAGCAGACGTGCTGACACGAGTAAGCAACACTATACTTTCACTGTACCGAATGCTGTGTTAGTACAAACAAGCCCCCAAAACCTGCTATGAGAAGAACAGGCAATGCTGAGACCCTAGCGAAATGTATTGTTTGGCTCGCCTTTTGTGTATGACAAGTATTAAGAGCACACGAAAAGAATGTGTTGGTGCTCGCAATTATTACGTAACAAGCATGAATTAGGAATGAAGAAATTCTGACGCTCATTGAATAACACCGATGCGCGTTCATTTCACTACATCAGCTGTTCTACAGTCAGTGGGTGAGGCAAATCTAAGCATATAATGTCCGCTCAATAACGTGACCATGCGCATACCTGCCAATGACGTTGAAACACGCTGTCGGCTGTTTTTTGCTGGGGCAAATAAGGCAGTGTGCTGTAGTAGATGATTACTGCTGTATGACCTCATGTTCCATCTGTAGAACACGGGTGGACAATTCCTCGGAATGGTCAAGCAGCACGCAGACAAGTACAGCGCTTCACCAGAATGGACGCCAAGCATTTGCCGAGGCTCCCGAGAATAGCTGCTTCGGGTCCAACGGTGGCGGTGTAGGCTCTGGAAGCTGATCGTCCGAGTTCGCTTCCCTCTTGATCTTGCTGCGGTACTCCGGGCTCTTCGAAGGCGCAATGCTGTGTTCTACGAAAGTCGCGATCGTCGTTGCAAGTGAAGTGGGAATCGAATGGTGGTACCAACCATTGCAGCAGCGTACCACGAGCTTTAGTGGAGGCAGTTGGACTACCACAGAACACAAGGTGGACAGTAGGGATAGCAGGCTCCGCAGTTAGACGCGGCTTCCAATGTCCCCAAACAAGCTGGCTGAAGTTTGACCTCCCATGCTGGCCATCCACTCGCCAAAGTACGTGGTGTGACGCGAGCCCCGCTGCAGCGTCTTTTCACGCCTGATCATCTTTTCGATGGCTTCATATCAAGTGGGTTTTGAGCAAACGCCAAAACTTCTTGCAGAGTTAACTAGCACCGTTCCTCGAGAGCGCGTGACGCCTGCTCTCGCGTACAATGCGTTGTAAAGGAAGTGAATGCTGCTGCTGATTATGAATAATATTTGTTTCTACTGCTACCAAGCGTCGTCTGCGATGAGGTTTGTACCACAAACCAAGTGGTGGGATTAGGAATGCGAATCGATAATGAACGGCGTAATACTGTAACAAAACATTAGTAACCAAAGCATGAAATAGCGTTACCATCTCAGTGGTCAGGTCGGGATAATTGTACAATGACGATTTAGCCAGTCTCTTATCAATTGCATACTGACAATTCACGCAGAAAACTAGAGACGAACCATCTGGTACGATTACAAAAAACATGTGCTAATGAGCATAAAGATAAATCGAGAATAAATAGAAAAAATTTAGCGTCAAAAAGTGTGTGTTTTGAATATCCAAAAATAATTATAAAAATAATTTTAATGAGAGACTTGTGATAAAAGAATGACTCATGTAAGTGGAAAAGTGAATCATAATAATCACCATCATCCCATTACGAGCAACAAAAATATAAGTAGTTATGCAATTCGTTTCAACAGTCGCTGCCCATGTGCGCTACGAACACTGTGCGCTATGATATGACAGCGCATATCACCTTCAGGCATAACATTACATGAAGACTTGAAGTGCTCGCGTGACTCCACTTATTCCAGATCAGACCAAAGATTGATAGTTAAATGATGTCCTTTGTAACACAAGCGTCGAGCATGTTCAGCTTCGTGCAGCCGAATCGCCATGGAAACGGGAATTCATGAACTGTGGCAGTAACGGCTATGGGCTTTGAAACTTATTCAGAAATGAATCACCCTCCGTTCGTTTTTATATTCCTCTTTTCTCTCTCTCTCTCTCTCTTATTGACAGGTGTGAAACTATGTTAGGAGGCACAGCATACGGCATCAGGACGAACAGGAGACGAGAAAAATACTATGAGAAACACAAACATTGCTCAGCCCTTTCAGTAATTGCATCCTTTCGTTCCCCTTTATTGCGCACAAGGTATTACGAGCTCACAGAAGCAAACAGCTCGGGTTCGCAATTGTGATATGTTTGTTGCCGTAATCAAGAGAATAAAAAATAGAAGACCACTTAAGGAATACCGCCAAGGCGCCTTTACTACTCTATGTCCAATGCGCTATTGTTCATGGATGATACGAATTTTAACATATAATGTTCGATCAGCTACGTTACTTGTTAAAAGACTATGGGCGCCGTCGAAATGTTGCTCTGCTAGCATTTTGATGCAGGAACCATGGCGGCGAGCTGTAGTGATAGTTCACTGCTGCGCCACCCCGTGTACCACCTCAAGTCCACGGATATACAATTCTTCAGAGCAGTCACGAGAAACGCAGGAAACGCAACTCGTTACCAGAACGCATGCCAATGACTAGCGATGACACCCTGTTCAACAGCTGAAGTGGCGGCCGTTAAGAGCATGGTATAAATCGAATGGCTACTGGCTGCGGCAGCACTTCATTGTGAGCTTCATTGCAGACTCTAAGCTACCCACCCAAGCCAAGGGTGGATGGAGCCTGAACATGCACTGATTATGAACACGGGCTATGGAGCACCAAAAAAAAACTTGGAAATTCGTATCGTGCGCGAAGTCCATCCACTCGACCGCTCCGTGTTTGTTGAAAATCATGGTGTGACGCGGCACCAATGCGACTTCTTTCCGTATGGGCGTCCTCTTTCGATGGCTCCGAGATCTGAGGCCTGGAACGAAGGATGCCACTATTTCCAAGAACTCGCCCCTACCACCTCTGGAGAACTTGCACAGCCTGCTCTAGTTTACTGCCTTTATTCGATGATGATAATTTCTTTCTGACACTGGAGAGTTCCCCCTATGAGGGAAGCTCCCCAAACAGAGTCGTAGCATTATTACCGGTGTATAATAAAGGGAAGTGACAAGTGAAAGAAAGAAAGCATCAAAGATTGGTGGAATAAAATATGGAGCACGTAATAGTAAAGCGAAAAAAAATTAGGAGGCCACGCCCTTGCGCTGCGAAGACTGCGAAAACAGTGGACCTGGTAACTGTCGTATCCTCCTCCTTAAATTTCTCCTACTCATCCTCGCTTTTCTTTCCATCGCCTTCCTCCATGGTACATAGCTACAGTATGCTTTCTTTCTGTTTGTCTCGGTCTTTTTTTTTCTCACCATTTCCATTTTCTTCTCTATTCTTTTTTTCGTTTCCTAGTCTGTATTCCTATTTACAACCTTATTTTTTTCGTGATCTCGCCCACAACGACGACGCATTATATATTTCCAAAAAATTCTTGTCCAACTACCGTGCATGCTGAGTGGTTACGATGCTTGCCTTCAGACCATGGTTAGGTGCTCTAAAATCCGGCTTCGCCACAAATTCTGTTTGTGTTTTATTGATCTCTTTTCCCCATCCTATTTATTTCTCTTCTCCTACCCTCCTGCATGCCTTCCTCCAATCAGTTCCTTCCTCCAACCTTCCTCCAACCTCATTCCTTCGTCCAACCAGGAAACGCGAGATGCATTACATTTTAATATTCGGAGGTAGAACCTAATGAAGATGTAGACGATGACGACGGTTCGAATGTAGATGGTGTTAATGGTGGCGATGGTTTCGTGCAAGCGTTAGAAAGGGTTTTAGCAGCTGCTCCATCGACGTTTGAAACATAACAGGAAATGGCATAGCCTTTCATATTTATTATGGTGATCCTGGCAATAACGCCAATAATGACAACAATCACTTCTTTTGTCCACCTGCCCTTACACAGTGTGCGTCACATATCCCACAAGAGAATGAGAGAGAATATGTAGGTGTAAGGTCGTAAGGTAGCACATCCGAGCATACGGCAGTTGCGCAGCAACTGCGCTATGTTCAAGAACACACACACACACACACACACATATATATATATATATATATATATATATATATATATATATATATATATATGAATAAAAAGAAGACACACGTCGAAAAACGGAAAGGTTTCTTTACGTTTCGGCCGTGGGACCGGCCTTCGTCGTGTTATTCTGACGAAGGCCGGTCCCACGGCCGAAACGTAAAGAAACCTTTCCGTTTTTCGACGTGTGTCTTCTTTTTATTCATACTATTTACCGGCGTCCAAGAATTTATTTCCTGCAATTATATATATATATATATATATATATATATATATATATATATATATATAAAGGTTAGTACCAGGAGTTCGGTAGGGCTATAAAACTGTTTAGGTAAAATTATTGCGAACTGTAGTGCCTCCACAAGTCTTTATCTGGTGAACCACTGCTTATACATGTGCCTAGTGATTACCGAACCCTCTAGAAAATGTATCCACACTTAAATTAGAATTTACTTTAGGTTTATAAAGAAAATTCAGATATTTTTGAACTGCTCACTAATAAAAATTGTGTGTTTTAAAAATGGCTACAGGTTATGGGGTATTGGTTAATTATGTCATTGTTATTTGCAAAAAAAGAGAATGACTTTATATTATCTGGAGTTGAACGTCCCTGAACGATGATATAATTATGAGCGACGCGGTCATTGAGGGATTTGGCACTATTGACCTTCTGGTGCTCATAACGTGCACCAACATCGCACAGCACACGGACCACTACCTCCACAGGCGGGTCCGAACGAACTAGTATGAAAGTCTTCACCACGCTTGTTCATATATCAGGTGCTATACACTCTTTGAAATACTTAAATAGCCATGAGTCGCTGAAAAGGCTGAGAGTCCTTCCAATCAACCATTTTTTGCAGCATGTAGGATTGTCTGTGCAAGTGTTCGCCTGTATGGAACGTTAAACACAACTTGATTGCTCTAATAGTAGACGTGAAGCCACTCTAAATTACCAAAATGTTTTTCAAAACTTAACAAGTTTAGATAAGGTATATGTGAAGATTACCAACTCTGCTTGAAGTTTTAAAAGCACATGTGCGTATTATTTAAAGCGTGTCTAAATATTCCCCTAAATTGATCGTTTGGCGTACATATCTAGCATGCGAACTACAGAGCACACGCGTGAAGAAGGTTATAGGTCTTGCGCTCAACACAAAGACAATGATAGTTTGAAAACATGTTAGAAGAACACGACTGTTTGGCGTACAGTGCAAGGGCGCTTTTATTTCATCCAGTCGGGTGTCGTATGGCGCTAGATCACCATGATAATATGTCTGCAAGTTTCGATCACTTGAGTGACCAGCTGCGACACTCTCGGCGTCGAGAGAAATTCCTGTAACTCTCATCTACATGCAGAGTGGGGCGACGTTCCAGAGCGAGGAACGTAGCGTGGGTATGACGTCACGTTTCTGGTGTCTTCCGGAACTGGCCAACCAACTTCTCGAACGGGTCGCACAGCACGCCGACACGGAGGCAAATTATTTGAGAGAATGCCCGCTGCGTCCCATGCCACATGACAGCGGTAACTGCAGACTCAGTGATGGCACTGCCAGCGCTGCAAGCTGCTCTTCCGAGGTTGCATTCAGGTGAATGTTTTGGCACTCCGAGAAGAGCGAAGGGAACCCACATCGTTCACGAACAGGCACAAGCGTCGTTGGAAGCCCCGTAGGCAATGGAGTAGAAAACAGGCCGTCGCACGGATGCACTACGAGCTCCATGAGACGGTGCAGGTCTGCTGCTCGAGGTGAAGTTGACATAAGGGTCTTCAGCCTTCGGAGTGGTACACGGACCACTGACACGCTAGGGTCCGTACGGCGTGGCTGAATTTGGGCCGACCGGAATATCAGCCTCTTGTGGTTCGCTAAAGATCGCAGAATGAGGCTGCATTGGCGGTGCCCCTTCTCGAGTGGCCGTTCGCTTAAAAGGGAGACCACCTCCGCAGTTTGAAACGACTGGTTAGCGAGCTTTCGCACTGCTCTGGCTACACTTTTAGAGCTCGTGCCACCTGCGCACGCGAAGGGCGAGAACAGCAAGGAAAAAGAAAAAAAAGTAATCTATGCGCGAGAATTGGGTCAACTGATGGTGATACTTCAATCAGGCCCACTAACGGTATAAAACACAATCAAAATGAAAGAGACAGAGAGAGAAGCCCGAACGTGAGTAGCCGCCATATGTAAAAAAATCATTACAGCAATCATACGAATGATATAAACTGGTCATAAGTGAACTGTTGTCGTGGTTTTTGTTCTGGTTTTGGAACTGGTTGGCTGGCCCCTAGAGAGTGTTGTACATATGTGTAAATTGAACAGGCACTACCAGCATTGATGTACGCAGATGATATAGTGCTAATGGCCGACAACAAGGAAGGTTTGCAGAGATTGGTGGACATCTGCGGTAATGAGGTAGATAGGTTAGATTTCAGATTCAGTAAGAAAAAATCAGCAGTCAGGTTTTTTAATGACAATGAAGATAGTGAGCTTAGAATACAAGAAGTTACGCAAGAGATAACAGATAAATACAAATATCTGGGCGTATGGATAAGCAATAGGGCCGATTTCCTAAGGGAACACGAAATATACGTGTCGACTAAAGGTAACAGGAGTGCAGCGGTAATGAAAAACAGGGCACTGTGGAATTACAATAAGTGCGATGTTGTGAGAGGAATATGGAAAGAGGTCATGGTTCCTGGTCTGACGTATGGCAATGCGGTCTTGTGCATGAGATCAGAAGTTCAAGCAAGATTAGAAATTAAGCAGCGTGGAATAGGAAGGCTTGCCTTAGGAGCTCACGGGGATACACTAAATCAGGGAGTACAAGGTGATATGAGTTGGACATCATTTGAGGGCAGCGAAGCTGGCAGCAAGATAAAGTTTGAAAAGCGATTGAGAGAAATGGGGGAGGAGCGTTGGGCTAGGAAGGTATTCAGCTACTTGTACATGACGAATGTCGATACACAATGGTTGAAGCTAACCGGCAAATTGACTGGTAAATACTTGGAAAACAGCAGGGGACCAAACCAAAAAGAATTTAATTATCGGTTAAGAAGAAGATGAAGGAAGCTGAGACCAAAATGTGGAGAATTGGCATAAATAAGAAGTCCGCACTAGAGATTTATCGAACTTTTAAGCAGGAAATTGCCAAGGAAAGGATCTATGATAATACTTGGGGAAGTTCTCTACTGTTTGAGGCCAGGACGGGAGTATTGCGAACAAAGACATATCGGGCCTAATACGAAGGGGTAGACACGGTATGCATTGCGTGTGGAGATGAAGAAGAAACTGCCGAACACTTGTTAATGTTCTGTATAGGGCTTCACCCTGTAGTTCAGGTTGATGGTGCAGATTTTTTCAATACACTGGGGTTCAGGGACAGTGAGGGCAATATAGACTTTAAGCGGGTAGAATTAACTAGAAGGAGGTTATCTGATTGGTGGCTAAAGTGAAGGCACGAGTGAAAATTGAACCCTTCGTTGCAAAGCACGAATCCTCAACCTCACTATTCAAGGAAAAAAAGTAACGCTTGGTTTTGGTTCATTAAATATTACGGCTTGGTGGCGCTAGCCACCGACCGATCTAAAGGGTACAGCCACATCCAACCATTCATTCATCCATCCATACATTTATCCATCTATCCATTCATCCATCCATCCATCCATCCATCCATCCATCCGTCCATCCGTCCATCCGTCCATCCGTCCGTCCGTCCGTCCATTCATTCATCCATCCATCCATCCATCCATCCATCCATCCATCCATCCATCCATCCATCCATCCATCCATCCATCCATCCATCCATCCATCCCTCCGCTAATAATCTAAGCTAAAACATGGCCACGCACGCCGCTCTCGAGGATGCTATTGCTGCAGTTTCTGCGTAACGAGTCAGATGGCCGACGCACACTATCACCCATCCATTGTTGTTAGACGAGCGTAGAAACGGGCCCAAATGGTCGATACCAACTTGATCATGTTGTAGATGACGAGGTGGCAGCGGATGGAGAAGACCTGGCGGAGGAGTCGTAGGCCGCTTGTAGCGTTGGCATTGTTCGCAATTTGGGACAAAGTGCTCGACTGTGTCCCGCATTCTGAGCCAGTAAAAGCACTCTTGTGTGCTATTCAAAGTTCTGATGAACCCCAAATGACCAGCTGTCGCATCGTCATGCATGGCCATTTGTGTGTCAAATTGTAGGCTCTGTGGTATGACTAGAAGGAAGCGTGCGTCTTTAGTCGAATAATTTGTCTTGTATGGAAGGCCGTAATTGACACAAAAACGGGCGTTGGCTTGAGGACGCGATGCCGCAGCAAGTAATGGCTCCAAGCTAATATTAGCCTCTTGTTCTTTCCTGAAAGTACTTAAGTCTGGGAATGTGGAAGAAATGCAGGCAAAACAGTCGTCGAAACTGTCTTCTTGACACTCAGTCGTCTTCAGGGGAAGGTGGGAGAGACAGTCGGCATTTGCATGGTGGCGTCCAGACTTGAACGAGATGACGAAGTCGTACTCCTGAAGTCGAAGAGCCCAACGCGGCAGTTTGCCAGTCGAGTCACGAAGATTCACCCGCCAGCATAAAGCGTGACGGTCGGTAACGATAGTGAACGGACGTCCATAGATATAAGGTCGAAATTTGCGTACCACAAAAACAGCTGACAAGCATTCTTGTTCTGTTACGGTATAACTGCGTTCATCTTTGCTGAAAGAGCGACTGGCATAAGCTACTACATGCTCAGCTCCTTGATGACGCTGCACAAGTACAGCAACATTGCCGATGCCAATAGCATCAGCATGCACTTCCGTAGGCAAGGATGCATCGAAGTGACGCAGTATGGGTCCCGACGTTTGTAAGAACTTTAGCTGGCGGAACAAATCATCGCAACCTGAAGTCCAGTTGAAAGGGACGTCCTTTTGAAGAAGACATGTTAGGGCATGAACCACGGAAAGAAACGACGAAGATATGAGCATAGGCCCAAGAAGCTCCTCAATTCCCGCACAGACGTTGGTGGTTCGAAAGAGCTGACGGCCTGGATTTTTCGTGGGTTAGGCCTTACTGCATTTTCGTCAACGAGATGTCCAAGTACTAATGTTTCCGTTTCAATAAAACTACATTCCTTAGAGTTTAGGATCAAGCCTGCCTTTTGTATGCAATCCAAAACAAGACTGAGACGTCTGTTATGCTTCGTTTAGTGTGCTGCCAAAAATCACCACATCATTGATGTAGTACAAACGAATTTTCCATTTAGGTACTCGAAGTATTGTGTCCATAAATTGTTCGAATGTTGCCGGTGCATTACAAAGACCGAACGGCATAACAGTAAATCCATAAAGGCCATCAGGTGTCACAAAGGCCGTTTTCTCTTTGTCATTTTGGTGCATGGGTATTTGCCAATACCCTGATCACAAATTCAGTGACGAAGCAGGCAGTAAAATGCAGGCAGTCAATGACGTTTCTAGGAAGCGGGTACACATCGATTCTAGGAAGCGGGTACACATCTCTTTTGGTGACCGTATTTAGTTTTCTATGGTCAACGCCATGATCCATCCAAAAGCGCCATGATTCATCCTTCTTTCTTACTAAGATCACAGGCGCTGTCCACGGAATAGAGGAGTCTTCTTGGACAACACCTTTCCGCAATATTTCGGTGATCTGTTCAGCTATCACTGCCCTCTCTGTCGATGACACGCAGTAAGGTTTTTGACGAACTGAGTGTGCAAATCCGGTGTCAATTGTGTGATGAGCACGAGAACGCGGTAGTGAAGTCTCCGTGTCACCTTGTGTAAAATCGAACACCAAAAGATGTTTCACAAGGACACGTGCAAGAGCGTGGCGTTCATGTCAGGGTAGCAACTTGCTGATCAATCTTAAGATATCTTCTTCAGAACTGCTTCTCTGGGGTTGACTTGTTTCAGGCAGCTGCTCTTCGCTTACAACTGTGATAGTGCCGTACATTATTTCATCAAAATCGGCAAGCTTCATATCACTTATAAGAACAGCAGGCACCGAAGAACAATTGAAATCCCATAAGCTTGAGACGCCGTTCGCAACGGTCACAAGAGAATAAGGCACATTACTATTTTCTTCACGAAACCCGTCGAATGTGGTTGAATTTGCGCGTCAAACAACGACAGGTTGGCAACAGCAAGATTAACAGGAACACGTGATAAAGAACACGGCGCTAAAAGAGAATCATTCGACACGACGAAACAGTTTTTCCCCGGTAAAGATGTCTCAGCAAGCGTAGACAAAAGCGCGTTATTCACCGTAATTTCGCCGGTGCCACAAATAACGGAAGCACCACAATCCAGTAGAAAGCAGATCCCAAGAATAACATAATGAGTGCACCAGGGTAATACCGAAAATTCCGTGACAAGATATTCAGCACCGAACAAAACACTTGCAACACGAATACCTAGAGGAACGGGGCACTTTCCGCTGACACCACGAAACGTCACACCACCAATCCACGGGAACATACCTTCCGACCAAATCTTTGCTTGCATGTGGCACTCATGACGGAAGCCGTAGCACCTGTATCCACTAACGCAGATGCAGGCACACTATCAATTACCACACACACTTTGTTTTGCGACATTATAATAGGAAGAGGAGCAGATTGCAGAGACGGACACCAGCCGGCGACCTTACCTTCATCGGCACGCCGGCTAGTTTTCCTATGAAGGCGGTGGTGTAGAACGTCGCCGTAGTGATGGTGGATGGCGTGAGCGACTGGTTAGTGGCGTCAGGCTGCGGTTTGATGCTGGCGAGTCACTCCTCCAGTTAAAATGGCGGAAGGAATTCCTGGGTGGCGAGCCTATAGCATTTCTTCCACTATTTTCTGCCGGCCAACGATCATCTTGCTTCCAAAGGTAAACCAAGTCGGTGGTGGGCCGTACCTCCTCTGGCGGCGACGGCGACCAAAACGAAAGATGTGTCCTGTCGCTCCGCAGCTGTAGCAAACAGGTGAAGGGTGAGCAACGTTGTAGACTTCGGGATAAGCCGCCCTCGGACGCTGCGAGTAGTAGATACGATTTTCCAAGTGCCGATTCGTCGTCGCACCCCGATAATCGCGTTGGTCATGCGTCACGTCGTCAGGAAACGCTTGGTGGTGCTGTTGTAGAGGATCGGTTCGACTCTCTGCAGTGCCTGGCATGGCTGACAGCGACGAAACCACCAGTGCGGCTTCCTGAGATTGATTAAAAACGCAACCGAGCTCTTCGGCCTTCAAGGCGTTCATTGATTTGCTGTGTCGCTCGAGTTCCTCAGGGATGATTTGCCTCACAGTGGTAGCGAGACCCCAATGGATACTGAAGCTATCCTCAATGCTTGCAATCGTCGCAACATTCGCCAACCTGCCGAACATAGGCGTTATACGGTGTAGCTTCAAGGTCTTGAACGTGCGGCAATGATGGATCACGTCACCTACCGAATTGAGGCTCTCCTTGCCAATCAAGTAGGCATACTCGTCTGCGGCAATACCTTTCAGAAGATGCCCGACTTTGTCCTCTTCGGACATACGAGATTTCTCCGTCTTAGACAGCTTCAGGTTTGTCTCAATCTATGTGGTACAAGTCTCACCTGGCACTTGAGCACGCTGAAGTGATGTCATCTCAGATTGCTTCCTTTTCGGAGAGGAATCCCCAAAGGACTCTGTGAGTTAGATAGCGAATCGATCCCAGGTTGTTAGCGACTCTTCGTGGTTCACGAACCGCACAAGAGCAGTGTCTGTCAGGAAGAGAGCAACATACTTTAGCTGAGCCGTAGCAACTTAGCCGTTGCACTTGATCAGGCGTTTGTCGTGTGTCAGCCATTCTTCTGCGTCCTCGCTGGGTTTCCCTGAGAAAGGACCTGGCTCCAACTGACGCATCTAGGCAGCGGGTGCCCACGCCGGAGGAGTTGAAGATGACTGTTGGCAACCGCTGTTCGATATTGCGAGAGTCGGTAGTGTTGAAGGCAGTCCTCCACCCAACACCTCCACCACAAAACCATTATGATTAAAGTAGAAGGGTGTTTATTATCAGGGTGAAGTTGATGGTTTGGTAGTAATGGCGTCGGTATCTGCACCAGTTCACATCTTTCTTCTCTTCTCCTCTGTCGGCTCATACCCGTTGCATTATGAATAACGATTAGCGGGATAAGCTATATACTAAGGTCCATAATGCCTGCTCTATGTAGAAAAAATGGCATGCTTACTAGTCCTTTGGGTCACAAAGTAGCTCTACTACACTTTAGTTTATTCTCGCCTTCACTACTGCGTGCTAATCTGGGTCTCCACAACAAAAACAAATAAAATGAGTATTCACAAACTACGAAAAAGAATGCTGCACATAATTGAAAATGTTTCGTGACGAACGCCATCCGCCCCCCTTTTTCATAAGCATGGTATCTTAACATCGGAAATTATTTTTAATAAAAAGCTCGCGGCCATCATTTATAATCACATCAAACGTCGATATGTTTAATCATGCTTACCTCAGCAAACAATAAACGTACAGCTTTAGGAAAACCACCTATTACAGTAAAAGGGCTCGGACCAACTATGAAATACAAAAGCTAACACACCTTAATCATTCGTTTTTAAATTCAAATACCTTGACCATTAGCATATTCAATGAATGTCGATCATCAGAGATTTTTTTTAAAATGCACATGATTATCTACTGTCGCTTCAAGCATGATACGTCTATTTTGTTCTTTCTAATTCTGCATAAATGTGCTCATCTCTTGTACTTTAATGTAAATCACGTGTCTCAACTCTTTCAAGGCAAGCATATTCCTCTTCGCTTATTCGCAAATTTTCACTGGTTCCACTGATGTTCAGAACAACGGTTTTTATTACTAAAACTTTTTTCTGTAGATACTTTGTACGAATGTTCAGTTACTTCTTCTCGTCGCAATTTTTTTCCTTCTTCGCTGTAGACTTCCACTTATTCTTTTTCGTGGTATTCAATTTATAAGATTACACTTTGAGTTGATGAAGATATTGCATTTGCACAGAATATTGTTCCCATATATTCATAATTTGCATATTTGTGCCTCACACACACACACACACACACACATTATATATATATATATATATATATATATATATATATATATATATATATATATATATATATATATATAGGAAAGAAGTGTATATTTACGGGCTCGTTTTTCCGTGTTTTTACACAATATTAATGAGATCTAACAGACAATAATGCCCAGGTAAGTAGATATAAGACCGAATTGTAACCTAAATATGAAGAAAGAAAAGTGGGTGAAAAGATAGCTTGCCGTGGGCAGGATTGGAACCTGTGACCTTCGATTGACGCGTTCGATGCTCTACAGCTTGAGCTACCACGACAGCCATCCCCCCCGCCACATTATTGGGTTTATAGGTGAATTAAACGTGGGAGTGTCAGTCAGCGCCACCAGTAGCCATGATGGAGAGGGTGGCACACACTTTTGAACCTGTTTAGCGTCACGTAACACGTGAAGTTATTACGTTTGGGCAGCTGACCAATAGTCCCTCGTATACAACCTATAGGCACTAAGTCTGCCTGTACGCGACCCTTGTTAATGAATTAGGGAAAGAAGTGTATACCTAAGGGCTCGTTTTTCCGTGTTTTACACAATATAAATGAGATCTAACCGACAATAATGCCCAGGAAAGTATAGGGGAAGATATTAGACCGAATCGTAATGTAAATATGAAGAAAGAAACGTGGGTGAAAAGATAGCTTGCCGTGGGCAGGATCCGAACCTGCGACCTTCGAATGACGCGTTCGATGCTCTACAGCTTGAGCTACCACGACAGCCATCCCCCCCGCCACATTATTGGGTTTATATGTGAATGAAACGTGGGAGCGTCAGTCAGCGCCACCAGTAGCCAAGGGGGCGAGGGTGGCACACTCTCTTGAACCTGTTTTGCGTCACGTAACACGTGAACTTATTACGAGTGGGCAGCAGACTAAAAGTCGCTCATATACAACCTAAAGGCATTAAGTCTACCAGTACGAGACCCTCGCTATTGAATTGAGGTAAGTAGTGTATACCTAAGGGCTCGTTTTTCCGTGTTTTACACTATAATATATATATATATTATATTTATATATATGTATATATATATATATATATATATATATATATATATATATATATATGTGTGTGTGTCTAAATAGTTGTGCATAATTGTGGCGAGGGCATATTCGGTGCTTTGTCGGGCATTCAGTTGCCTTTTCATCATTTCTTCCCATTCGACCAATTGATAAATCAATGTTTTTTTTTCAATTATGAATAAACTTCAAGCTTGAAACTTCAAGTCACTGACTAGTACAAAGAACAGACAGATGGATGTATGGACGGATGAATCGCCGCATGGATGAACGCACGGGTAGAAAGAAATAGATACAGTCGTTTTGCCATATATGTGGGTGCTACATGTGGTTTGTGCACAGATGTTTCGCACCTGGGCTACATTTGTTGTTGATGCCGGACAGTGTTTATGGACGGAGCGACATTGTGTGGTCTTCTTACACTTCACACGAAAATTGATCAAGAGGTGGTGCCATTACTACCTGCATGCGCACGATCCGAAGGCGAGTGTCTTCACTACTCAACTATCCAGGCAGGCTGACAGAACGTAGCGCAGCCGTGTAAGTATCGTGTAGTTAGAGGGCAAAAGAAAATTGTCAGTGTGAGAATGAAATATACGAGAGGATGAGAAGGGGAAGCAGGAAAATAGAGAATAAAACATATCAGTTTAGAACGAGGAAGAGACTCAGAGAGAGGGAAACTCACAATGAGGAATAAAGATAAAATGGAATAACGAGACACAAAAGAGATGAATAGAGAGCGGAAGGAAGCCGCAGGTAGGTAGAAAGAGATATAATTTGTTATACCACTGTTTGTACATGTACCTCGTGATCACCAAATTCTGCACAATAGGTACACACACTTAAATGAAAATATACTTAATATTCGTAAAGAAAATACAGATACATTGAGCTGTACACTAATAAAATATGCTTGCTTTAGAGATGGCTACAGATTATACGGTGTCTGCTATTTATATCATGGTTATTCGCTGGAAGTTAGTCAATAAATGTCTTAACAATATGTGGGGTTGAATGCTCGAAACCACGACACGATTATGAGAGTTGCCGTGGTAAAGTACTTGAGAACTATTGACCTCTTAATGATCTTTAAGGTGCACTTACATCGCACAGTACAGGGACCTCTACCAATTCGCCTACATATAAATGCGAAAGCCGCAGCCGGGTTCAAAACTGCCGGTATTAAAGTGTTCTCCGCTACCCTTCATATATGAGGAGGTATATAATTTCTTTATATTCAAAGAGACGCGAGTCTGGAAAGGTGGCAAGTGCATCTAATATACCATTTCTCGCAACACATATGAATGACCCCGCAAGTGTTCGCACGTATGGAACGTTAGTAACATGTTGGAACTCTCGCACTCAAGGAGAACAGACACAAAATTACCAAACGTGTATTTTTCAAGACATTATTTAATAAAAAGGTGTATGTGGACACTATTAGTTGTGCTTGAAGTTTTAAAAGCACACGCACGCATTTTTGAAAGCCTGCTATCGGAAGTCAAAGCTCAAAGTTCAACACCCTCCTGAAATAAACGCGTTCCTTGCATATCATGCATGCAAACTAATGAGGGCGCGCGTGAAAAGGGTTGTAGGTCTTGTGCTCAAAAGAAAGGCAACGTAGCTTGGAAGAGACGACAAAAGAACACGACTTTTTGGCGTACAGCGCAAGCGTGCTTTTATTTCACCCTGTCGGGTGCTGTATGGCTGTAAGTCACGATGATAATGTTACCAAGTTTAGATCACTTGAGTAACCAGGTGTGACGCTGTCGGCGTCGAGGGAAATTCCGATAACCTCTCATCTGCATACAGAGTGAGACAACGTTCCAGAGTGAGGACGTAGCATAGGTATAACGTCACGTTCATGGTGTCGTCTGGAACTGGCCAACCAACTTTTCGAACGCGTCGCATAGCACGTCGACACGTAGGCGAATTATTGGAGAGAATGCCCGCTGCGTCCAGTGCCACGTGACAGCGGCAACTGCTGACTCAGTGAAGGCACTGTCAGCCTTGCAAGCTGCTCTTCCGAGGTTGCATTCTGCTGTATGTTTCGGCACTCTGAGAAGAGGGAAGGGAACCCACCTCGTTCACAAACTGGCGCAAGCGTCGTTGGAAACCCCGCAGGAGGTGGAGTGGAATGCAGGTCGTCACACGGATGCCCTGCTAGGTCCTTGGGAGGGTACAGGTCGGCTGCTCGAGGTAAAGTTGATAGAACGGTTTTCAGCATTCGGAGGGGTACTCTGACCACGACGCGCTGGGGTCCGTACGGCACGGCTGAACCTGGGCCGACCAGAACATTGGCCTCTTGTGGATCGCTGAAGATCGCAGAGTGAGGCAACATTGGCGGTGCCCCTTCTCGATTGGCCGTTCGCTTACGAGGGAGACCACGTCCGCAGTTTGAAATGACTGCTTAGCGAGATCGCGCACAGCTGTGGCAGCACGTTTAGAGCTAGTGCCACCTGGGCGCGTGAAGGGCGAACACAGGAAGAAGAAAAAGAGAAAAAGAAAGCAATCCATGCGAGAGAATTCGGTCATCTGATGGTGACTCAATTAGGCCCTCTAAAAGTATAATTGATTGATACGTGGGATTTACCAACCCAAAACCACCGTATGATTCTGAGAGACGCCGTAGTGGAGGGCTCCGGAAATTTCAACCACCTGGTGTTCTTTAACGTGCACCCAAAGCTGAGCACACGGGCCTACAACATTTCTGCCTCCATCGAAAATGCAGCCGCCACAGCCGCGATTTGAACCCGCGACCTGTGGGTCAGCAACCAAGTACCTTAGCTACTAGACCACCACGGCGGGGCCCTGTAACGGTATAGAACACAATCTAAATGAAAGAGAGTGAGAGACGTCTGAAGGTCAGTATCCGTCATATCCACAAAACAATATTGCAGCAATAATACAAATAAAATAAACTGGACATAAGCAATGCATAGTTTAATTCACACCACTCTCATACGCTCACGTTTGAGCGTGCATCCACAATGTGAAATTCTGGACATGCCATCCGTTATGGTATCTCTTAAGTGGAACCAAACGAAATTGTAGGAGCTCTAAATATATGTAACCACATTATCAAAATACCTAGATGAAGAAGCCGCCGTACCGCAGCAAGATCAAGAGGGAAGCGAACTCGGAAGATCAGCTTCCAGAGCCTACACCGCCGCCGTTGGACCCGAAGCTGCTATTTTCGGGAGCCTCGGCAAATGCTTGGCGTCCATTCTGGTGACGTGCTGTACTTGTCTGCGTGCTGTCTGACCACTCCGAGGAATTGTCCACCCGTGTTCTACAGAGGGAACATGAGGTCATACAGCAGCTTTCTTCTACTACAGCACACTGCCTTATTTGCCCCAGAAAAATACAGCCGACAGCGTGTTTCAACGTCATGGGCAGGTATGCGCATGGTCACGTTATTGAGCGGACATTATATGTTTAGATTTGCCTCACCCACTGACTGTAGAACAGCTGATATGGTGAAATGAACGCGCATCGGTGTTATTCAATGAGTGTCAAAATTTCTTGATTCTTAATTCATGCTACTTACGTATTAATTGCGAGCACCAACACATTCTTTTCGTGTGCTCTTAATACTTGTCATACACAAAAGGCGAGCCAAACAATACATTTCGCTAGGGTCTCAGCATTGCCTGTTATTCTCATAGCAGGTTTTGGGGGCTTGTTTGTACTAACACAGCATTCGGTACAATGAAAGTATATTGTTGCGCACTTGTGTCAGCACGTCTGCTCTCTATGAACGCCTTAATCACTATGTTTGCTTTTGCAGCGAACACATCTATAGGTTGGCACCAGTGAAAACATGGCATGCTTTTTGGGGGGCTACGCTCCTTACGCCGTGGGTCGTACATCACTGAATTGTAGTCATCGTAGTAGATACTTTTCGATGTCTCAAAATTGCATTGCATGTCAATAAAAACGGTGTCGCAGCATATTCACAGAATGATTAATGATGAGTGGGGCGGAGCATGCGTTAGTCCATATGCAGTTCCGTCCATTCGTCCATTCGTCCGTCCGCCTGTCTCTCTGTCCATCCATCCGTCCGTCCGTACGTCGGTTTGTTATTTCGTCTGTCTGTCCATCCATCTGTCCGTCCATACTTCCTGATGGGCTATCTCCCGTTCTCATAATCAATAACTCCGTGGATATGCTGTGATATTTTTGCGTTATTTGCCTGTGCGGCATCTCTTCTGTCTACTATAGATATTTCTATACGTGATCGTGTTAAAAGCTCGTTTCGTAGAGTTTTCGGCGTCAGCGTTGGCACCGTAGGATGTGCTTAAAAAATAACCTTATTCGGGACCAAATGAATGAGGACGATTGATAGAAAATTGAATAATAAAAAAACCTGAGTAAGAGTATGGATAGAGCCTGGCCCACCTGGGTCCGAGTAGGGATCGAACCTGGGTCCTTTGCGTGGCAAGCGGGTATTCAACCACACAGGCACGAGTCTGCTTGTGAATACAGTGAAAACAACTTCCTCTACCTCAAAATGCTGTGAAAGTAACTTTCATGCTTTACAAGCACATGAATCATGTATACATGCTTCACAATACAAGATGGAATATTGGAAATAATAGAGCGTAGTACAAGCATTCATTGCCATCGGGCGTTAGTACATGTCATTACCATAATGAATTCGTGGTTTAAAGCCAGTCACCCTCTACAAAAGGCACACCCGCCACGTCACCTCTTCCCTTCAATTCACGTAGTGGGCGCGTAGCAAGTTCGAAAAGGTTTCATGCACTAAGTATTTGGAGTACGCACTAAGGAGAGAATATCGCTATCGCATTCGACTCATGAATTGGCAGATCCCACTTAAACTGAAAATCGCTGATATGCGAAGCACGAATGAGAAATGTTGATATGTCACTTTAAAATCAGCCCAACTTTACGAGGCAGAGGTAAATGACGTGGTACATGACTTCCTATTCAGAATTGTCATGTTTGAATATGTCGTTTAGCTTCGTCATCTAGTCACGTCACGTGACACCAACTTTAGTATATGTAGAGTTATCGAAACGGCCGCGAGCACGCTTTGAGCGTGGTATGTTTGGATGTTCTTACATGACACGCGATTCAGGTTTTCATGTTAGCACCACTTGTATATTTCGGCAGCCATTTACGACCAGTAACACCAAATGTGGTATTTGTGGAGCTAGCAAAATGGTCGCGACCATGCAAGAAGGGCGCGATATACTCCTATGTAGCTTTGACGCGCGTGCACGCTGGGCACAGCGACGCTACGTTAGCAAAACGCCAGCACTCTATTGTCTGACGCAAGGCGCGTCGCTGCGTCCGTCGGCGCAGCCCGACGGCAAGTGGTGCGAAATGCAACATGCTGCATAACACGTCGATGTGTTATCCAGACAACGCTGCGTTTCCCTCTTTTCTTGACGGAGGGACGCCGGACGCGTTGAAACGCGCATGTGTCAGAACAATATAGCGCTGCTGCGCCTGCGAGTATATGGCAGGATAGAGTTTCTCAAAATTAACTTGAGGGCATTCTGGCGCTGTGATCGTTCAGCAACCATGGGAATGACGGGTAGTACACACATTTGCCTAGTCTTCGTACTTGCGGGCGGCGAATTGTACTTGCGGCTTCATTTATTGCTGTGTTTCGGTTTTGTTTTGAAACAAAGATTGAATGCTTTTGAACTTCGTGAGCCAATTTGGAAAGTAAGTCTAAAAAATAAAATGGTGAAGCGCAACCGCTGAACATTTGCTAATACTTGTTTCGCAAGAAAACAGCTCCAAGCCACACGAACACAGACGGAGCCAAAGGCAGTCTAGAAGTATGAATTTTAGACAAATGTGTGAATTACCCATCATTCCCATGCTCGTTGAAGCGCCGTGCGTTGCAGCTCTCATAGAAACTAGTGCCAGAGTTCCTTCTAGTAAGTGTTGGGGGAAACTCTATGTATGGCAGGACCGGCGCCTCACGTGGCAACGCCGGCGTGACGCAACTAAATGAACGCCGGCGAGTATGCGCACGGCGTCACGTCAAAATGTAATGGCGCCTTGTCTGTGGCATGTAGCCATGTTCTCACATAACACATATCTCATGATTATCAAGTTCTCACCAGTTGCATACCTTTGTCATCTGTTGGCGTCACGTAATACCAAATTTGGCATATGTGAAGCTAGCGAAATGGCCGTGAACGCATCATAAGCGTAGAATGTAGCCATGTTGTTACATGACACGTATGTCATGATTCTAATGTTAGGGTCTGTCGCTTGTGTTTACCATGAAATAATGCCTTACCATACTAGTTTTGCAACATGCCAAGTGACGGAAACCACCGCAAGAGATATAGGACCAGGAATATTTAATCATGACATTCAGGATGTACATATAATAATTTTCATGTTATGACTATTCAAATATGTTTTTCACACAGTCATGTTAAGCCATACCGAGTTTGGTATTGATACGATTACCGAAACAGCCAGGAGAGCTAAATGTACTAGGCGGCTAACAAGATAGATAGATAGATAGATAGATAGATAGGCTCAAAGTCACCGAATTTCGCTAAAGTTGCTTCGCATTTAAAAAGAAAACATGTCAACATTATGTTAAAGATCGTTCGCATAATTATTAAGAAGCATCACCAGAGTCAAAGTTTCGTTCTTTGCTCTTTCTTGTTTTTTGATTTTCTGGTGCCATTTCACCTGTTTCCTGTCCCAGTAAACAACGATAGCATCGCTCGCTTCCAGCAAGTTCACATCGAAACTTATAAGCGAGTATAGAGTGCGTGTTCGTCAGGTGATGTGCATTCATCTAGCAGCTAGAAACGAAGACAGTGGCGCGTCGAGAAATATTTTGTCTCCCGTGCATACAATCACCGAGTATTTGTGTGCAAGTGATATCATCAACAGAAGTGGGACTCTAACCGCTATAGCCGCCTTGAAAGTGACACCGGAGACCTGCTCATCTTTAGCAAAGCCAGCTCTTAGGAAGAAAAAGTGCGATTGGAAACTGTACATAAAACCAATGACCCTTTTCCTAAATCGCATTGCATACGTGGCCCGTTTTAGGGGCGAAGCTGCTTATAGCGGCACCCGTTCGTTCCACGTAGTCGTAGTAGTAGTGTGTAACAAGTGTCACATTTTGACCTGCAAAATGCTGCCAATGGGAGATTTCTCCTGTGCTTTGTTGAACAATAAATGTTCGCGGCGTGCGCGTTAACTAAAAGCCGAATGCTCCTGTCTCTCATTCCCCATTAACAGCCATTGGCATGTACGTTGAGCATTACCTGACAAGAAACGGTTGCTACGTTATACTCGATGGGTGTGACCTCCTTAGTTTTGGAAAGGTTTAGCGAATGTTGAGCCGCAGTGCCATGAATACAATGAACAAATACATACCAAGAGCTCGAGGTGGGTAAAGTTAAGAAGTAGACACGAAGCGCAAGCCGTAACAAAGTGTGCGTGTGCCACCTCTCGTTTAGTGCTTCTAAATGTCCGCTGAATGGCAGTGCTTCTATATGGGGAATATATGATGAAAATATGCGAGATGGTGGTACTTGGAGAGTTTAATAGATGGATTAACAGACACACAGACAGATGCATGGATTAACGCATAAACGGACGAAGGGGCGGATGCATGGACGAACGCTGGGACAGACGCACGAACAGACGCATGCACGGACGGGCGGATGAACGCATGGACGGTCACACAGACGGACGCATAGACGGACGCATAGACGGACGGAAACAAGAACGAATGGACGGACGAATGCTTCGCCCCACTCTTCATCATTCACTCCGTGGATATGGTGCCAATTTTAGATGCGGAAGCATCTTATACTCGCGCCTTGTAGTGCGCCGTCCGCGCCGTCCGCACCGCTTCTCGAACATTCGACAGCTGACGCGCGCGCATGCGCCGTCGCGCCGTCGCCCACCATCTGTGCCGCGCGCGCTTCTCCTTCGAGAACATTCGACAGCTGACTGCGCATGCGCCGTCGCGCCGTCACCATCTGTGCCGCGCGCGCGCTTCTCCTTCGAGAACATTCAACAGCTGACAGTGCATGCGCCGTCGCGCTGTATATATACTCAAGGTCGGAGCTCGCTCGCTCAGTTGCCGCTCGTCGGTTGGTTTGTACGGCGCGTCGACGTCTAAGGTCGCGGTGAAATGAATTCCAACGAATCCACAAACACAATGATCGACGTCCCTTCGACCAGCGCCGTCCTTTCGCATACGTGTGTACGTGTTCGCTCATTTAACACCCCCTCCTACAACCACGTTAACCAATTTAGCCATCGACCCAAGTAAGTCGCAATTTAACACCCCATTTCACAACCACGTTAACCAATTTAGCCATCAACCCAAGTAAGTCGCACATTAACACCCCGTTAACCAATTATATGCTCCGCATCCTCCTCAGTGTTCCCCCGAGGGAAGCTGCGGGCAATTTTTTTTCGTCTGCCTAATATTGTTAATACGATAATGCTGAATATAGCGACCCATAACACCACTCCCATTGGTCTCTATGGTGGTAGGCGTTCCTTGCCGTTTGCTTGCGTAAAAGACGCGTTCATGCGTAAAAGATGTGGTTTGCCTGCGTAAAAGACGCGTTACCCTGTTGACTGTAAGAAAAGAAACAATGTAGGTGGGAGCACATCCCAGAATTCTACCGCGAATGAATAAGGTCTACACCTTCTTGCCCGAGTAAAGATTGCGTTCTAGCCACTTCAATTTACGAACGCCAGATGTTCGCTCATGAGCGATCAGAGTCAAGAATTCTCGTCACTACCTTCGCACCCCGTCGAAGAAAATTGGTAGCATATCCACGGAGTGAATGATGGAGAGTGGGGCGAAGCATTCGTCCATCCATTCATTCTTGCTTCCGTCCGTCCATGCGTCCGTCCGTGTGACCGTCAATGCGTCCATCCGCCCATCTGTGCGTGCGTCTGTTCGCGCGTCCGTCCCTGCGATCGTCCATACATCCGCCCCTGCGTCCGTTCATGATTCCATCCATGCATCTGCCTGCTGTGTCCATTTGTCCATCTATTCAACACTCCAAGTACCACCATCTCACAACGTTTCATGATATATACCCCATATGAAAGCTCCGCCATCCAGCGGATTTTCCAAGGACTAAACGAGATGTGGCACTCGCACACTTTCTTATGGCTTGCGCTTCATGTCTACTTCTCACCTTTAACCACGTCGAGTTCATAAACTAGTTCACTGTATTCAAGGCACTGCGGCTCAACGCTGGAGAAACCTTTCTTAAGCTTAGGAGGTTAGGCCCAGCGAGTATAACGTAGCAGCCCTTTCTTGTTAGACAGTACTCAATGTACCTGCCAATGGCTGTAATGGGAATCGCAGCGTGCGCGTTAACTAAAAGCCAAATGCGCCTGTCTCTCATTTCCCATTAGCAGTCAATAGCATGTACATTGAGCACTAGTTTTTATTGTTTATGCACAGAAGGAATCTCTCACCGGCACCACCTTGGAGGTCAAATTTTTTTTTACGTTAAGTTTTATTGGCGCAAGGGCATCTAAGGCCAAAGAGCGCCAGTACAAGTGTTGTTTCATTTCGTTTATTAGTTTAAAAATTAAAACAAATTAATAAAACATGATTAAAAATTAAAACAAATATCTACGAACCATTTAAAACGCAGTACATTTAAAAGAATGTCACTTTGTTTAAAAAAGGAATGTCACTTTGCTAAAACCTTCATTTTGTTGGCTGAAGTCTGTGCTGAAAAATTTGTCTGCAAGGCCCAAGACCCTCGCAGCTGAAGTCCTTGCCTGAGCAAGAACTGCGAAGGCTCAGACATACTTTTTATGCACCAGGGGCTACCTCACACTTGAGGCGCAGCCTGGTGCCTAGGATGGAATGATATCATTGTTAAATATTTCACTTTCCCAAGATAACAAAAAGTCTCTTAAGGTCAACCAATGCATCAAGTGATAAAAGCAGCACTGGTTGAAGTGGGATATGATATCGATAGAGCTCCCTGAAATGGGTCAGTCGTGCTTGGTGAAGCACTGGACATTGTATGAGGACAGGCACAACGGTTAGACTCTCTCCACAGTGTATACATGTAGGTGGATCAGTGCCTGTCAAAAGGTGTTTATGTGTGGCATAAGTGTGGCCTATTCTGAGCCGTGTTAGAGTGACTTCGGCGAACCTGTTGAGTTTTTGGGGGATAACTTTTCTCAGCTGGGGTTTTACAAGGTGGAGTTTGTTGTCGACTTCTCTGTCCCATTCAGCTTGCCAGTGGTTGCGTAGACCTCTACGTACAACAGGTTTTAGATCTACACCCGGAACAGAGGTTATATCTATGGTTTGCCGACCAGCGGCTTCTCGTGCATTCTTGTCCACTATTTTATTGCCCACAATTCCAGAATGACCTGGAACCCAGCAAATAACAATAGAAAGTTTTAAGTTGTAGGCTGCATAGATTTCTATAAGGAGGTTGTTGAAAGTAGGGTTCTTGCTGTACTTGCCACAAGACAGGGCCCTGACAACACTTAAAGAATCTATGTACACTATAGACTTTTGTATCTTGTGTTGTTGAATGTGTTGTATAATAAGCAGGATACCATAGGCTTCCGCTGTAAAAATGCTGGTATGTGTATGCATGGTTCTGGTGTCCGAGAACTTTTGCCCATGGGCTGCACAGGATACAGATGTTTGAGATTCTGAGCCATCAGAGAAGAACGCGGTTGAACGATATTTGTGTTCAAGGGCCAAGAAATATTGCTCAATAAGTGCACTTGGACAATTTTCCTTTATGATGTCTTTGAAAAACCAGTCACAAGTGACTGGTCTTTCAAAGACATCATAAAGGAAAATTGTCCAAGTGCACTTATTGAGCAACATTTCTTGGCCCAGTCACAAGTGACTGGACATCGCTGCCAGGGAGGGATGTGTTCCACATGGTCAATTTCCTTCAAGTCATTGAAGAAAATTGCAAGTTTTTCTACTGCAGGTCTTATTGCCAATAGAAACGGTGGGGCGATAGAAGGACGGTTTAGGTATAACTGGGTAGTAGACACATCGTTCATAAGTGTTTTACATGGGTGCTGCTTCAGAGACATGATCTTAACTGCATAGTTGACTCCTAGATACGTGCGCTGATAGTCTAGTGGCCACCGATCTGACTCTGCATATAGGCTTTAAATAGGGCTGGTACGGAAGGCACCAAGTGCCAGCCGGATACCTAGGTGGTATACAGGGTCCAACATTTTCAGTGCTGTCCTTGAAGCTGACTGATATACTATGCATCCATAGTCTATGCGTGACAGAACCAGGCTTCGAAACAGAGATATGAGACAGTGCCTGTCTGTCCCCCAAGACTGATGGGATAAAATCTTTAAAAGGTTCATGGTCTTGAGACATTTTAACTTCAGCTGTTTTATGTGCTGGATGAAGGTGAGTTTGGAATCAAAAATTACACCGAGGAACTTTTGTTCTTTCGTGATGACTATGTTTTGTCCATTGATTATTATGCAGGGGTCAGGATGCACACCTCGTCGTCTCGAGAACAGCACACTAGTAGTCTTGTCAGTGTTGAACTTAAAACCATTCTCGTCAGCCCATTTTTCAAGTCGCTTAACACCTAACTGTATCTGGCGTTCGCATACAGTCAAGTTACTCGATTTGAAACTAATTTGAATGTCGTCCACGTATAGAGAGTACGATATCGCAGGTGGAATAACAGAACGAAGAGAGTTCATTTTAACTATAAATAGTGTGCAGCTTAATACTCCTCCCTGCGGCACTCCATTTTCTTGAAGAAATGTGCGCGATAACACAGTACCTATTCTTACACGGAACTTCCTTTCAGACAGGTAATCCTTTAAGATGGTAATCAACCTGCCACATATACCGAACGACAGTAGATCTTGCAATATTCTATATCGCCAGGCAGTATCATATGCCTTCTCAAGATCGAAGAAAACAGACAGACAGTATTGATTGTGTACAAACGCGTCACGTATATACGACTCGAGGAGGACAAGATTGTCGGTTGTGGATCTAGCTGTACGGAAACCAGACTGGCACGGGTCCAATATGCCATTGTATTCCAAGTAATAGACCAAGCGGCGGTTAATCATTTTTTCAAACACTTTGAGTAGGCAGCTTGTGAGGGCGATAGGCCTGTAACTATTTACCGAAGAGGGATCCTTGCCCTGTTTAAGGATTGGTAGTACTATTGCCTCTTTCCAAGCAGAGGGTATTTTGCCGGTACTGAAAATCTTGTTGTAAAGTGCTAAAAGGCAGTTCCGGGTTTCATCAAGGAGATTTCTGATCATTTCATAAGTAATTGTATCAGAACCAGGAGCAGAACTTCCACAGGAACCAAGGACGAGCTTCAGTTCATATACTGTTAGTGGTTTATTGTATCCGTCTGATCGAGGCTTGTTCCGGCACAGAGGTACACTTTCAGCTATGCTTTTGTGGCGTAAGAACTTAGTGGTATAGTTTTCTGAGCTTGACATTTTCTCGAAGTGTTCGCCAAGAGCGTTTGCCTGTTCTTCTATTGTATCACCGCAGTCATTCACCAAAGGAAAGGGATTTGGGCCTTGCCCTTTAAGTTTATGCACCCTATTATAAACCTTGCTGACGTCTGTGTAGGAGTTTATTGAGGATATATAGCGTGTCCAGCTTTCCCGTTTGGCTATACGGCGAACACGCCTTCCATTCGCTTTGCAACTTTTAAAGGTTATCAAGTTTTCTGCTGTTGGGTAGCGAGAAAAAACCCTCCATGCTTTGTTTTGCCGCTTTTTTGCAATTTCACACTCCCGATTCCACCATGGCTTTGCGTTAACCTTATCATTCCTGGACTGCGGTAAGCACTTTTTTGCACAAGTAAGAACATATTCCGAAATATAGCTGGCCATCTCTTCTACTTCCAAATGGTCTATCTCTTCGAGGTGTAGTATACATAGCTCTCTGAATTTCACCCAGTTTGCAACATGAAAGTTCCACTTTTTGGGATAAGACGGCCGGTCATCCCGTTGTTTTGTTACTAAAAGAGTTGGAAAATGATCACTTCCATATGGATTATTAATAACTTTCCAATCTAAGTAAGGTAAGAGTGACGGTGACCCAATGGCTAAATCTATGCATGAATATGTATTGTGTGTGGTACTGAAGTATGTTGGCTCTGCCTTATTGAGCAGGCAGGCTCCAGATGCGAGAAAAAAGTCTTCTATTGCACGACCTCTCGCATCACATTTGGTATCACCCCATAGCAAACTGTGAGCATTAAAATCTCCAATTAACACATATGGTTCTGGAAGCTGATCAATAAGCTTTTCGAACTCTGTTTTATTGAATGGTTCGTCAGGGGCTATGTAGATCGAGCAGATAGATATAAGACGGTTGAATAGAATAGCGCGAACAGCCACAACCTCAAGAGAGCTTTGTAGCACAATGTGCTGGCATGCTACGCTTCTTTGTGCAATGATGGCCACACCTCCAGAAGAGAAATTGCCACCATTTCGATCTTTACGAAAAACCACATATTGATTTAGGAAATTCACATGAGTTGACTTCAGATGAGTTTCTTGAACACAGAACACTTTTGACTGATAGTCATTAAGCAAGTCTTTGATATCATCTAGGTTATTAAATAGGCCTCTGGCATTCCACTGTAGTATTTGTGTGTCCATTTTAGGTGTGTTTTGTGTTCTGTGCTCAAGAATGGAAAGTGAGCTCACGGACCCTTTCCAGGGGCCGTGACACGAGATTTTTCTTTTTTGGATCGGTCGACAGAGTCGCGCCGATCCTTAGGCGCTGGCTGCGCCCTCACGCTCGGTGTTGTGTCCATTGCCTCTTGCGAGGCACTGGACACGCGCTCTTGCGAGCGCTGCATTTGTTTTGAGGGCCTCGCCTGAAAGGACGAGACCTTCATGGCCCCCAGCCCGGAGGTTGGTGGGTCTTTCTTGGATGGCGGAGCAGCACTGGCTGCAACCGCCGAGGGGGCGGATTGCGTCACCGCTGGCTCACTACGCGTGTGCCAGACAGGCGCCGGGGGCCGTCGTTTCACTGCCCCCTGACGCGCCACTTCGGCAAAGTTGGTTTCTGGCAGGTAGGACACCTGCCTTCGTGCCTCCCTAAATGAAATGTTTTGTTTTACTTTAATCGTGACGATTTCCTTTTCTTTCTTCCAGCTTGGGCATGACCGTGAGTATGCGGCATGCTCCCCGTTACAATTCGCACAGTGAGGAGAGTTTTCACAGGCATCAGATGTGTGTTCGTCAGCACTGCACTTCGCACAAGTTAGGCGGCCTCGGCAGTTCCGAGAACTGTGGCCGAACCGCTGGCATTTGAAACATCAGAGAGGGTTCGGTATATATGGCCTCACTCGAAGCTTGATGTACCCAGCCTCAACGGAGTCGGGCAGTACACTTGAATTAAACGAAAGTATCAGGTGCTTAGTCTGGATTTTTTTGCCATCACGCCTCATCCTAATTCGTTTCACGTTTATGACATTCTGTTCGCTAAAACGCTCCAAAACCCTCCAGGAGTTCAGTCTCCGTCAGCCCTAACAGGTCATCATCTGATACAACGCCACGGGTGGTGTTCATGGTTCGGTGTGGGGTTACTATAAATTTGGTATCTCCAAATTTCACTAGATTAGACAATTTTTCATATTGTTTCTGGTCGCGGAGCTCCAACAGGATGTCACCACTTGCCATTCTCGATGCTTTATATCCTGGGCAAAAGATTTCTGTCAAAGACTTCGAAACAAGAAAAGGTAAAATTGTTCTCACTGGTTTGCCGGGTGTGTCAGCGTGGAACACATGAAATCAGGGAAAGGATACTCTCTGGTGACCATAAAACTGGAAGACTTCATCGGTGCGCCCTCTTTTCTTAGGGCGATCAGGGAGGGGGGGAAGGAACTAGCCGTAAGAAAAGGTTTCATTTCGGCAGCGGTGCCAGCCACCCACCATGGAGTCCTACAAAGGGACGCTGCAGGGTCTGGAAGCACAGGCCTGCAGACGCCAGCTGTACGCCACCACTATAACCGAATATGGTGTATCCAAGGTAGGATAGTCACACAGGGTTAACCCTTGCCGCCAGGAAACACGGAAGTCAACGGAAGAGAGTAGAGGACAGGAGAGATTTAAAGTAAGAGAAAAGACCAAGATGTGAGGGGGAGAATGGATAAGGCGACTGCTGATTCCCCCCAGGCGGGTCAATCCGGGGGTGCCGTCTACGTGAAGCCGGGGCCAAAGGGGTGTGTTGCCTCTGCCGGGGGGCCTTGAAGGTCCAATCACCCAGCATTGGCTCAACCCCCAGGATCCCCTTTTCCCCGGACACGGCAAAGCCACGCACGGCAAGGCGTGGGAGGGAGCCGAAACTCCCCCGTTAGCTCGGGTCCGTGGTGTCGCTACACACCAAACGCCCACTTGCGCAGGCGCCCCTGCGGGGGGAGGTCAAAATGTTATACTTGTTACACACTACAACCACTACGAGAACGAACGGGTGCCGCTATAATAAGCTTCACCCGTAAAATAACGTGAGCATCTCCAGCATGTTCTTGCGTCTCTAAAAGTAGGAAACAATGATGCCGACCAAGTATGCACTGCAATTTAGAAAGTTATTTCATGGATTTGTGTTGTTCCAATCGCCCAACACCTCCTCGGCCGTACCTTTCTTTTTTCTGAAATAAAGCGTAATGCTCAAAGAAGGTTCCTGTTTTTTTTCTTCAAAAATGAACATTTTATTAAGTTCTTCTCAAATAAATGTAACATTTATTGCATCGTGGTCGTGTGAAAAAGTACATGTTGGATTCCGGTTGCGAAACAGAATCCGAAATCACACGAAAACGGAATATTCGGCGAAGTAACACCTGTGCAAAAGCTCCGCCCACGTAGCTTTGGCTAGGCTGCGACAGAACATTGTAGCCGAGTATAGTCCGCATGAAGCCCTATCATGACAGATCGTCAGAAAACGATTGAGAGTGTACATGCATCATTTTACTGTCTCTGGCATCGGGACCAGGTGTCTGAGAAGGGGGATAGGCACCCGGCAAAGCAGTTTACGAGATCTGATGGTAGCGCCACAACACACAGCTTAGCGAGTTGGCGCAGCAAAAACGAGTCTTCCAATGTGAAGCCTAGCGAGTAGACATGCAAAATACGACTTGCACGTGCAAATATTTTCTTTTCAGGGGCGAAGCTCCTTCTTGCGGCACTAGTTCGTCCCTCGTAGTCGTAGTCGAAGTCGTAGTCGTAGTTGTTGTGTACCAGTGTTACGCTTTGACCTCCAAGGTGGTGCCGGCTGGAGATATCTCCTGTGCGTTGTTGAATAATGAAAAAATCGCAGCGTGCGCGTTAACTAAAAGCCGAATTCTTCTGTCTCTCATTCCCCATTAGCAGCCATTGGCATGTTCCAGTAGGAAACGTTAGTAGAAGTAGAAACGTTGAAAGCCCACTTCTGCTGTCTCTCATTCCCAGTAAGAACCATTTTATACCTCCAAGGTAGTGCCTGGTGAGATTTCTCCTGTGCGTGATTAAAGAATGAAAAAAATTTATTCAAAACGCCCTTGATTGATGAAATAAACCAACGAAAGACACCAGGTGTTTTCTGAAAGCAAAACGAAAAGACGCCAGACGGTTCTAAAGCAAAACAAAAAGAAGACGCCAGCTGCTTAACGAAAGACGCGAGGTGTTTTCTAAAGCAACGGTTTTAAAATCAGAACCATATGGATGCAGGTTTGTAGTTGCCGATTCTCGTTGCCGTCGGTGCGTGCTCGTATGAATAATAATAATATTACCTTTTATTTCTTCAAATAAAACAGTGCATGGGACTAGGCCTGCCAAAGTCAATTGGTGGCTTGAGTGGCAGAGCCTGGCAGACAGCAAAACAAACCGGACGCGTTACAAGATTGTATCAAAGCAATGAGCATATAAGATTAGGAACTACAGGGCATGCAAGCAAAAGTTACAAGCATTATACAATATTTACAGCAACTGAAATGAAAAGGTATAAAGGAAAAAAGAACAGAATTACAGAAAATGTTTCTTAAGCAAAGTACCACACTGGATGATTGTGCAGCATCATGTTTGAGAATGAGTGTATATGAAATAACACACGACATCCATTACAATTGTAGACAGATACGCCGTAGCTGTTTCTTTAATTTGTATTTTGTTTTTGTGCGAAAATTGCTGGGAGGTAGTACATTGAAATAGGTTGGAACATAATAAGCTCGTATTCTAGTTCCATACTTTGTTGAACACCGCGGCCTCCAGTAACGTACTTTGGGCCTTAAAGAACAAGAAGTAACATACGGAACAAGGAATTTTTTCGAGCAGAAGTGTTTTAAAACAACAGTTTAAATTAAAAGATCATTGAAGTTTGGCATAAACAGCATTTTGAAAATGTCTCTCACAGAATTCATGTTCAGGTCGTAAGATATATTTTTTAACATCGAACACAATATTCTATTTATTCTATTGTGCCATCGGACAGCACAGTGCCCGTAAATGGTTATTCCGTAACGCAGTATACTGTAACCTAAAGCGTGTGCTATCATCTTACGTACTGAAAACGGCATGTTGTATCTTATGTTATATAATAGACATGACGCAGCGCGAAGTCTTTTGAAAACATAGGATGCCGAAAGGTAGGCGCGCAGGGCAGCGGCGGAGGGCGCCCGCAGACAGGACCCTGAAGGGAGAGCACGCCACGCAGAAGCGCGCCGGGAAGCTGCGCGACGTTGCCGCCAAGATCCTGCCGTACATCAACACGAAGCCACATCAGCAAGCAGCATCGGCAAGATCCCGCCGTACGCGAAAAAGAAGCTGCAGTGGCACGTCAGCGTCGGCAAGAACCTTCCGTACGGGAACGAGAGTCCACATCAGCAAGGCAGCGTCGGCAAGATCCCGCCGTACGAGAACAAGAAGCTGCAGCAGCACGTCACCGTCGGCAAGATCCTGCTGTACGGGAACAAGAAGCCACATCAACAAGTCAGCGTCGGCAAGATCCCGCCGTACGTGAACAAGAAGCTTCAGTGGCACGTCAGCGTCGGCAAGGTCCTTCCGCACAGAAACGAGAGGCCGAGGCAGCACGTCAACGTCGCGAAGCAGATCTTGAAAACGTTCGACAATGGGAAGCGGCGAGGAAGCGCGCATATCGCCAGGCAAAGTAACGGAAGAAAATTTCACGGTATTACTTCCAGGAGCTTCGCTCAATCTCATCATCATTCACCTCGTCGATCTGCCGTCAATTTTTAGTTGTGAGCAGAGGGTTGAGGACTGATTATGTAAGCGGCTAGGAAGCGTTCTTTGAAAACGTGCCAAAAAGGGCTCTCACGCATCAGCGTGTCTCTGTGTTAAGCGAGCGTTTCATTTTCTTAGTATCCCTTGTGGTCGGTACCAACAATACTGAGGCGGCCCAAAAAGCTTCGTCGCACCCTCTGGTCCACTGTCGCGTGACTATAATGCGATTACAGGTTGACCACGTTCAAGTAGCCCACCGCGACCATCGTGGCACAAGCATCAGGCCAGACCTCTATGGCATGCACCACACTCTCGTGCGCTCTGGCTACGAAAAAGAGGAAGACAGTAGGCAGTTGGATCTCTAGGATCCAACTCTTCGGACTTCAACGACCATAACCATTATTTTCGTGGGCACAAGTTCACTTGTTTTAGTAGCCTGTCTACTTCCACATCGCTACAGTATCTCCCGTAGTCTCTGTTTTCACATAGCGCTATCTGGTTCTCTGTTTTGTTGTTTTTTCTTTTACTTTTTGGCGTCTAAATTGCGCGAGAGCAGGCGACGCGTGTTCTCGTGCTCCAGCGCGAGCGAGCTGAGTGAGCCGCCATTCTAAATTGTGAAGCGTTCGGAAACACAAGTTCCTGAAATAAGACGTGCTGTGTTCCCGCCTGCCTCGTACAACCTCTCTTCAGTGGTACCGGCGTGCGTGGTCTGGATGCCCACACAAGACCGAACAGGACCGAGCACGCCTCGATGCTACAACCGGTGCCTACTACCGAGGCCACGTTGTCATACCGCCAACATTACTTCGCATGGCAGGACTGCCCCCTCCGGTGGAGACCACGGTGCGCTGCTTTTGCGGCCAGTACTCCCATTCCATCCTTACTGCGCTTGCTACTACAGCTGAGCCTGTTCAGAAACACGACATAATACCTTCGAAGCTACCAAGATTCCGCTACAGGATCGATTGGGAATTGGCCTGGGACGAGCAGCTGGAGAAACTCTGTCTTCTATCGCCCTGCGCACAACTGAAACTGCTCCAGGATCGTCTGGCGTCAAGTTGGCGTGCCTATGACGTCGCGTCCTCGTGCTGCATGACCTCGCCCGAGGAGTTGTTCCTCTGCGTAGGTAACATGAACCACGGGATCATGCAGCAACGTCACCGCTCAACTACGCCATCCTGGCTGGAGCAGCAAGGTCCCGGTGCATCTTTGTATTGTTGCGGTCAGTGAATCAGCCTGTCGTGTACGGTGGCCAGGGAATGGCAACATCCGCTCTTTATCAATGAACGTGTGATAAATAAACGCTTATTGATGTTATGTGTTATCTTCTATTCTCTTGATGAGTATTGAATGCCGATTTAGCCAACTACCATCAAACACCGGCATCATCTTCAAGACATGTAGTTTATGAACATTACGCGATATTGATGCGCCAAAACATTCTTTTCATGAAGGTGTTTAGGTTCGACTACTCATGACCTACGAAACTTACGTCTCCAAAGTGTTTAGCGGTTGTTTTCTCCGTGAAAACTACGCCAAATTCGAAGCTGGTCTCTCTGACTAGTTTGAATATATATTTATATGCCTGTCGAATTTAATGTACCGATACGTTTATATTAATATGAAAGACGCCGTAATGAATTGTACGGAAATTTCCACCACCTAGGGGTCTTTAACGTGCACCTAAATCTAAGCACACCGGCCCCAAGAAATTGCGCCTGTATAGCTATGCATAGTACTACTAGTAAGCTTGGCATCACTGCAAAAAGCGTAAATATGATCGAAACGTATATGTACGACAAACACTAGCCGCTTTAATATAGCTCCACACTTGCGTCGCTAGTGCAAACAGCGCGCTATTCGTTGAAGAGGTCACTGCCAGGGAAGAATTTGGCTCTTAGCGATCTCACTAGGCCTGTAGGTGATAATCCTTTCTGGTCCTTTAATGGTCTGACGATCAGCTGCTGCTCAGTCTTTTTCAGCCATGCCAAACACAACCAGGAGTGCGTTCATTCGTAAGTTCACATTTGGCTCACTAAGTTACACATCCAAGGCAGCAATCATACTCTGCGAGTCGTGCGGGACAAAAAATAACTAACATAGCTTTGGGCATCTGTTGGCGCCTGTGTGTCATAATAAACAATATCATTTCCTACGTTAAACTATATGCATTTGTGAAAAAATGTATTACACCTATATTCACGATATTGGTAGCCGGAAAAGGTGTACGGCTTGTCTATGTTCGGTACCTATACCGCACTTTTTTGGATATACAGCACAATGTCTATATATATTTTAATTTGGTAATTACTATTAGACTTAGTTGTTTGTCCCTTCATTTATTTTCTATTGAAATAATAAATATTAATTGATTTATTTATTTACTCATTTATATATTAGCAGAATGCTGACTATAACATAGCGCGCAATATTTTATTCATTTATTTATCACTTTCCTTCATATGTTGACAATGCGGCTGCCACGGCCGCAATTTCATTAGAGGCAGTGTCGCTTGAGGACCATTCAGTTTCATTTGCTGCATCATAACAGTGTTAAAAATTACTGAGCTCTCAATTAAACGTTAAATCTCAATCTTTTCGTGGTTTTGGAACGTTACTCTTTGAGAACTACAATACTGTTACAATACAAGTTCTTTACAATTGCTTCATTATTCGCATTCAGCTGTCGCCCTTTTTCAAGAATGGTTTTGTGCCATTACTTAAGAAATTACGATTGTCGTCATTAAATTCTCATTTATTGTGAACTCGCCAACCATTCTCGGGTTACTATTTAATGACGCTTATCTAATTACTCGTTTCCTGGCCAATGCCACAAAGTTCGTGTAGGCCATGCCTTTATGCAATCATCCTCATCATCACAGTCATCATCATAACACCGCTTCCGAATTTTTCTCTTTTTATTGTTGCAATGTTCGTGGTGCACGAGGGCAGCTCCCCCCCGCGCTCACGAGGACTACCATGAGCGATCGTGAGCGAGGCATCGTTCTCAATCAAGGATCTCGATACTGTCGCTTTTAAACACTCATTCAACAGAACTAGCAGTGCTACCACATTGCGCAACCGGTATTTGGCCATGGCCAAGCAACAAGAGCAGGTGGCTACCCAACTTGGAAAGGCACAGGCCGGACTGCTATGCTCCAGAATCCACGTTCATAATTGGCGACCACTCTCGTGGCTTGCTGGGACAGTGGTACTGCAGCCTTTATTGGACCTCTTGGAGCACCACTGCTCCCAGGGCTAGTATTTTCATTCGATCCAGGCTGCATTCCGGGCAACGATTGATTTTCTTCTCTACAACCATGAGGTGGCTTTTACCAGCTTGTCGCAAGTACACTGAGCGCGAAGTCACCTCGGACGAGCAGCTGGGTGCACTAGCCATCTCAGCAGTGTGCTGGCTACTACTCATGAGCGCTGGGAAGGCGGTGCCTTGAATGCATTCTGAAGTCGCATGTCTGCGTGCTGCGTGACCCGGTTCAAGCACTTTCACACAGTGAAAAACGCCTACACGGTGGGGCCGCGCAGCGTCAACCTGACCGACATGACACGTCCGCGCGGTTCCATTGGTTGAACCGAGCGCCGCTTCACTTCGCAGACATACAATTGACAGTTAATTGTGGGTGCGGAACCACCTGATGTAAGGACGTTAGCATAGCCCATAAGGGTTATTTAGAATAAACACTTATCAGCGTGATGCGTTGCTTCTCATTTAGTTTGTCAAGCGTGCCAAGGAACTAGGTACAATGAGACCATTGAGCCTGGGTACATTAAGACTGGGTACATAACAACCTGTCGGTTTGAGTAAATCTCATACAGCCACATGTGCGAGACGGAATTCCCAACTTCTGAGACAAACTCGCACAGTATGTAGCCAAGCAATCGCACCTCATGTGAATCTATGGATACGTTGCCGTATGGCTTTCATTGCTACGGGTGTTTAGGCTTGCTCCAGTGGTTTCACAGCATTTAATCAGTCTATCTCTTGCCGTTTCATTTTAGGTGACAACTGGAGAATAGTGGACCTGGCACCCAATTTCCGTGGCACAACCTTCTTCAAACGTTTACGTTTTTTTCTGTTAGGCCTCACTGGTGTATGTCTTTTTTGATAATTTGCATAGCTTCGAAATATTGAGCGCCTAAGTCACCTTTCACAATACGAGGAAGAAGGAGCTTTTTGTCTTTGAAACTACACTTGGGGCAGCATCATTTTGTTCACCCATCATCCGGATGTAAGATCAGACCAGGTGTTAGGCAAATACTTATTCTCATCATTGCATTTCTATTGTGCCACTTTGATTTATGAGCAATATTTAGAGCTTCAAAGAGGATTTTATAGTATTTTGTAGCGCCTGTTTTTGCCTATTTTCACCGTGCCAATTTGCCTATTTTCACTATAGCAATCATCATGACGATAACTATCAACGCTGTGATCGTAGTAACTTTTTGAGTTGCACGTCGCTTTCTCGTCTTTACTTTTTCTCAACTGTTCATGGTGCGCGAGGGCAGGTTATCCGCGCTCACGAGATCTACCACGAGCGATCGTGAGCGAGCCGTCGTCCCCAATCGAGGGTCTCGAAATCGTCGCTAGAAAACGCTCATTCGACAAGACCAGCGGTGGTACCACGTTGCGCAACCGGTATTTTGCGATCACCAACCACAAAGAGCGGATGACCACCAAACTTGGACCTTCACCGGGTGGAAGCCACGTTCATGATCGGTGCCTTCTGCTGCGGCTTACTGGGCCAGCGGTACTGCAGCCTTCGATAAACCTCCTGGAGCACCACTGCTGCCAGGGCGAGTACTTTCATTCGATCGAAAATGCATTCCGGGCAACGATTGATTTTCTTCTTGACAACCATGGGGTGGCTTTTCCCAGTGTGTCGCAAAAACACCAAGCACGATGTGACCTCGGCCGAGCAGCTGGCTGCACTCGTTACCTCAGCAGCATAACTGCTGCTACTAAGAAGTGCTGGGAAAGCGATGGGAAGGCCTTGAATTACTTCTGATGCCCGCATATCTGCGTGCTGCGTGACCCAATTCGAAGAATTGTACACAGAGAAGCACACCTGGATGACGGGGTCACGCAGCCACAACTTCACCGACATGACACGCCCGCAATGTGTCAGTGGTTTAAGCGAGCGCCACTGCACTTCGTGGACATGCAAGTGACAAGTAATTGCGGGCGTGGAACCAACGCATGTTCGAACGATAGTATATCCTCTAAAGGTTATTTCGAATAAACGCCTTACAGCGTCATGCGTTGGCTCTTACTTTGCTAACCAAACGCACTGTGAGACTGCAGGTACATTTGACCATAGAGGCATATTTGTCATGCATGTTTCACGCTTTTAGACAGAAGCTGTGTTTTGCTGCTTGACGTTTGCGTTTTACTTTTCGCTGGAAATAGCTATAACGAACTTGCGGCTCGTGTCAAAGCTTAAAAAGCCACAGACACGAAATGGATTCCCAAACGCACGTGACAAGCTCGCGCTGTAACCAATCGCACGCACCCATGATATATATGTACGGACGCGTCGTCGTTGGTGTATCAGCCTTCCATCATTTCGGGGTTTCTGCTTCGCCAGCATCGCTTCGCACTCATTTGTTTGTTCTTGTTCATCTATTTGTTTGTTCTTGTAGGGCGCACCCACTGTTGGGGACTTACCAATAAAAGATTGTTTTTCATTAGGCAGTATGAAAGTTTAAAATAAATGAGGTCATATATGTAAAGATCACAAAATTTAAAGGAAATATTAGAATTCAATCTAACTTACACGTCTAATAAAAACAAATAAATAAAAATAGCTCTCTGCATTTTCGAGCTATCTGCTGTCTCTATGGGTTTTAGTGAACAAGCGGTGAGCACTGGGGCTTGTCGAGTTGCTTTTTTTGGGGGTATATTTATTTAGGTTGAGAATAGTTTTACTGTAGGCCACATTGGTAAGTACCGATTTTTTGGTGATGCCCACATATGAAGGCTAGTTAAAACAGCTTCGCTGCTAAAGAAACGTACAGTAGTGCTACTTGCAGTCTTGGCTTTCGTGCTCAGCATTATCATGGAGCACAGATGTGAAGTACTAGACACGCCAGATGTGCCCACCATTTTTTTTTCGATGTAGGCACACAGAAAACTTCACATGTTACGAAGAGCTCTATTTGAAGATCCGAAAAAGTGCCACCCCTTGAGGCGACACCGCGGGGCTCTCTCACGTGGGGACAGTTAAACCTGGCCTAACCACCGCGTCGCAGGCTCTCGTGATATTAATAAATTAAAAATCTGATCCCTCATTACCTTGCCTTATGTTTGTGCTTATATCCAGTTTTCGTTGTCTCTAAAGGTCACTGAACTCTGCATACAATTGATCATACTTTTTTCATACTTCGACATCCTCCTGAACTTCCTGACTCTGAGCTTACAGCTACATTCTCAAGTGTGACCGTCGTACTCTACGTTTAAAATTATGATTTTCGTCCAAGAAGCTCACATTAAAACAAGCACTATTTTTTATCACGTAGCGAAACGGTAAACAGATACTTCGTTATACTGTGTTGTCATAAAGGCTTTCAATACTTTGCCGGCTTTCAAGCCGGCCTCCTCGATTGGTTTCATGGTATACTTACATAACTGTTGGATTATAAGTTACAAATATTACATTGTATGATATATAACTGTTGGAACTTATACCTGAAACGTTGTAAGTTTTCTTTGGTAAAAAGACGAAAGGACTGACGAAAAACCTATAAATCGCTTTTTAGAGCTGTGGCTGATAGTACTGTCATCTATAAAAAAAATGACGGAAATAGGAATTTCATACAACTTTTTCTGAACGGATATCTTGTGTTTTTTGCTTTAAAACAGTATAGATAGATAAACAGTATAGAAACAGTAAAACTGAACAGTGTTCAGCGAAAAATTCAAGAAATAAATAAAACTAAATGACATTTGAATGGTGTGTGAGGTTTAACGTCCCAAAACCACCATATGTTTATCAGAGCCGTATGAGAGCCGCCGTATTGGAATACTGCGGAAATTTCGACCACCTGTGGTTCTTCCCTCCCCCCCCCCTCAAATCTCAGAACACGGGTCTACATCACTTTCGCCTTGAACTAAAATGCAGCCGTCACTGCGGCAATTCAATGCCGCAATCTGCGCGTCAGCAGCCGATTTTTTTAGCCCATAATCACCTACCCTGGGAAATAAAAAGAGCATACTAATTAAAGCATAAATGAAATGCCATTTTTACTCTGCGATTATGCTAGTACACTAAGCTGTCGAATTACCTTACCATAACAAGATAGCGCACATTTGTTTGATTCTAACGCACTTTCTAGAACGAAGATGTTTCAGCCGGGATCCTGTGAGACATCATTTACTTACTTGCGTCACGGATGTGACGTTGCAAAATTAGCGTTGCCAAATGACAAAGAAGTATTCATGAGAACGTTCCATCGTCGGGAGTCGAACCTCTTACTCCATGAGATACGACGAAAAGTACCCGATTTCCTATAGTGACAATGCTACTGTGGCTTTTGTTTTTTTTTCGTGCGAATGTGCCTTATATATTTGACAAATTCTGTCGCATTCCGTGCTCTTATTACATCGTGCTCATTGCAGGCATCAACGAATACACTTCTCGAATGTGTTTTAACAATTAGCGACGTGACTATTTGTTGCATCTATTTCAGTAACACGTAATTGAACGACAAGTTCTTACACAGTCGTGTAACGTCCGATGTCGTGAGTACAGGTCACGTTATGTGTAATACCTAGTCTCGTGAGTTTAACACGTAACATTCAGTACTGTACCTAAAATTGCTCGACATCTAGTATAATTTGTGACGTTACGTAACGTCTACTCACGTGACTGGGAGCGCCCAACTTCACGTAAGAACAGGCCACGTTACAGGCTCCCGCTCAAACTAAGTAACCGCTCGCCACTTCATGAATTGCTGCCAAAACCAATATAGCAGTATGACAGGTGAGTAAAATGATCTGAAGTCACGGAAGATCTGGTGGATAAAATAATATCACGTAAGAATCAGGTAACATTACGTAACAAATAGTCACTATAATAAAATTACGAGGCATAACGTATACAAATCATCTCATAATTTTCCGCCAAAAATTGCCTAACGATTCGTGCCGTAACTAAATCTACGACATGAAGGACTTGCTCGTTATGCAAGTGACATTTTCCCAATAAGTACACGCAACATCTAGTCACGCTATATGTCCCGCCAAGACCACGTAACATGTGAGTAGTGTTGAAAACCGAGAAATGCCGAAGAATAGACAAGCCTAGCCCCACATGCCAAAAACCCAGGTACTACAAGCAAAAAATTTGCATCTCTGGCATTACCTCCACATTACTAGCAAAACTTTCGATGAAGTTTTGTCGCGCGCTAGCTCCGCTCTTGGCTCTAAAGTTGCGTCACTGGTGATGGCAGCACACCGTTTTTTCGTATATGAGGAACTAAAATACATTGCCTGCGTTAATTTGTTGTTGCACTATCATGTGTTTTGTCTTTCAATCCGCAAGCCTTCCTTTATATATTTATGTACACACTTATTGCAGCCGCCGTATAGCGGACGCTTGCCAGCAGTAATTCTAAATCGTCAGCCATCATTAATTACTTCTAGCCTGCATGGCGCACGAGAGCAGCTGGCATGCTCCCTCGAGAAATGGCGCGAGCATGCTGTAAAAGCTGTCGAGGCCGTCAATATAAATCTTAGATCTCGAAGATATTGATGCAGACGGTCAAAGGAGACGACACCACTGTGGTGTTCCCATTACAACACGGTCTTCACATATCACCGATTAAGCCGAGTGGATGGCGGGCACATAAGATGGAATTTCGCCAGGTTTCTTACGACGCTTTACAACCCGTGCACAATGTCGCAGCGTGCTCTTCGTGTACATACTTTGCCTCCTGTCGAAGGCTTCCTGCCTCCAATAAAGGTAGCGGTGCCCTGCTGTCACGGCTAGTATCTCCACAAGATTCCTACATTGATTGCACCTGATGTCGAACAAAGTGTGAGTAATTCGAAGACCTCGGTCTACTGCGACAAAGTTAAGCTACATGCGACCTCGCAAGAGCAGCTGCCGGTGCCTTTAGCGCCACCTCGGACCGAAGCTGCGTTTCTTGGGTGTCATTGTGACGCCTCGGTGCGCCCTTAGGGACGTGCCGGGCTTGTCTCCTGGCTGCATCACCGACTCGAGGAATCGTTAACCAGTGGAACTCAGGTGAAACTTGTGGTCGTGCAGCAGCAACCAAATCCTGATCATGCTGCCTTGATTCCTGCAGCAAAATAGAAACAGTGCCGTGATTCGGCAGCAGCGGCAGCGTCACGCCTAGTGATTTATGGAAAAATATATGTTTAAGATCGCATCATCCATGAACCTTAAAGTAACTGACATTGAAAAATAAACGCGTATTAGCGCTTAGTGTTGTGCGGTCTTTTTCTTTTATTTTGACATGACAAAAGCTGAATCGCAATAGTTTGAGTGTCATCCTCTAGTGATCGTGTTTGTTTTCAATTTTACAGACAAGCTAACCTATAGGAACACCCTTCGATAGGGCGGCTAGACATTGCTCAAGCTGCTCATATAAAACTCCCAGACTCCTCTTTGTCTTTGATGCTGTATGTCATGCAACGCAACGTTGTTTTACAATAACGTGAAATAAAATAAGTTTACGCGCATGTGTCACGACGTCTGCAATCTACGAGTCGAGTTTCAATATTTCCAAAACCAGAACGCAGCTGCTTATTTACCTTCCTGAAAATTTAGGCTGCGAAATTTTGATAACACTTGCTAGGGGATTTTTTTATCTACTGCATCAAAAAGCTTACGGTCTTTGAGCTGCGGTGCAATAATGGCGTCGCCGGAACAATTTAACTCCGTTGTAAACGTTTAAGCTGAACAGCGATATGAAACCTTCACAGTCGCGTCAATTCGCTCGATCAACCTCTTAAGAGCAATCAAGTTTTCTATTGTCGCAGTGCACAATGTACAACAATAGTAGCAGTCTTGGTCAACGAGTATAAATGTCACTGGTTTCTCCCACCTTTCCTTCTTCGATGGATTCGTTGCATTGCATATGTGTTTAAAATTTCAAAAAAAGGCCCGCTGCAGTCGTCTAGTGACTAAGGTACTCAGCTGCTGATCCCCAGGTCAAGATATCGAATCCTGGCTGCGGCGGCAACATTTCTGATGCAAGCGGAAATGGTGCAGGCCCGTGTGCTCAGATTTATACGCATGTTAAAGAACCCCGGGTGATCAAATTTCTGGAATTCTCCACTACAGCGTCTCTCACAATGATATTGTGGTTGTTGGACATTAAACCCCACATATCAATCAATCAATCCACTATGGCGTCTATCATATTCTCATGGTGGTTTTGGGACGTGAAACCCCCCATATCAATCAATTACAAAATTCAAAAATGTGCCCAATAAATCTTTCTGGTCCTGTTTCATGTAGGTTATGGGTGTTGTACGGTTTGTAAAAGGAAAACTGATTTCAGTGACTTTTTTTTACTTTGTGAGTTATATTTCAATGCCTTCGGGCTTCATAGCGCAAATGAGCCGTGACAGGTGCAACGAATAGCATATCTTCTAATCTTTTTGATCTTTTAACTGGCTGATGAGGATGATGACGATTATTATGATAATGACGACGAAGACGACGACGGCAACGATGATGATGATGACGAAAAAGAATCATATCCATACCCTCTGCTATAACTGAAGCACGCTTCTACCAGCTCTTGAATGAAAAGTCATTTTTGCACTTACATTATACATTTCTTTTCTTAACAATCGTGTTTAGATTGCAGAACTGACTAGCCTTTACGACTCAGACATTTCTCTGTTTATCCTCGGCCTATGATAATGTTTTCTCACGCATCAATTTTTGTAATCATACCAGCCGGTTTGTCACTAATATCTTGCGTACAGTAGCGGTATGCAGTTGATAATGAGTTAGCCACAACAGTCTTTTAATCTATTACCATTCCCACCTAACCAATAATATGGTCCGGCTATCTCATTAGGGTTCCTAATGTTTTGTTATAATATTATGTCCTTCATATATGATTGTCATTCCTGATGCCAACACTTGTTTCATGGCACACACCTCAACGCAGGCGCTTCGTAGCAGTAAAAACAAATATAATCATCATCAGCAGCATTCCTCTCTTCTACCACGCATTGTACGCACAAGCAGGCGTCACGTACTCTCGAATAACGGTGCTAGCTAACTCTGCAAGCAGTCCTGGCCTTTGTTCTAAGCCCAATTGATGCTGAATCCATCAAAAAGATGAGCAGGCGTGAGAAGAAGCTGCAGCGGGGCTCGCGTCACACCATGTTCTTCAGCGAGTGGATGGCAAGCACGGGAGCTCAAATATCACCCAGCTACTTTGGAGGCTTCGGCAGCCACATCCAGCTGCGGAGCCTGCTCACCATACTGACAACCTTGCCTTCTGCAGTAGACCAACTTCCTCCACTGAAGCTCGCGGTACACTCCTGCAACAGTCGGCACCACCATTCGATTGCCACTTCACTTCCATCCACGATCGTGCCTTTCGTAGAACAAGGCATGACGCCTTCGAAGAGAATAATAATGTTAATATTATTATTAATATTATTATTATTATTATTATTATATTATTATTATTATTATTATTATTATTATTGACAGTTTTAAAGCTTCATTTGTTCCAACCCACCCACCACTAATACACTATCGTGGCTTTACGTCACCATATCTATAATTTCTTATTGTAGGCCCGTGTGCTCAGATTTGGGTGCACGTTAAAGAACCCCCATTGACTCTTATCCTTAACTGTTCCCATTCTAGGCTTCTGAAAACCTCCTGTAAGCACGCGGTAAATAGCATTGGGGAAATTGTGTCCCCCTGCCTTACACCCTTCTTGATTGGTATTCTGTGGCTTTCTTTATGAAGCACTATGGTAGCAGTTGATCCCCTGTATATTTCTTCCAGAATGTTTATATATACTTTATCTACGCCCTGATTCCACAGTTTTTGCATGACGGCTGATATTTCTACTGAATCAAACGCCTTCTCTTAATCTATGAAGGCTATGTATAGTGGTTGGTTATACTCTGAGCATTTCTCTATTACCTGATTGATAGTATGAATGTGGTCAATTGTTGAGTAGCCTGTTCGAAATCCTGCTTGTTCCTTTGGTTGATTGAATTCTAATGTTTTCTTTACTCTGTTAGCAATTACCTTTGTAAATAGCTTGTATACTACAGAGAGCAAGCTGATCGGCCTGTAATTCTTCAAGTCCTTGTCATCTCCTTTCTTATGTATTAAGATGATGTTAGCGTTCCTCCAAGACTCTGGTACTCTTCCCGTCAGGAGACACCTCGTAAACAGGGTGGCTAGTTTTTCTAACACAATCTGCCCTCAATCTTTCAGCAGATCTGATGTTACCTGATCCTCACCAGCAGCTTTGCCCCTTTGCATGCTCTCCAAAGCTTTTCTGACTTCTTCTAATCATTACTGGTGGGGTGTAATCTGGGTTACTGCTAGTTCTTATAGCAACCCAGATTACACCCCACCAGTAATGATAGAAGAAGTCGCCGATGACATTGCATTGCTGAGCAACTCGGGGGACGAATTGCAACTCATGATTACGGAGTTAGACAAGGAGAGCAGAAAGGTAGGTCTTAAAATTAATCTGCAGAAAACGAAAGTAATGTACAACAACCTCGGCAAGGAGCAGCGCTTCGAGATAGGTAATAGTGCACTTGAAGTTGTAAAAGACTATGTCTACTTAGGGCAGGTAATAACCGCAGAGCCGAACCATGAGATTGAAGTAACTAGAAGAATAAGAATGGGGTGGAGCACATTCGGCAAGCACTCTCAAATTATGACAAGTAGATTGCCACTATCCCTCAAGAGGAAGGTAAATAACAGCTGTATCTTGCCGGTACTTAGCTACGGAGCAGAAACCTGGAGACTTACAAAGAGGGTTCAGCTTAAATTGAGGACGACGCAGCGAGCAATGGAAAGAAAAATGGTAGGTGTAACCTTAGGAGACAAGAAGAGAGCAGAGTACATTAGGGAACAAACGGGGGTTAAGGATATCATAGATGAAATCAAGAGGAAGAAATGGACATGGGCAGGACATGTAGCGCGTAGACAGGATAACCGCTGGTCATTAAGGGTAACTGACTGGATTCCCAGAGAAGGGAAGTGGGTTAGGGGGAGACAGAAGGTTAGGTGGGCAGATGAGATCAAGAAGTTTGCGGGTATAAATTGGCAGCAGCAAGCACAGGACCGGGTTAACTGGCGGAACATGGGAGAGGCCTTTGTCCTGCAGTGGACGTAGTCAGGCTGATGATGATGATGATGAAAGAACCCCAGGTGGTCTAAATTTCCGGAGCCCTCCACTACGGCGTCTCTCATAATCATATAGTGGTTTTGGGACGTTAAACCCCACATATCAATCAATCAATCTATAATTTCTTGTTTACGTTTTATATCGAAAGTAAAAATCAACTCTCTACCCACTCCCTCTGTTCCCTTGAGCAGAGCTCTCTCAGCTGCGTAGCGGCTTTTGCTATACAAAGGAGTGAAAGGTTGGTTGCATGGTGTCCGTCTTGTCTTGTCATGGCTGCTGCGGCTTGTGAAGGGACCAGCGCCTTCAAATACGTTGCAACAACACGACTTTATGTAAAGGAGCAAGATGGCAAGTTGGGCCAGTTGTATTACGTTTATAATTGAAATTTAGTGCACTTCAACAAAATTTTCATTTGTGTACAGGGACTTATGTACATATTTACAAGACCCGTCACCATTGGAACCGTCGCATGTTGCCTCGGCAAAGCCGATAGCGCAGAGCATTGTTTGCTGCGACCAGAACGACCGTGAGGGAACGGGAGCCATGTTTTAACCTCTCAGTTGCCGCTCCCGATTCTCCTCACGGCCAACCAAAGCAATTCAGTCCGTTTATTGGACAGACTAAACAATTGTTGCTGTCCTTTCCTCGGCTCTCTTATTCAAGCACTCGACCACTCACTCAGAGAGAGACGAAAGGACAAACCTTTACACGACCTTCCGCGAACTGTGCGAACACACACTGTGGTGGCGCCGTTTCGGCTGAGGGCCCATGCCACTACTGTGAGATGATCACTCTGTTCAGTGTGACAGCCGTCCGCGGACTCTAATCCAGATGGATGGATGTCGATAGACCTGATGCCCTCACGTCGCCCTCCAGCATTCCACTGACCGGGGCCCACCTAGCTGGTTGTTAAAAGCGGCGACTGACCATGGTCTTCTTACCAGAACAAGCGTCCTGCCGCCGGAATTATCGTCTCCAGAAAATCGGCTCTTTGGGCAGCGCTCCCTTTTGCGAAAAAGAAGACTCACCCCCCTGGCCTGCGATGCCAGACCCTACATCGACTGAAATGTTAACTTGAAGTTTTTGCATCCAAATATACTACTGGACTGACTAAGAATGACTTTCCCGTAATAGGGTGACAAGAATAAAATGTCAGGATGTAACGTAAATATCTCATCATCATAAGATGGTTCTGGTACCTTTTCCTCGTTGGGCTCAACCACAAATCTTAACAGATGTTAACTGGGTGGTTCAATGTTTAGGGTAAACCTGTGAACTGACAAACATTGGAAATTTAGACTTAGCAAAAAACTTTGCATAAGTAAAATTTGTGGACGAGCAATAGGCCAGGCTATTAGATAAGATTTATTGCATAGCGTAACTTTCATGCGGCGAGTTTTTTTTCTTCTTCTTTTGCGTCCTCGCTGCAATGTGGAGATGGCGTGACCAGTACTCAGGATGTGTACGGCAGGCTCGCTGAGCTAGCAGTTGTTCCAAATATCATTTATTGAAGCTGTGTAGAGGAATGCAGTCAAAGAGAACGCACGCACTTTGCACGACGTCTTTAGCAATCCAGGGGCGCCTGAATTGAATTTATAAGTATAAAACTCCGCCATAGAGTCTCTTCGTGACCGGCTCATCATTGTCCTAAAGTTGTCTTGGAGGGCGGGCCTGCAGCTTTAAGTTAGCATATTGTCACGAGGTTGTGGCACCTCCACCAGATGTCACGAGGTTGTGACACACGCAGCACTTGAGAGGAAGCACGCAGGAGTCAAGATGTCACGAGGTTGTGACACACGCAGCACTTGAGAGGAAGCACGCAGGAGTCAGGGCGGTGTCAGGCGAACTGTTTATTGGGCGAACTTGTGCCCAGCAAAACAAGGCCAAACACAACTCACAGCAACAGCGGCGTGAACAGTTGTCGGCCGACGGAAAAAAAGACTGCCCAGTGGCGCACTGCGCCGGCTTTTATACACGCGTCGTGACGCGTTCCAGAGTGGCATACAAGATAAACGCGGCCTGCGTTGCGCTTAACAGATACACGCGTCATAACGCGTTCCAGAGTGGCATACAAGATAAACGCGGCCTGCGTTGCGCTTAACAGAAAGTGATAGCGGCTTTCTTTGTAAACCAAAAGAACCGCACGTGTCAATATATATTCGCTGTTTGACCGGAAGTATGTCCATTAGATTCCCGCACTATTGCCGGCTACGACTGCCGCTGTTTCAGAACACATGTGCGATGGCTTCGAATTCATCGGAATGAAGTAGCAGAAAGCGCGCGTGAGAGGCGGCCCAGGAGGGGCGGCGTCAGATTATCTCAGTATCACTTCCCGGTGCCCCGCTACTGCTCTCGTCAGGCATGGCGCGGTCGCCTTGGTGCGCTGGTCTTGATGGCCTCTTGGCGACGTGCACGAACGTGTCTTCGTGCAGCATGATTCCTCCAAAAAACTTTACTGCCCCGAATGTCAGCTGGAATACGGGGTCATGCTGCAGCAACCTGTGAACCTTGTCTTGTTGACTTGGTCTCGGTAGGAGATGATGCTGTAAGCGTATATAAACGCCTCCAGCGTGCTCAGGGGAGTCACTCAGGGGGCGGAAGCTCAGCTCTATATTCTACGGATAATACAGTACACTGCCGAACGGAATACACGTGCTTCAGCGCTTTGCGGTAATGTGCCCTCTTGCTTTTTTTCGTGTGTTTAATGAAACAATTTGTAGTGCACACATGTGCATGACTGTGTCGTGACGGGTGCATGTGGGCGACATATTAATGTGTAGAATTATATGCATGAGTGTGCCAGGTAGATGACGTGCAATGTTCCCACCATAAGCCCCAGTACAGCGTTTCACTTGATGCGTTCCCGCCAAAAACACGCATACCAGCTAGTCACGTGACATGCCTACCCAAGTATAGCCATATATATTGCTACTAGTAAGCTTAGCATCACTTGCAATTGCGTAAATATGATCGAAACTTATATATAGGAAAACAATAGCTACTTCGTTATAGCTCCATACTTGCGTTGCTATTGCAAACAGCGCGCCTTTCGATTAAGAGGTCACTGCCAGGTAAGAATTTGGCTTTTAGCGATGTCACTATAGGCCTGTAGGTGATAATCCTTTCTGGTCCTCTAATAGTCTGACGATCTGATGCTGCTCAGTCTTTATCAGCCATGCCAAACACAACCAGGAGTGCGTTCATTCGTAAGGTCACATTTGGCTCACTAAGTTACACATCCAAGGCAGCAAATCACACTCTGCGAGTCGTGCGGGACAAAAATAGCTACATAGCTTTGGGCATCTGTTGACGCTTGTGTGTCATAATAAACAAAATCATTTCCTACGTTAAACTATATGCATTTGTGAAAAAATGTATTATACCTATATTTACGATGTAGGTAGCCGGAAAAGGTGTACGGCTTGTCTATATCCGGTACCTATCCCGCACTTTTTATGGGTATGTATATATATATTTTAATTTGGTAATTACTATTAGACTTAGCATTTTGTCCCTTCAATTTTTTTCTATTGAAACACTATTTATTTATTTATTTATTTATTTATTTATTATCAGATTGCTGACAATAACATAGCGCGCAATATTTTATTCATTTATTTATCGCTCTCTTTCATATGTTTACAATGCGGCTGCCACGGCCGTAATCTCATAGAGACAGCGTTGCTTGAGACCGTTCAATTTCATTTGCTGCATCATAACAGTGGTCAAAATTTACTGAGCTCTCAAACAAACGCCACCTCTGAATCTTTTCGTGGTTTTGGAAAGCTAATCTCTGATAATAACAATTACTGTTACAATACAAGTTCTTTACAATTGCTTCAGTATTAGCATTCAGCTGTTGCCCTTTTTTCATGAATGGTTTTATGCCATTACTCAAGAAATTATGATGGTCGTCGTTAAATTCTCATTTATTATCAACTAGCCCACCATTTTCGGGTTACTCTTAAATCACGCTTATCGAATTTCTTGTTTCCTGGCCAATGCCCCAGAGCGAGCGTAGGTCATGCCTTTAGACAATCATCATCATAATCATCCTCATCCTCACAGTCATCATCATCACACCGCTTCCGAATTTTTCTCTTTTTATTTTTGGAATGTTCACAGTGCACGAGGGCCGGTCCCCGCGCTCACGTGGATTTCTACGAGCGATCGTGAGCGAGGCACGTGAGCGAGGCATCGTTCTAAATCGAGGATCTCGAAACCATCGCTTTGAAACCCTGATTCGACATAACTAGCGGTGCTACCACATTGCGCAACCGGTATTTGGCAATGACCAAGCACCAAGAGCAGGTAACCATCCAGCTTGGAACGGCATGGGGCTCCAGGATCTATGATCAACTATCCATCATCATGATCGGCGACCTGTGCCACGGCTTGCTGAGACAGTGGTACTGCAGGCTTTATTGGACATCTTCGAGCTCCACTGCTGCCAGGGCCAGTATTTCCATTCGATTCTTGCTGCATTTCAACGAAAGATTCATTTTCTTCTTGACAACCATGGGGTGGCTTTTCCCAGTGCGTTGCGAGAACATGGAGCATGAAGTCACCTCGGACAAGCAGCTGGCTCCACTCGGCATCCCAGCAGAATTCCTGCTGCTACTCATGAGCGCTGCAAAGGCTGGGCCTTGAATGCCTACTGAAGTCTACATGTCCTCGTGCCACGTGACCCGTTTCAAGTACTCTTCCAAAGTGAAGAACGCCTACATGGCGGGTGCACGCAGCGACAACCTGATCGACATGACACGTCCGCGTTGTTTCAGTGGTTGAACCGAGCGCCGCTGCACTTCGCGGACATGCAAGTGACAGTGAATTGTGGGCGTGAAATCACCTTATGTAAGGACGATAGTATAGCCTATAAGGGTTATTTAGAATAAACGCTTATCAGCGTCGTGGGTTGCCTCTCATTTCGATTTTAAAGCATGTCGTGTGACTGGGTACATTGAAACCAGTGAGCCTTGGTACATTGAGACTAGGTACATAACGCCCTGTAGGTTTGAGTAAAACTTATACAGCCACATGCACGAGACGGACTTCCCAACTCTTCAGAGAAACTCGCACCGTAGCCAAGCATTCGCACCTCATGTAAATCCATGGATACGTTGGCGTATGGCTTCTATTGCTACGGGATTTTCGGCTTGCTACCGTGATTTCACAGCATTCATCAGTCCACCTGTTGCCGCTTCATTTTCAGGCGACAACTGGACAGTAGGGGACCTAGCACCCAATTTCTGTGGTGCATACTCGCTTATAACGATCACGTTTTTATTCTGGTTGGCCTCACTGGCACGTGTCTTTCTTGATAATTTGCACAGCTTTGAAATAATGAGCTCCTAAACCACATTTCACAATACGAAGAAGCAGGCGCTTTTTCTCTTTGAAACTACACTTGGGACAGCAGCAGTTTGTTCACCCAACGTCCGGATGTAAGTTGAGACTGGGTGTTAGGCAAATGCTTATTCTCATCAGTTCATTCCTATTGTGCCATTTCAATTTATGAGCATTATTTAGAGCTTCAAAGGGGCTTTTTTAGTAATTTTGTAGCGCCTATTTTTGCCTATTTTCACCGTGCATGCCTAAACTACACTCAGTATCCAAAACAGCCAATTTTCAGAATTGTTAGCTAAGTGAATACTATTAGAGCTCAAATACTGTTCTCTAGTGCAGCATGAGACCGTAATTGACATCACAGGGCAACATTGACATTTCTGAGTTCAATGAGGTTCAAACGAAGTGCTCTAGTTTCTCCGACGTCCTGTAAACAACACCTATCAGCAGTAAAGTGGGACGCGGCGGCAAACATAGCCCATATCGCTCCCATGGCGCGAGCTTTTCGAGGAAGAGGAGAGAAAAACACGCTGTTTCTGTCGCCCTTAATGGGAAAACATCTCAGCGTCTGCAGGGTAATCTGGAGAGAGGAGTAATAATTTATGATGCAGAGAAAAATGGTGTCCATGGCCGAGTACCGACTGACTGTAAAACATTTTTTGATAGATTGACGTGGAGGGTGACAAACACTACGCGGTTTCCCTCTTACACAAGCCAATTGGCTTCGACTGTGCCCTTTATTTAGATACTGGGTTTGTACCATTCCTCAAGGAATCATCATGACGATTATCATCAACGCTGTCATCGTAGTAGTTCTTCGAGTGACACGCCGCTTTCTCATGTTTACTTTTTTTCTCAACTGTTCACGGTGCACGAGCGCAGGTTATCCGTGTTCACGTGAACTACCACGAGCGATCGTGAGCGAGCCGTCATCCCCAATCGAGGATATCGAAACCTCCGCTAGAAAACGCTCATTCGACAGGACCAGCGGTGGTACTGTTGTGTTTTGGGTTTTCATTTTCGGTTTCGGATTGACATGTGAGGATGCCAGGGGGCGCCGCTCTAGCATCATTTCAACGGGACTGTAAAATAAAGGCAGTGTGTGTTAGGTAGCCGTGGAGTGCGGTTGTTGTGCTTTCTTTCGGCGCGTCGCGCCAACCCGCGTGTTCGGGCTGGTCGGTGTCTCCGCCGGCCGCGTACGTCTCCGGCGGCCGTCTTCTTCTTCTGCTTCGTCGGGACCAGCCAGCCCCAACACAGCAATGACGACGAGGATGGGATTCGAACCCACGCGGGCAAAGCCCGAGCGTCGCAAAGCCCTGCTGCTCAACGCGTTGGGCCCTGCCGGGTTAAAGCTCTTCTATACTTTGGAAGCCACCAACGCGTCGCTGACGCCAGCGTCGGGCGATGCCTTCAAGGATGCTGTTGCTCTTTTCGATGAGCATGTTAAAGATGTTTCGTGCGATTATTTCGCACGCGTGAAATTCCAAGATAGGCGACAATTGCTTGGTGAGCCAGTCGCCGAGTTCGTTACTTCTCTTCGAACGCTCGCCGCGTCGTGCGGCTTCGGCGCGCTCGAGGACGATCTGATCCACCATCAGCTTTTCATCGGGGTAGCCTCGCAAAACGTCCGCTGCTGCATGCTGCAAAAGGGCTCCTCGATTTTATTATCCGAAGCCCTCTCGATTGCGCGAGAAGACGAGCTTATTCGCTCCCAGTTGGAGCAATTCGCTCCGCATTCAGTGCAGCAACTTTCTGCTGCGGGGGGCCAAGGCGGCGGCTCTTCGTTTCACGGGACGCGTCAACATGGCGGCCTTTCGTCTCGGCGCGGCGGCCAACTTGGCGGCCCCTCTGCGTCACGGGGACAAGGAAGCCGACAATATGGCGACCCCATTCCGCCAAATTCTGGTTTTCAGGAACAGCACCGAGCTCCTAATTCGCGTTCGCAATTTTCTTCTCCAAGCGCAACCGCACATTGCTTTCGTTGTGGACCGGCTCGGCATGGTGACATCTGGAATGCTTCGCGCCTTGTTATTTTTCATACGCATTCGCCTTCAACACCTAAAAGTTTTCCTCATCACGTTCCGTCCACGCCTTTCAACTACGCATCAGATTATTACCTGTGGCCTCCATGTACAGGCATTTCTTCTTCAAGGGGGGAGGAGTTACCAGGCGGTGTCGCTGGTTCAAGTACACCAAGTCATACGGCTCACTTCGAACCTTCAGATACGGCTGAGACCGTTGAACCTGAGTCCAGTTCGCAAAATTCTTCCGAAGCTCATGCTGCGAGCTCTGATGAGACCCCAAATTTTAACGCTCGTTCAGAGCCTTCACAATCTTCCACTCAAGGTGCAGAGACACCTGATGCTACACTCAAAAGGGCCCGCCCTAAGCGGAAGCGGCAGAAGCCGCGTCGGTTCGAAGACTACGTGACGTAGAACTCTTGTTCCGAACAGTTGTGTACATTTTTTTTGTTTGTCAGTGCATTTTCAGGAGTTGTGGTGTGTGTGAGTTCGGTGTGCCGTGTTCTGAATTTTCATATGTTCTAATGTACATACCTTGTAAAATATGTTGTTATCGAGCATGTATAAATATAAACAGTGTATAGGTCTGTTTTTTTTCGAGGAGGGGATGATTGTTGTGTTTTCGGTTTTCAGTTTCGGTTTCGGATTGACATGTGAGGATGCCAGGGGGCGCTGCTCTAGCGTCATTTCAAGGGGAATGTAAAATAAAGGCAGTGTGTGTTAGGTAGCCGTGTAGTGCGGTTGTTGTGCTTTCTTTCGGCGCGTCGCGCCAACCCGCGTGTTCGGGCTGGTCGGTGTCCCCGCCGGCCGCGTACGTCTCCGGCGGCTGTCTTCTTCTTCTGCTTCGTCGGGACCAGCCAGCCCCAACACAGCAGGTACCACATTGCGCAACCAGTCTTTGGCGATCACCAACCACCAAGAGCGGATGGCCACCCAACTTGGACCTGCACCGGGTGAAAGCCACGTTCAAGATCGGCGCCATCTGCTGCGTCTTCTTGGGCCAGCGTAAATGCAGCCTTCGATGAACCTCCTGGAGCACCACTGCGGCCAGGGCCAGTACTTCCATTCGATCTGAGCTGCATTCCGGGCAACATTTGACTTTCTTCTTCACAACCATAGGGTGGCTTTTCTCAGCGTGTCGCAAGAACACCGAGCCCGATGAGACCTCGGGCTAGCAGCTGGCTCCACTCGCCATCACTGCAGCATGACTGATACAACTTATGAGTTCTGGGAAGGCGGTACCTTGAATTCCTTTTGATGTCCGCATGTCTGCGTGCTGCGTCACCCGGTTCAAGGAGTTGTACACAGCGAAGAACACCTGCATGATGGGGTCGCGCAGCCACAACTCCACCGACACGACGCGCCCGCGAGGTTTGAGTGGTTTAAACGAGGGCCACTGCACTTCACGGACATGAAAGTGACAATGAATTGCGGGCGTGGAACCACTGGATGTTTGGACGACAGTATAGCCTATAAGGATTATTTCAAATGAACGCCTGTAGCGCCATCATCACCATCATCACTTCTTCATCTACGCGCCGCGCCTCTCGCGCTGCTGATGCTAGCTCGAGCTGCGCGAGGATAAGAACGAGCTGACAAGCCTGGCTTGGCGGACGTTGGTAGCCGACGTGGCTCCGCTTCAGGCCTGAAATAAAGTGGTGAGATCTGCACGGCCCCATCGGCCGCCTTCGACGTCATCTCACGTCTCTCTTCTCTCGTCGCTACATTGGTGACCCGGAGAACACGCCCTTCGCCGAGCGGCCCGCTGCCATGTTCCCGCAACTCTGCCCGCCAGTGCCGCCGTTCCAATCGACCTACCCCAAGGTATGGTTCATGCAGCTCGATGCCGTTCTGGCTTTGAATTGCGTCACGGACCAGCCGCTGATGCACGCCATTCTTCAAGACGCCCTTCCGGTAGAGTTGCGTCATCTCTCTGGCACTTCAACCTCCAGCCAGCAGCCTTACGATGACCTCTGCTCAGCGGTGCTTGCCAGACATGGTCTCACCTACCACCCGCTGCCGTTCACCCGCGACTTACAGGTTTCGTCTGCGTCGCAGCGTGCGGTACCCTCCGGCCCGAAAGTCTTCACTGACCGGGACCTAACTTCCCCGACAACGTCTCCCTCCACCTTGGGTCCGGCCACTAGCGCAGTGAGTCTCGCACCCGGTCACAGATCCGATGAGGTTCTTGAAGTCGTTCCTGCTGCCGACAACCTGTCCACCTCAGCTGAGGTTGAGGCCGCCAGCCATCAACCACGGCCAGGCTTCCAAGACGCTGCGACTGTGACTGATGCGCTTGAGGACGACGTGCCCGGTCCGCTTCGGACAGGGCTCACCGGGCATGCAGCGCCTACGGTGGGGCAGTCTGGGGGGTGTTGGCTGGAGGCGGCCATCAATTGTGCAGACCTGCACGCCGGCCCTCGTGCGCGGACAGCCGGAGGTCATTGCACGAGCACAGGTGTCCCGTCCAGTGCTCCGGGCGAGCCCACGCTGGCTGGGTTCCACAACCGCCATTCCCCGGAGCCTTTGCCTCCTGGACGGCAACGGCCAGACGTGTGTCCACAACGCCAGCTCGTGTGTCACAACTGCGACGGCGCTCATGCCTCATGCGTGTCTGCCACCCGTTGCCCTACGTCGGCGACGACGGCGTGCTTGGCGTCACACATTGCGGCAACTTTTGGGCCGCCCTGCTGCGCGGCCACGGGTTGCGGTCACGGCCCTGAAGACGGCGCAGGCGCCTACTCGGCCTGTCCGACGCGGTGTCCCACCACTGGTCGTGTGCCCGACTGCCTACCGCGCACTTGGTGGTATTGTTGGGACACGTTCCTGCAAGCGTCGGCACGTCTGTCTATGCCGGCACGTCAGACGCCGCTCGACTTTGAGGTCTGTGTTGCGTCGACCCCAACGTCATGGCCCGCACTGCCGGCCCTCTGCCGACGTTGGCAGCATGACCTCGCGACACACGGTCCACTCTCGGCCTATCCGGCCAGGTCATCGTGAGACCCGCTTGTCGGCTACCACAGCGACCCGGCACTTCCTCCTTCGTCCCTTGCGCTTCTCCCAGAGTCGCCCACCGGAGACACAATGCCTACTGATGGCCCATAAACGTTGACAACCTGGACTGGCCAAATGAACACTTTATGGATTGCCGTTCATGTATATGGCATTTGTCACTCTCTTTTTCACATGCCTTCAAATCGCGCAAAGCGCTAGGGAGAGAGCCATGTAGCGCCATCATCACCATCATCATTCCTTCATCACCGTGCCGCGCCTCTCGCGCTGCTGATGATAGCTCGAGCTGCGCGAGGATAAGAACGAGCTGACACGCCTGGCTTGGCGGACGTTGGTAGCCGACATGGCTCCGCTTCAGGCCTGGAATAAAGTGGCGAGATCGGCACGGCCCCATCGGCCGCCTTCGACGTCATCTCACGTCTCTCTTCTCTCGTCGCTACACGCCTATTAGCGTCATGCGTTCGCCCTCACCTACCTCACCAAACGCACCGTGAAACTAGGTACACTGTGACCATAGAAGCAAAATCGTGTTGCATGTTTCACACGTTTAGTTGAAAGCTGTGTTACGATACTTGACGTTTGCGTTGCACTGTTTGCTGGAATTTATTATAGCTATATAGCTATAACGAACTGGCGACGCTAGAGAAAGCCGAGAAGGTCACCGACACGAAATGGATTCCCAAACGCCAGGGACTAATTCGCGCTGTAACCAATCGCACGCACCCATGATATATATGTCCGGACGGGTCGTCGTTGGTGTATCAGCCTTCCATCGTTTCGGGGTTTTTGGTTCGCCAACATCGCTTCCCGCTCATTTGTTTGTTTGTTTGTTTGTTTGTATCCTCTAATCCATGGCTCGTACCCACTCTGGCGGATTGGCCAAGAGATCATATAGTCTCATATGGACGATAACTGCATTATTGCTTACAACAAAAAAAGGGGGGGGGTGGGGGAGTTGTATAGTGAAGACAGTATGTTAAAAAAAGGAAGAAACCAAAGATTTCGATAGTGAATAAAAAGAATCATCAACAAAGTAGACACTAATAGCTACAACTTGATTTTGGGAGCCGACTAGACAGCTGGTTTTGTCAAACCCGAATATTTTGTTATGTCATGGATTTATCCAGAATTGAAAATTACTTTTCGACCCGTTTTTTTGAGTATCTGTTAACGTGGGCTTTATGTTAAAAACGTTTAGAGTCTTGAATAAAATACACACCGCATCGAATGCATCTCTGTGGCAATTTCCCAAAACAGAGGCACCAAAACTTTTTTGTTTCTAAATTTAAACCTAGGTTCGCAAATGGAATATCTAAAAGTCGTTTCCTAATTAATGCATAGTTACGACATGAGCCAAAATAATGTTGAATAGTTTCTGATTCTTCGCAGAACGGACAAAGGGGGGAAAATGTCAGACCAGCTCTGTGTAAACAAAAATTTCATGGGGGGACACGGCGCCGGAATCTGGAGATTATAGTTTCAAGTTTCTTTGACGTACTCCACTAGGCTTTCCATGGAAGTTTTAGGTGCTGATAATCTGTCCATTGTGTGATATTTTCTAAACTATCTGTAAAAATAGGGAATTTACTATAACTAACCCTTGATAAGTATTCCACCTCGGGAAATACTGAAATTACTGGTCCATCGAGCGATGCTCGTGCCAAAGCATCTGCCAATTCATTTAATTGTAATCCGCAGTGACCTGGGACCCACACTAATTTGAGGAGTTTTAAATGCGGCGGTGCTAATGTGTGGAACGCTGCTAGGGCACGAGATTGTTCAGAGGTTGTCAGAGCTGCACACACCGAAAGTGAGTCTGTTAGGATGATTGCACTGGTCTCGGTCGTAGAAATTTTACGAAGAGCTAAAATAATAGCTACTAGCTCGGCTTCAAATATAGGAGTGAAATCTGGAAGCCTTACTTAAAAAGACCAGCCGAAGAAATCAGACGCAATTCCTACGCCTGCCTTTTCATTGTTGACAGAACCATCTGTAGCTATTACATTTTTTGTTTCTGCAAGTACCAAGTAATCGTTTAATGTATTGGTCAAAAATCTAAGAGATTGCAACTTGGCTTGTGGGGAGAAGATTTCATCGTACTCTATTCTAAAGTTCATGGTTGAGGAATTAGTTTCAATTACTGTTCTAATGTCTACATTTATGCAATCCAGTTTCTTTTTAACAAAAGTTATCTGAGGGGTATGAAATCGAGGCCAATGTGCAAGAAAGAAAGAGTCAGGGTCGCTGATAAATGCGTACTCTGATCTTCGCGCCGGTAAACTGTAGAACTTTAGGAAGGTTTGAACCGTTAAAATGCGGAATCGACAAAGGAGTGTTGGCAATCGTGCTTCTTGATACAATACATTATTCGCCACGAACCTGGCAAGTCCCGGGCATATTCGCAGGGCTTCTCGCTCTAACATTACTAGCGGTTTAATTTTATAACCAGCGGCCCCCGAGAATAATACACACCCAAATTCCAATATTGGTCGCACATACATTTTATATATCATTAACATCGTGTGTCTGCGCAGCCCGTATTTTCTGTTGCTTAACCTGCTTAATAAACCTAACGCCCGTTGTGCCTTTGCTGTTATATATTCAGTGTATGGGCTTCAATTAAGCTTTTCATTAAAAATCATTCTTAAGTACTTGACTGAATCAACTTGTGGAATAGGTTCCCGATTATACAATACAGAAATTGAAACTGTATCTGCTATAGGAAACACCAAGAGCGCACTTTTACTAATGTTCAATGACAATAAAATAGATTTCAACATAATTTCTAGTGTATTAATATATCTTTGCAGTTTTTGATGTAGTGAGTACATGTCGCTCTCTGCAGCGAAGAATGCGATATCATCTGCATAAATGTAGACACTGACATCCTGAACAATTGGAATAGAGCTCATCAGTATATTGAATAATGCTGGAGATAGGACGGACCCTTGGGGAACACCACGTTTTTGTTTGAATTTTTGCGAACAGCCATCCTTCACGCAATACAATTCCCTTGATTTTAGGAATTCTGCTATCCACTCAGTAATATACTAAGGAAACTTTAGATTCTGCAAGGTGGTCAGTAGAATAGAGTGCTCGACACCGTCGTACGCTTTAGCTATGTCGAGAGTTACTAATGCGGCGTACTGTTTCCTTATACGAGCAAGCTGTATTCGACTCTCTAAATCCGCATGGGCGCACCAAATTGAGCATTCACAACGAAAACCAATTTGATTTGGCTTTAATATGACCTTATTCGTCAGCCAGGAGTTTATTCGGCCCTTTAGAACCCTCTCTATGAGTTTCAACATGTTCAAAGTTAGCGAGATGGGTCTGATATTTTCTATGGTAAAACCTAATCCTTGCTTTTTTATTAATGGGATTACCTTAGATATTTTCCTGTCATACGGTATCCAGGCATTCTTTAAAGAGTAGTTTATAAGATTGAGGACTTCGCCGGGTGATAGCTTGAATAAAATTTATCATTAGAACTGTGATTCCATCTAGACCAGGAGCTGACGATGGTAGATCTCGAATGACTTTTGATACTTCGACAGCGTTACGTTTTCGAAGTCAGTGCTTATGCTAGACTTTTGTCAGTTTAAAGCCATCATTGAAGAAAATCTATTTTCTAGACCTTTGCCAATTGACTCTAAAGATTTCTTCGTTTCTTCCAATGATAGTTTTTAATAATCAGTATTTAATGTAGACGGAAGGATTTTGCGAGATTGCATATACTGAAATAAAGGTTTCTTATTTTTGGATTTCGAGAGAAAAATCGAAATGTCTTTTATCGTATTCTTCTTTAGCTTGGGCCACCGTGTGTTTAAATACAGCGGCAAGAAATTTATAATCTGACCAGTTCTTAGGGGACTGATTATGTATTAGCTTCTTCCAAGCTGCCTGTCTTCGTGTGTGATCTTGTGAACAGTTGGAATTCCACCAGGGGCTATTGGGTTACCTCTTCGCCGATTTAACAGCAAATTCAGCGTTTTTGTATGCCCTTTTGATTACTGCGCTTGTTTTCATAGCTTTAGTGTCATTTCCATCCTGAGAAGGAGCGTCTAAAGCAGTTTTTAAGTCGTGTTGAAATTTTTCATAATTTATATAGGTTCAGGCATGGAAGCATGACGGTTTGACGAGACAAGCGATCTCGAACATTATTGGAAAGTGGTCACTGTTGGAGGCGCAATCAAGGGCAGTCCACGATGTACTAGCAATATCCGAGCTTACAAAGCTTAAATCTAGGGCGGAGCGTGAATGACCTCGAATAAATGTGGGAGTTCTAGCGCAGAGGCACAATAAGTTGTTGTCTACCGACCAGTCCCGCAACCATTGTCCACACTGATGTGTTCTAAAACCCCAGCAGGTATGGTGAGAGTTGAAGTCACCAACTATACTTTTTTCTTTACTGCCTGAATTAGCAGCCATATCTAAGAGTCTCGTGTCTTGAACGCCTACAGGAAAGTAGACGTTTATTAGCGAGAAAGGCAAGTATCCTGGCAAGGTAATATCTAACGCGAAAATTTCGCATTCAGAAGGCATACATTTGTATGAGTTTTTGACTTTTAAACTAGTTTTATTGTTTATAAAGAAAGCTAAACCTCCACCTTTGGATGGACGGTCTAGACGAAAGGTTTGGAAGTTGGGTAGGTGAAATACATGATGTGTGGATAGCCAAGTTTCTTGTAATGCAATAATAGCCGGATCGAATTTGGAAGACAGGTATACCAGATCTGTTATGGCTGAGTGAAGAGATCGGCAATTCCAATGTATAATTTTAAGAGACCCTATGATTTCGTTAAAATGGTTTCGGCAATCACCTTATCTAAAATAAGTTCTTTTAGAAAATTGGTTTTTGAAACGTTGTCTTTCTGGTATTTCTTGCTTTTTACATGTTTCGACGAGCTAGTTTTTTTCGATGCAGGGGATCTAGAACGCTTTAGGTATTTGAGATCTATGTCCATATCTTGTGTGTCCTGAGCAGCTTCCTGTGCACCCTCGCTTTGCCTCGGAACGCCTTCTCCAGAGGGCTCTACAGACTGTGCATCTGGTGGAGTTATCTCAGATTCTGCCTCACTTGTCGGGTGTGTAGACTCAGCATTTTTTACAGCCGTACTTATATCTATCTGTGCTCCATAGACTTGTGCGATTTGGTTATTCACAATGTGCGACAGCGACTCCCATAGGGTGGTAGCAAGGCGTTGCATAGCCTTATCCACAGCCTTCTGGATCATGTCCGCAATTGATAGGGAAAAGGATGCTTCCATTGCTATGTTATGGCGGGCAGCTGCTCCGGCATATCCTTGAGTTCGCGCTTGGATTTCAGCAATGGCATCCTTTCGGGAGCATCGCCTTCTGTCTACGATTTCGAGGATTTGGATTTCACGTGCCTTGGCTGAGCAGTTTGGGTTATCAGCGCAGTGTGCTCCATGGCAAAGACAGCACTTTTCTTCATTACTTTTACAGTCGTTTGAGTTGTGCGTCTCACCACAATTTCTGCATCTAGGTACTGACCTGCACCCTTTCACTGTGTGCCCATAACGCCAACACTTAATACACTGTAGGGGACGAGGTGATAGTGGCTCCTCTCTGTATATTAAAGGCCACGCTTTGATTTTGGTTGGGCGAGTCGACCCGGCAAATGTAGCAATCACGGACTCCGTTGGGACCTTGTTCTTGTCCACAACTCGACTACATCTATAGATAGCTATCACACCTGCTTCTGAAAACGTATCTAATATCTCAGTTGGGGTCAAATTGACATCGACACCCTGAACGAGGGCTTTGACGCAAGCTGGGTGAGGTGGAATGAATGCGCTCACCGGGTTGGTAGCGAATACCGAGCATTTTAGAAGGTCTCGAACACAGAGCTGGTCAGACGAGAAGCAAAGAATGCCACCCTTGCCGAACTGCCTGACCTCTGTGATGCTTTGGTAGTGAGCTGTAGGGGCTCTCAACTCCGTCTGAATCGTTTTTGAATTCTTCATCCGTATGATACCATCGTTGCTTGGGACCAATGCCACAGGAACGGATGAGATGCCATTGCGTGAAAACAAGTTCACTGGCAATTCCTGCGAAGGAAGAGAAGCAGACCAGAGGAAAGCCCCTGGTGCGGGTGAGGAAAACGGCATCTGCCTGGTCGTACTATCTGAAAATACACTCGCTAATCAATTAGGACACTATAAAAACGCTTACAAAAAAAGAATAAACAAAATCAATCACAACAACTGAATTCTTGGCCAAACCCTCAGAGCCGGAAAACGTCAGTCGCTGATCGAAAGCTCGAGCGAGTGACAGGCGATAGAACATCTGCGCTGCGCGTAGACGCTTGTTTGTTCTTGTTCATCTATTTGTTTGTTATTGTAGGGCGCACCCACTGTTGGCGACTTACCAAGAAAAGATTGTTTTTTATTAGGCAGTATAAAAGTTTCAAATAACACAGGTCATACATGTAAAAATCACAGAATACAAAAGAAATTATAGCATTCAATCCGATATACACGTCTAATGAAAACAAATTAATCGAAAATAGCTCTCTGTCTTTTCAGGCTATCCTTTGTCTCTTTGAGTTTTAGTGAATAATTGGTGAGTAGTGGGGCTTATCGAGTTTCTTTAGTTGGATATACCAAATTAGGTCGAGGACACTTTTACTGTAGGCCATATTGCCGCATACCCTTTTTCTGGTAATGCACACAGATGAGGGCTAGCTCAAACAGCTTCGCTGCTAAAGAAACATACAGTAGTGCTACTTGCACCCTTGGCTTTCGTGCTCAGCATTGTCGTGGAGAAATGATGTCAAGTATTAAACACGCGGGATGTGTTCATCATTTTTCTTCAATATAGCCGTACAGCTATAGCACCAATTCTATAAAAGAAAAGTTCACACGTTACGAAGAGCTCTATTTGATGATCCGAAGAAGTGCCATCTTTTAGGGCGACACCGTGGCCTGCTTCCACGTGGGGACAGTTGAACCTGGCCTAACCGCGGCATCACAGGCTCTCGTGATATTAGTAATTTTAAGATCCAACCCCTTATGAACTTGCCTTATGTTTGTTCTCATATCCAGTTTTGGTTGCCTTAAAAGTCACTGATTTCTGTTTGCAATTGCACATACTATTTCGAACACCCTCCTGGATTTCTTGCACCTGGTCTTACAGCTACATTCTCTAATGTGGCCGTGGTGCTCTACAATTACAATTTGGACTTTCGATCAAGAAGCTCACATTACAGCGATTGCTTGTTTTATTTTGTTGATTACGTAGCGAAATAGTAAGTAAATACTTCATTATACTTTGCTGCTTCTTTTGTTTTCTCGATAATTTTGTACACTGTTCTGACCATTATTCGATGCATGATATAGATTTCTTGGTGTTGTGGCGCTGAACGAAATTGACGGCAGACTAACTCCAGGGAAAACCCAACAAATATCGCACAAGCTTTAAACTACCTATTGTCCGCACAATCTGGAAGCGGCAGGGAATAGGGAATTCCGGGCGTTCTTTTACTCCCACAAATGTTTTACGAGAAGAGCTAATTTCGCAGAGATTTTGGCATTGATGTAACCTCCTTGGTTTTAGCAAGGTTTTAGCGGGACGACTCAGTGCTCTGGGATAGTTGAGTACGATGTACTCGAAATCGTTAAACATTTTTTAAAACACAAATTTCTTCTATGAGCTTTAACAAATCGCTCACGGCACGGCTATTACCTATTTACACGACTTCTGTATGGCCACCGAATATGTAGCTTAATGACGTCAACCACTCAACCAGTGGCCGGGAACAATGACACATCTGTTTCCGTCAACCAAACCTTCCGAAGAAAAAAAAACAGACTTTTGCCTTGGTAAAATAATTATCAGATTGCTTTTCAACTGCCTCGAAGGTCCAGCGCACGCCAATTAAGAAACACAGAATTATAGCGCACGACTCCATGAGGCCTATATGCCAGTATCTATATCGAGTGTCACAAAAAGAACGGGAAATTCTCAAGTACCTTGTGGAGAAGATGCTTTCGGATGATGTCATCCAGCCTTCAAATAGTTCATGAGCACTCCCGTAGCACTCGTTAAAAAAAAGACCAGACACTTCAATTTTGTGCCGACTACCAAAAACACAACGGTGTAATAAACGAGATGTCTACCCCCTGCTACGTATTGACGTATTGACGATACACTAGATCGCTGCAATGCGCAAAGTTTTTCTCCTTCTTGCATCTGAAGAGCCGGTATTGGAAAACAGAGGTCGACGAGCGGGACCAGGACAAAACGACATTCGTAACACCAGACGGCCTCTATGAATTCAAAGCACTTCCATTCGGCCTCTGTTCCGCGCCAGAGACGTTCCAGCGAATGAGGTACACTGTCCTCGCAGGATATAAATTGAAGTCATGCCTAGTGTATTTGGATGACGTGATGGTATTCTCTGTAACGTTTCACTAACATCTATAGTGACTACGCACAGTATTGGAAGTCATCCAGTCTGCAAACTTGAAAATTAAACCCGAAAAATGCCATTTCGGCTTCGAAAAGCTGCGAATCCTTGGACCTGTCATTAGTTGTAACGGCGTTCGTCCGGATCCCGAAAAGACAGCCGATGTTCAGAGGTTCCCGAAACCCAGAGACAACAAGTCAGTGCATAAAGTTTTGGGTTTGTGGAAAACTTCTTAAATATAGCGGAGCCTCTTACACCACTAACAAAAGTAGACGTGCCGTTCACATGGGGGAATGAACAACGGAAAACTTTGGATGAATTAGGAAAAAGGCTACAGGGGTTACAATACTTGCCCATTTTGATGAGACAGCCGACACTGAAGTTCATGCTGATGCCAGCAATGTGGGCCTCAGCGCCATCCTGGTCCAATGGCAAATTGGTCAAGAGAGAGTGTTAGCCTATGCCAGCCGCAAACTCTGAAAAGCTGAGACAAACAACACTGCGACTGAAAAAGAGCGCCTTGCAGTCATCTGGGCAATAAACAAGTTTCAACCCTATCTCAATAGGATACTGTTCAGAGCTGTCAGTAACCATCATGCTCTATGTTGGCTGGCAAATCTCAAGAATCCGTCAGGTCGACTAGCAAGATGGAGCCTTAGGCTGCAGGAGTATGACATTACTGTCATATACAAATCTGGAAAAAAACACAGCGATGCCTACCACCTTTCATGCTTCCCGTCGATCCAAGTGTATCTGAATGAAAGACTTTCCGTTTCTAGGCATTGTCGATGCATCCAAAATCACTCAACATCAACGAGATAACCCCGATTTGCTGGCGCTTATACAACACCTGCAGGGTCTCGACGTAGAAGTCCCTCGCATATGCTCCAGAGGACTCTCCACGTTCTGTCTTCGAGGAAGTGTCCTTTACAGGAGGAACTTCGAAAGTAACGGTGGAACAATTTTACTAGTAGTAATTACAGCCATGCGAGAGGAAATTCTACGGGCATGTCACGACGAGCCAACATCTGGACACATGAGTGCGAACCGACGATTCGCCAGGATTTCCCTGAAGTGCCATTGGTCCAAGTTGCTCGCATCAGTGTCGCGTTATGTGAACTCTTGTCACTCCACCCGTAAAACAAGCCAGCCTTCTCCAGGCAATAGACCCTCCCGATGCCCCATCCAACAAGAGACATGGACTTCTTAGGACCTTTACCGACATCGCGTGCAGGCTACTAGAAGTGGGTAGTCGTAACCACAGACTACCTTACCCGTTATGCTGAGACTGACTCTCAGTAACGTACAACAGCTGCAGAAGTTGCCAAATTCTTTGTGAGCCACATAGTCCTCAGGTGAGGTGCACCCATCATCGTTATTACGGATCGAGCAGCGCAACTACGGAAGACCCAGTGAAATGCCTGATACGAATGACAAATACCGGTCACCGAAGAACAACGGCGTATCACCCTCAGTCAAATGGCTTAACCGAACGCCTCAACAAAACTCTCACTGCAACCTATCAATGTATGTCGATGTTGAATATAAACAGCGGGATTATATAATACACCTCATAACATTCGAATATAATACAGCCGTTCAAGAAATAATATGCGTTGCCCATTTCATACTAGTATTCGGCTGAACAGTAACCACCCCACTGGACGCACATGTTACCACTACGGGACAAAAGCAGCTATACTCCTGACTTAGAGGTCTTCTTGGATAGAGCCGAAGAAGCACGACAAATGGCAAGGCACTGAACACGCTTCCTACAGTGCGTCGGTTCTAGTCGGTACAACAAGCGACGCAGTGATACACTTTGACAGCCTAGTTAAAAAGTGTGGATATGGATCCAGGTGCGCCGCTACGGACTCTCTGAAAAGCTTCTTTGCCTATACTACGGCCCTTACGAAGTATTTCAGCGTATCAGCGATGTATATTATTGAAGTCAGATCCGCTGCACACAAGAGCCCAAGACGCCGCAATCCCGTAGTACACGTGTACCGTAGTGGTACACGTATACACGGTGACAACGTTTTGCGGCAGCGCAACCAAGGCTACGAAGCTGAAGCACGATCTTTCTTATTCAGCTTCTGCATGTAGTCCCCGAACGCTTAATTTGGTGTGCTGCGTAGCATAACAGAGAATATAAAAAAATTGGCAGTACCAACTTACTGGGGGAATCGATGATAGTCGCAGCTCGAATGAGAACTGTTTATATGTAACTTTAAAATCAGCACAACGTTACGAGGTGGAGGTAAATGATGCCTTACGTGACTTCTGTGTCAAGATTTGATGTTTCGATGTGGCGTTTACCTTGGTCTTCTATTCACATCACGTGCTACCAAGTTTAGTAAGTGTGGAGCTAGCGAAACGACTGCGAGCATACTATGAGCGTATTTTGTCAAGTTCTTACATGACAGGCGTGTCAGCATTGTCATGTTTGACACAGTCATATACTTCGTCATCCATTGACGTCAAGTGACACCAAATTTTGTATATGTGGACCCGGCAAAATGGTCGCGAGCGCATCAGAAAGAGCCCAATATACTCCAATTTAGCGTTGACGGTCGCATCCTGGGCACAGCGACTCTACGTTAGTAAAACGCGAGCACTCTATAGTCTGGCGCGACCGGCGCGACCAGCGTCCGTTGGCGCGGCCTGGCGGCAACCGGCGCGAAATTTGACATGCTGCTTTCCGCGCCAATGCGTTGCTCAGACAACACTGAGCCTCCCCTTTTTCGTGACGGAGGGATGCCGAACGTGTTGGAACGCGCATGCGTCACAGCAACACAGCGCGACGGCGCCTGCGAGTATATGGGGGGACCGGCACCTGGCGTGGCAACGCCGGCAAGGCACGACTAAATGAACGCCGGGGAACACGCGCACCGCGTCACGTCTAAACGTAATGACACCTTGACTGTGGGTTGTAGTCATGGTCTCACACGACACACATCTCATGATTATCATCTTTTCACCAGTCGCATACCCTCTTCATTCATTGGCGTCACGTAATACCAAATAGGTATATGTGAACCTTGGGGAAAGGCCACGAGCGCATCATCAGTGTCACATCCTGTCATGTTCTTAGATGATACGCATGTCGTGATTATCACGTTTGGATGTGTCTTCTATCTCTGTCGTCCTTTCGCGTTGCGTAATACCGAGCTTGGCACATGTTATGCCAGCGAAACGGCGACGAGCGCATCATGAGCGTGGCAAGTACTGATGTTGTTACATGAAATGAATCTGATGTTTATTATGTTTGCGCCAGTATCATACTTTCGTCATACATTCACGTCCCGTAATACCAAATTTGCTATAAGTGAAGCTAGCGAGGCGGCCGCCAGCGCATCATGAGTGTGGCATGTGCACATGTTGTTACATGACACGCCTCTCATTATTATCATGTTTGCACCAGCCACACACCTTCGTCATCCGTTCACGTACTGTATTACCAGTTTTGGTATATGTGACGCTAGTGTAACGGCCGCAAGTGCATAATGACCGTTTAATGTAGTCATATTACTACATTATACGCAAGCCATGATTTCCATGTTAGGGTCTGTCGCTTGTGTTCGCCATGCAATCATGCCATACCATGCCAGTTTTACAACATGCCCAGTGAGCGAAACCACCGCAAGAGCTGTAGAACTATTCATGGTAAATAATGACATTCATGATATACATGTAATATTTCTATGTTATGACTAGTCAAAATGTTTTCATACAGTCATGTTATGCCATACCAAATTTGGTGTGGATACCATTATTTAAACGGCCAGGAGAGCTCAAGGTCGTAGGCAGATAGATAGATAGATATATAGATAGGCCAAAGGCCACTAAAAATGCTGCACATTTAAAAAGAAAAGATGTGCATATTAGGTTAAAGATTGTTCTTGTAAAAATTAGGAAGCAGCACCCATGATGGATTTTCGTTCTATCTGTTTCTTGTTTTTTTGATTTTCTGGTGCCATTTCACCTTTTTCCTGTTTTAGTAAACAACGATAGCGTCGCTCGCTTCCAGCAAGTTCACATCGAAGCTTATAAGCGGTTCGTCAGGTGTTGTGCATTCATTGAGCAGGTAGAAACGAAGACAGTGGCGCATCGTTAAATACTTTGTCTTCCGCGCATGCAATCACTGAGTATTTGTGTACAAGTGATATAATCAGCGGAAGTGGGACTATAATCGCTATAGCCACCTTGAAAGTGACGCTGGAGACCTTCCAGTTTTCAGCAAAACCAGCTGCTTAGAAGAAAGAGTGCGATTTGAAGCCTTACGTTAAACCAATAACCTTTTTTCTAAATCACGTTGCATACTTGGTTCGTTTTTCGTCTGCCTAATATTGTTGATACGATAATGCTGAATATGGCGTACCCTAACACCACTCCCGTTGGTGTCTACGGAGGTATAGTCGTTCCTTGCGCTTTGACTGGGTAAAAGACGTGTTCATGTATATTATCCTGTTGCGTTTAACCAACAGGATAAAATTGCGTTTAACCAACTTCAACGCACGAACGTCAGACATGCACTCATAACCGGTCAGTGTCAAGATTACTGTTTCTCGTGGCTGCCTTCGCGTTCCTTAAAAAGATAACCTGTGACTCCAGCACGTTCTTGCGTCTCTAAACGAAGGAAAGCAACGATCCTGAACAAGTATGTACTGCAATTTAAAAAATAATTTCTTGGCTTTGCGCTGTTGCAATTGCCAAGTATCTGCTCGGTCGTACCTTTCTTTTTTCTGAAATCAATTGCAATGCTCGAAGAAGGTTCTTGTTTTGAACAATTTATTTGCATTGTGGTCGTGCCAAAAAGTTCATGTCGAATGCGCTTGCGAAACCAAAACCAAAATTGCACGAAAACAGATTACTTGGCGTATTAACATATGTACAGAAGCTCCACCCATGTAGCTTTGGCTGTGCTGCCACAGATATTTTTCGCCGAGTGTAGTCCGCAAGAAGCCCTATCATGACAGAACGCCGGAAAACGAGTGAGAGTGCACATGCATCCTTTCATGGTCCCAAGAATCATGACGATGTATCTGATGAGGGTGACCGTGCCGCAACAGGTTGGCCACGTTTAAGTAACGCGCCGCAACCATCATGGCACGAGCACCAAGCAGGCCAGACCCGGCTGGCATGCGCCACGGGCTCCTGCGCTCTGGCTGTGGAAAAGAGGAAGACAGTTCGATCTGCAGAATTCGGCTACGGGTCTGTCCACGAGTCTAATGGCTATGGTCGTTAAGGTCCGAGTAGCCGAATTGTCTTGTCTTGTCTTGTCTTCTAGGAGACAAGACAAGACAAGACAATTCGGCTACTCGGACCTTAACGACCATAGCCATTAGACTCGTGGGCACAAGCTGACTCTAATAAATACGGTTGTTTTAGTTGACTGTCTGCCTCCGCATCGCTACAGTATCTCCATCTGTTCTTGTTTTCACTTTGCGCTCTCTAGGTTTTGGTTTCGTTGTTTTTTTTCTTCTACTTTTTGGCATCTAAACAGCCCTAGAGAAGGCAACGCGTGTTCTAGTGCTCCAGCGCGAGCAAGCTGAGTGAGCCACCAATCTAAATTGTGAAGCGTTCGCAAAGACAAGTCCTTGAAAGAAGACGTGCTGTGTTCCCGACTGCCTCGTACAACCTCTCTTTAACGGCGCCCGCGAGCATCGTCTGGATGGCCACACAAGACCAAACAGCACCAGACGCGACTCGACGTTCTACAACTGGTGACAACCGCCGAGGCTACGTTGTCATACCGCCAACATTACCTCGCACGACAGGACTGCCCCTCTCGGTGGAGACCATGGTGCGCTGCTTCCGCACTCACATTCCATCCTTACTGCGCTTTCAACTACAGCTGAGCCTGATCAGGAACACGACATACCTTCAAAGCTACCAAGATTTCACTACGACTTCGAGTGGGAAGCGGCATGGGACGAGCAGCTGGTGACAATCTGTCTCCCAACGCACTGCGCACCACTGCAACTGCTCCAGGATTGTCTGGCGGCATCTTGGCGTGACTATGACGTTGCGTCCTCATACTGCGTGACCTCGCTCGAGGAGTTGTTCCTTTGCGTAGGTAACATGAACCACGGGGTCATGCAGCGACGTCAGCGCTCAAGTACGCCATCCTGGCTGGAGCAGCAAGGTCCAGGTGCATCCTGCATTGCTGCAGTTAGGGACTCAGCCTGTCGTGTACGGTGGCCCGAAAAAGGCAACGTCAACGCACTATCAATGAATGTATTATAAATAAACGCTAAATAAAGTTATGTGTTGCCTTCGAGTTTTTTATGAGTATTGAGTACCGATTCAGTCCAATACCAACAAATACTGGCATCATCTTCCAGACATGTAGTTTATGCACTTTACACCAATATGATGCGCCAAAACATTTTCTTCATTAAAGTGCTCAAGTTTGACTACTTACGACCTATGAAACCTACGTCTCCAAAGTGTTTAGGGGCTGATTTTCGCCTTGTATAATACGATGGCTTTGATGTCGGTCCCTTCGATTGGTTTCATTATGTATTTATATAACTGTTGAATCTAATGTCCCGATATCACTATATGAATGTGAAAGACGCCGTAATGAAGTGCTACGCGAATTTCCAGCAACTGGGGGTCTTTAACGTGCACTTAAATCTAAGCACACCGGTCTCAAGCACTTGCAGCTCAAACTGTTCGTGCTGCAGCCTTGAATATGTGACTCTTACTCACAAGAGTGATCAGCCACACCATAATTTACTACGTAGATACGCATTATTAGAGTTCAAAACAATAACACAAAATGAGTTATAGAAGGACGTGGGAACTTATAACTTAAACATTGTAAGTTTTATTTTGTGAAAAAAAAGACTTAGAAAAAATTGATAAATAACCTTATATAGCTTTGGCTTTTAGTACTGCCATCTACAAAGTATGATGGTAATAGGAATGTTATACATATTTTTCTGGGCAGATATCTTGTGTTTGGGCTTAAAAACAGTAGAGTTTAAATCCTTTCAGTGGATAGGCCAAGGATTCATAATTTCTAATTTAGCAGGTAACTTGAACAATGTTGGGGGATAAAGAACAAATAAATGATAAAAAGAAACAATGATTGATTGATATCTCGCGTTTAACCTCCTAAAACCACCTTATGGTTATAAGAGACGCCGTAGTGGAAGGTTCCAGAAAATTGACCACCTGTAGGTCTTTATTTGCAGGTCTTCATTTGGTCTTATTGGTCCTGTAAGACCTGATTTACACACTGGCGTCACGCGTGCGACGCTGTCAAAGTAGCGCTACCAAACGAGAAAGAGACGTTCATGAGAAAGTTCTTCCGTCGGGCGTCGAACCTCTGTCTTCATGGGATACGACAAAAAGTACCCGATTCTTTATACTTACAACGCTACTGTCACCATTTTTTTTCCGTGCGTATGCGCCCTATATACCTGACACATTCTGTCCCACTCCGTGCTCTTAATATATCGTGCGCATTCAAGGCATCAAGGAATACATTTCTCGAAGGTGTTGTAATAATTATCTATGTGACTATTCATTGCAAAAGGTGCAGTGACACCTAATTACTTAACTTGTTATTACAACGTTGCGTAACGTCCACTGACGTGACTTCAGTTCAGAAAACACCTAGTCTCGCAAGTTTAATACGTGACGTTCAGTACTTTGACTAAAGCTTCTTGACATCTAGTCACGTATATTTCGTAACATTACGTGACATCAAGTCATGTGTCTAGAAGCGCCTTACATCACGTAAGAGCTGTTCAAGGTACATTCTCCCGCTAAAACCAAGTATAACTGCTAGATTCATTGATTTGTGGGGTTTAACGTCCCAAAACCACCATATGATTATGAGAGACGCCGTAGTGGAGGACTACGGAAATTTCGACCACCTGGGGTTCTTTAGCGTGCTCTCAAATCTGAGAACATGGGCCTACAACATTTCCGCCTCCTTCGGAAACGCAGCCGCCACAGAGGGGATTCGATCCCGTGACCTGCAGGTCAGCAGCCAAGTACCTTAGTTACTACACTACCACGGCGGGGCTTCCATACGTGCTAACACTTGCGGAGTCACTCCAATGTGTTGCAATAAATGGTTCATTGGATGCACTTGCTACCGTTCCAGCTACTGACGTCTCTTTAAATATGCAAGAAATTATACAAGTATCCATATATTAAGGCTAGCAGAGAAGACTTTCATACCGTAAGTTTCGAACCTGGCTGCGGCGGTCGCACTTCGATGTAGGCGGAATGGTAGGGGTCACTGTACAGTGCGATGTTAGTGCACGTTATAGATCATTGCACGGTCAATATTTCTCAAGATCTCAACTACGTCAACTCTCGTAATTATGTCCTGGTTTTGAGCGTTCAACACCGCACAATGTTCAGACAATTATTGCCTTATTTTTTGCAAATATTTATAATAGAAATAACAGATACCGTATAATCTGTAGCCATCTCTAAAGCAAGCAAAATTTATTAGTGTGCAGCTCGTTATATCGAAATTTCCTTTATGAATATAAAGTATATTTTTATTTAGGTGTGTATATCTACTGTGCAGGGTTTGGTAATCACAAGGCGCATGTACGAACAGTGGTATAACAAAATCTTTATATTTTTATCTATATTGGCTTGCTTCCTCTTTCTATTCATCAAATTTATATCTCGTTACTCCATTTATCTTTATTCTTCAATGTGAGTTTCCCTCTCTCTATTTCTCTTTCTCGTTCTTAAACCTTTGTGTTTCATTCTCTACCTTCATTCTTCCCCCTCTCATCTTCTGGCATATTTATTTCTAATTCTGACAATTTTCTTTTGCCTTCTAACTATACGATACTTACACGGCTATGCTTCGTTCTGTCAGCCTGCCTCTATAGCTGAGTAGTGAAAACACTCGCCTTCGGATCGCGCGCATGCAGGTAGTAATTGCACCACCTCATGATCAATTAATGGGCGAAGTGTCAGAAGACCACACAATGTCACTCCGTCCATAAACACTGTACGGCGTCAACAACAAATGTAGCCCAGGTGCGAAACATCTGTGCACAAACCACACGTAGCACACACATATGTGGGAAAACAACTATATCTATTTCTTTCTACCTGTGCGTCCGTCCATGCACCCATTCATCTGTCCATACATCCATCTGCCTGTCCTTTGCACTAGTTATTGACTGGATGTTTGAAGTTTGTTCATTATCGAAAACATACAACATTTATTTATCAAGTGGTTGAATGGGAAGGGTTGATGAAAAGGTAACTGAACTGAATGCCTGACAGAGCACCAACCCCTGCCTTGGCGACAATAACGAGAACACTCTGTAAGTACGTATATATATATATATATATATATATATATATATATATATATATATATATATTGATTTGTTTTGATTATATTTTATGATTTGTATATATATATATATATATATATATATATATATATTGAGTTTGATTCGAGGCGAGCTCAAGCTGGAACACACTGATGATGATATCTACAGATGAGGAAATAATACAAATGATGATGACACACCGTATTGATAAAGAAGAGTCGGTGACTGCACTCAGACTATTTCCCCGTCACGCTGGAAGCGGCCTCCTGGCCGTGCGAGAGACAATATGAGGAATTGCGTCGGGTATACAGTTTCAGCCGAGAAACGTGAACAATTTCTGTCCAACGGCAACGGTGGTCGGAGGGAGCATTAGGTGGTGAGATACGGTAATTAACGGGGGACGTTTGTTCAATCACCGTATAAGGCCCTATAAAAGGACTGAAGAATTTTTCACATATGCCGGGCACACGCACGGGAGTCCATAGAAGAACTTCGTCTCCTGGGGAAAGGGGGACAGCACGGTGAGTTGAGTCGTAGCGAGACTTGCGAGCTTCCTGAGAGAGGCCGGTGTTGATTCGGGCCAGATGACGGCAGTGCTCGAGGCGAGACAAAAATTGTGCGGATAAAAGGCCTGCTGAGGTAGCAGGAGCCGAAAGGAAGAAGGCGTTAGGAGTTACACTTGGAGAGCGGCCATGGACCAGAAAATAGGGAGAAAAGCCGGTGGTGCGTTGCGTAGCTGTATTGTAGGCGAACGTTACGAATGGCAAAATGGCGTCCCAGTTCGTGTAGTCAGGGTTAACGTACATGGCAATCATGTCCGAGGGGGTACGATGAAAGCGTTCCGTCAAGCCATTTGTTTGAGGATGATAAGTAGAAGTTCTTTTGTGGATGGTGTTGGCAGCGCATAGGACCTCAGCAACAATAGAGGAAAGAAAGACCTTGCCGCGGTCGCTGAGCAGAATACGTGGAGCTCCATGGCTTAAAAATGTGTTACGTAGAAAAAAATCAGGTACTTCAGTGGCTGTACCAGCGTGCAGTGAGGCGGTTTCCGCGTAACAAGTGAGGTTGTCAACAGGCGTTACAATCCAACGATTTCCATTGGAGGTCACGGGAAGGGAGCCGTACAAGTCTATCCCGACGACTTCGAATGGCAAAGCGGGACAAAGAAGAAGTTGGAGAAAGCCAGAAGGAGCAATAGTGGGTCGTTCTGCCTTTGACATAAGGCACACGAAGAAACATATTTGGCAATCGCGGATGAGAGGTCAGGCCAGGTGAACCGACTGCGTATTTTGTCGTACGTTTTGTGATAGCCGAGATGCCCAGCAGCAGGACCATCGTGGAATGTCTCAAGAACCTGACGTTGTAGACAACGTGGTATAATGGGGACCCATTTGTTTCCTTCAACGTGGTAAATATAGCGATGTGAAACACCATCGTGAGGCTTGAATTGTTTCAGTTGTCGGCGAACTCGGGCGTTCGGAGGAGTGGATGTACCTTCTAAGCGTGCTATTATGGAGCGGCAGTAAAGGTCAACGCGTTGATGCGACACAAGGGTAGAAGGGCGGCCGGATCGTAGCCAACTGAGACCTGCGATGGGTAATGCTGCGGTGGAAATTTGTGACGGTGGGCTATTACGGTTGGGTAGAGGGCTGCGAGAGAGAGCATGAGCATCTTGGTGCTTCTTACCAGATCTGTAGATGACATCCTGATGAAGGCCACACTCTAGGCCGAAACGTCGAAATAAACCACGTTGTGACCACACATGGAGGATATACTGAACTATATATATATATATATATATATATATATATATATTTATCAGACACAAACGTGCAAATTATGAATATATAGAAACAATATTCTGTGCAAATGCAATATATACATCAACTTAAAGCGTAATCTTATAAATTGAATACCACGAAAAAACAATAAGTGGTAGTCTACAGCGAGGAAGGAAAAAAAATTGCGAGAAGAAGTATTGTACATCCGTAAAAACTCCCTACAGATAAAAAAAAACATTTAGTAGAAAAACTGTTGTTATGAACACCAGTGAAACAAGTGAAAATTTGGGAATAAGTGAACAGGAATGTGCCTGCCTTGAAAGAGTTCAGCCACGTGTATCACAATAAAGTACAGGAGATGAGCAATTTTATACAAAATTAGACACAAAAAAATAGACCTATCATGCTTGAAGCGTCAGTAGGTAATCATGTATCTCTATTTTGAGAATTGCTGATGATCGACTTTCATTGAGTATACTACTGATCGTGTGGTTTGAATTTAAAAACGAAGGAATACGGTGTGCTAGCTTTTGTTTTCTATAGTTCGTCCGAATCCTCTCACCGTAATAGTTGGTTTTCATAAAGCTGTACGTTTGTTGTTTGCTGAGGTAAGCATGGTTGAATACATCGACGTTCGATTTGATTTGATCATAATTGACTGCCGCCCGCTTTTTAATTAAACATTTTCAAATATTAAGATACCATGCTTATGAAAAAGTGGGGCGGACGGCGTTCGACACAGAACATTTTCTGTTATGCGCAGCATTTTTTTTGTAGTCTGTGAATACTCAATTTATTTGTTTTTGTATTGAAGCCCCAGAATAACACAGAGTAGTGTACGCAGGAATAAACTAAAGTGTAGTAGAGCTGCTCTGTGACCCAAAGGAGTAGTAAGCATCCTATTTTTCCTATTTAGCGCAGACATTATGGACCCTAGGATACTGTTTCGCCCGCTCGTCGTTATTCCATTCATGTAGATGCCTAGATTCTTTCTCTCTTTCTTTCTTTCTTCATTTATTTATTTATTTATTTATTTCTATGTTTCTTTCTTTCTTAATACCTTTCTTCCTTTCCTTCTTTATTTTTTTCGTTCTCTCTTTCTTTCTTTTTTTCTTCGTTTCTTTGACCTCTTTCATCACCTATCAGGGTAATAAAGGCTTGGCCAGAGAAATCACTACACATACATCTAGAACCAAGCCAGAAACATGAAGGTCTAGAGCAAGAATCGAACGAAAAGTGTGTCCCAAATCATCGTCATGAAACTTTCTGCTTGCCTTACCCACCGCAAAAAAAAAGGCTTTAAGAGGGCTGCTTTTGAAAAATATCCGAGAAATGTGGAACAGCATTCACACATGAGCTCTATCCATACATGAGCTTTATGTATGTGAGTTCTATTCATATTTCTACTACACGGCCATAATGGTGCATCAAGTTTCTCCACAGAAAAGCGCTTTACGCGCTTCGCGTTGTTTTTGCTAGGTATTTTGATAATGTGGTTACATATATTTAGAGCTCCTACAATTTCGTTTGGTTCCACTTAAGAGATACCATAACGGATGGCATGTCCAGAATTTCACATTGTGGATGCACGCTCAAACGTGAGCGTATGAGAGTGGTGTGAATTAAACTATGCATTGCTTATGTCCAGTTTATTTTATTTGTATTATTGCTGCAATATTGTTTTGTGGATATGACGGATACTGACCTTCAGACGTCTCTCACTCTCTTTCATTTAGATTGTGTTCTATACCGTTACAGGGCCCCGCCGTGGTGGTCTAGTAGCTAAGGTACTTGGTTGCTGACCCACAGGTCGCGGGTTCAAATCGCGGCTGCGGCGGCTGCATTTTCGATGGAGGCAGAAATGTTGTAGGCCCGTGTGCTCAGCTTTGGGTGCACGTTAAAGAACACCAGGTGGTTGAAATTTCCGGAGCCCTCCACTACGGCGTCTCTCAGAATCATACGGTGGTTTTGGGTTGGTAAATCCCACGTATCAATCAATTATACTTTTAGAGGGCCTAATTGAGTCACCATCAGATGACCGAATTCTCTCGCATGGATTGCTTTCTTTTTCTCTTTTTCTTCTTCCTGTGTTCGCCCTTCACGCGCCCAGGTGGCACTAGCTCTAAACGTGCTGCCACAGCTGTGCGCGATCTCGCTAAGCAGTCATTTCAAACTGCGGACGTGGTCTCCCTCGTAAGCGAACGGCCAATCGAGAAGGGGCACCGCCAATGATTGCCTCACTCTGCGATCTTCAGCGATCCACAAGAGGCCAATGTTCTGGTCGGCCCAGGTTCAGCCGTGCCGTACGGACCCCAGCGCGTCGTGGTCAGAGTACCCCTCCGAATGCTGAAAACCGTTCTATCAACTTTACCTCGAGCAGCCGACCTGTACCCTCCCAAGGACCTAGCAGGGCATCCGTGTGACGACCTGCATTCCACTCCACCTCCTGCGGGGTTTCCAACGACGCTTGCGCCAGTTTGTGAACGAGGTGGGTTCCCTTCCCTCTTCTCAGAGTGCCGAAACATACAGCAGAATGCAACCTCGGAAGAGCAGCTTGCAAGGCTGACAGTGCCTTCACTGAGTCAGCAGTTGCCGCTGTCACGTGGCACTGGACGCAGCGGGCATTCTCTCCAATAATTCGCCTACGTGTCGACGTGCTATGCGACGCGTTCGAAAAGTTGGTTGGCCAGTTCCAGACGACACCATGAACGTGACGTTATACCTATGCTACGTCCTCACTCTGGAACGTTGTCTCACTCTGTATGCAGATGAGAGGTTATCGGAATTTCCCTCGACGCCGACAGCGTCACACCTGGTTACTCAAGTGATCTAAACTTGGTAACATTATCATCGTGACTTACAGCCATACAGCACCCGACAGGGTGAAATAAAAGCACGCTTGCGCTGTACGCCAAAAAGTCGTGTTCTTTTGTCGTCTCTTCCAAGCTACGTTGCCTTTCTTTTGAGCACAAGACCTACAACCCTTTTCACGCGCGCCCTCATTAGTTTGCATGCATGATATGCAAGGAACGCGTTTATTTCAGGAGGGTGTTGAACTTTGAGCTTTGACTTCCGATAGCAGGCTTTCAAAAATGCGTGCGTGTGCTTTTAAAACTTCAAGCACAACTAATAGTGTCCACATACACCTTTTTATTAAATAATGTCTTGAAAAATACACGTTTGGTAATTTTGTGTCTGTTCTCCTTGAGTGCGAGAGTTCCAACATGTTACTAACGTTCCATACGTGCGAACACTTGCGGGGTCATTCATATGTGTTGCGAGAAATGGTATATTAGATGCACTTGCCACCTTTCCAGACTCGCGTCTCTTTGAATATAAAGAAATTATATACCTCCTCATATATGAAGGGTAGCGGAGAACACTTTAATACCGGCAGTTTTGAACCCGGCTGCGGCTTTCGCATTTATATGTAGGCGAATTGGTAGAGGTCCCTGTACTGTGCGATGTAAGTGCACCTTAAAGATCATTAAGAGGTCAATAGTTCTCAAGTACTTTACCACAGCAACTCTCATAATCGTGTCGTGGTTTCGAGCATTCAACCCCACATATTGTTAAGACATTTATTGACTAACTTCCAGCGAATAACCATGATATAAATAGCAGACACCGTATAATCTGTAGCCATCTCTAAAGCAAGCATATTTTATTAGTGTACAGCTCAATGTATCTGTATTTTCTTTACGAATATTAAGTATATTTTCATTTAAGTGTGTGTACCTATTGTGCAGAATTTGGTGATCACGAGGTACATGTACAAACAGTGGTATAACAAATTATATCTCTTTCTACCTACCTGCGGCTTCCTTCCGCTCTCTATTCATCTCTTTTGTGTCTCGTTATTCCATTTTATCTTTATTCCTCATTGTGAGTTTCCCTCTCTCTGAGTCTCTTCCTCGTTCTAAACTGATATGTTTTATTCTCTATTTTCCTGCTTCCCCTTCTCATCCTCTCGTATATTTCATTCTCACACTGACAATTTTCTTTTGCCCTCTAACTACACGATACTTACACGGCTGCGCTACGTTCTGTCAGCCTGCCTGGATAGTTGAGTAGTGAAGACACTCGCCTTCGGATCGTGCGCATGCAGGTAGTAATGGCACCACCTCTTGATCAATTTTCGTGTGAAGTGTAAGAAGACCACACAATGTCGCTCCGTCCATAAACACTGTCCGGCATCAACAACAAATGTAGCCCAGGTGCGAAACATCTGTGCACAAACCACATGTAGCACCCACATATATGGCAAAACGACTGTATCTATTTCTTTCTACCCGTGCGTTCATCCATGCGGCGATTCATCCGTCCATACATCCATCTGTCTGTTCTTTGTACTAGTCAGTGACTTGAAGTTTCAAGCTTGAAGTTTATTCATAATTGAAAAAAAAACATTGATTTATCAATTGGTCGAATGGGAAGAAATGATGAAAAGGCAACTGAATGCCCGACAAAGCACCGAATATGCCCTCGCCACAATTATGCACAACTATTTACACACACACATATATATATATATATATATATATATATATATATATATATATACATATATATAAATATAATATATATATATATTATAGTGTAAAACACGGAAAAACGAGCCCTTAGGTATACACTACTTACCTCAATTCAATAGCGAGGGTCTCGTACTGGTAGACTTAATGCCTTTAGGTTGTATATGAGCGACTTTTAGTCTGCTGCCCACTCGTAATAAGTTCACGTGTTACGTGACGCAAAACAGGTTCAAGAGAGTGTGCCACCCTCGCCCCCTTGGCTACTGGTGGCGCTGACTGACGCTCCCACGTTTCATTCACATATAAACCCAATAATGTGGCGGGGGGGATGGCTGTCGTGGTAGCTCAAGCTGTAGAGCATCGAACGCGTCATTCGAAGGTCGCAGGTTCGGATCCTGCCCACGGCAAGCTATCTTTTCACCCACGTTTCTTTCTTCATATTTACATTACGATTCGGTCTAATATCTTCCCCTATACTTTCCTGGGCATTATTGTCGGTTAGATCTCATTTATATTGTGTAAAACACGGAAAAACGAGCCCTTAGGTATACACTTCTTTCCCTAATTCATTAACAAGGGTCGCGTACAGGCAGACTTAGTGCCTATAGGTTGTATACGAGGGACTATTGGTCAGCTGCCCAAACGTAATAACTTCACGTGTTACGTGACGCTAAACAGGTTCAAAAGTGTGTGCCACCCTCTCCATCATGGCTACTGGTGGCGCTGACTGACACTCCCACGTTTAATTCACCTATAAACCCAATAATGTGGCGGGGGGGATGGCTGTCGTGGTAGCTCAAGCTGTAGAGCATCGAACGCGTCAATCGAAGGTCACAGGTTCCAATCCTGCCCACGGCAAGCTATCTTTTCACCCACTTTTCTTTCTTCATATTTAGGTTACAATTCGGTCTTATATCTACTTACCTGGGCATTATTGTCTGTTAGATCTCATTAATATTGTGTAAAAACACGGAAAAACGAGCCCGTAAATATACACTTCTTTCCTATATATATATATATATATATATATATATATATATATATATATATATATATATATATATAATGTGTGTGTGTGTGTGTGTGAGGCACAAATATGCAAATTATGAATATATGGGAACAATATTCTGTGCAAATGCAATATCTTCATCAACTCAAAGTGTAATCTTATAAATTGAATACCACGAAAAAGAATAAGTGGAAGTCTACAGCGAAGAAGGAAAAAAATTGCGACGAGAAGAAGTAACTGAACATTCGTACAAAGTATCTACAGAAAAAAGTTTTAGTAATAAAAACCGTTGTTCTGAACATCAGTGGAACCAGTGAAAATTTGCGAATAAGCGAAGAGGAATATGCTTGCCTTGAAAGAGTTGAGACACGTGATTTACATTAAAGTACAAGAGATGAGCACATTTATGCAGAATTAGAAAGAACAAAATAGACGTATCATGCTTGAAGCGACAGTAGATAATCATGTGCATTTTAAAAAAAATCTCTGATGATCGACATTCATTGAATATGCTAATGGTCAAGGTATTTGAATTTAAAAACGAATGATTAAGGTGTGTTAGCTTTTGTATTCCATAGTTGGTCCGAGCCCTTTTACTGTAATAGGTGGTTTTCCTAAAGCTGTACGTTTATTGTTTGCTGAGGTAAGCATGATTAAACATATCGACGTTTGATGTGATTATAAATGATGGCCGCGAGCTTTTTATTAAAAATAATTTCCGATGTTAAGATACCATGCTTATGAAAAAGGGGGGCGGATGGCGTTCGTCACGAAACATTTTCAATTATGTGCAGCATTCTTTTTCGTAGTTTGTGAATACTCATTTTATTTGTTTTTGTTGTGGAGACCCAGATTAGCACGCAGTAGTGAAGGCGAGAATAAACTAAAGTGTAGTAGAGCTACTTTGTGACCCAAAGGACTAGTAAGCATGCCATTTTTTCTACATAGAGCAGGCATTATGGACCTTAGTATATAGCTTATCCCGCTAATCGTTATTCATAATGCAACGGGTATGAGCCGACAGAGGAGAAGAGAAGAAAGATGTGAACTGGTGCAGATACCGACGCCATTACTACCAAACCATCAACTTCACCCTGATAATAAACACCCTTCTACTTTAATCATAATGGTTTTGTGGTGGAGGTGTTGGGTGGAGGACTGCCTTCAACACTACCGACTCTTGCAATATCGAACAGCGGTTGCCTACAGTCATCTTCAACTCCTCCGGCGTGGGCACCCGCTGCCTAGATGCGTCAGTTGGAGCCAGGTCCTTTCTCAGGGAAACCCAGCGAGGACGCAGAAGAATGGCTGACACACGACAAACGCCTGATCAAGTGCAACGGCTAAGTTGCTACGGCTCAGCTAAAGTATGTTGCTCTCTTCCTGACAGACACTGCTCTTGTGCGGTTCGTGAACCACGAAGAGTCGCTAACAACCTGGGATCGATTCGCTATCTAACTCACAGAGTCCTTTGGGGATTCCACTCCGAAAAGGAAGCAATCTGAGATGACATCACTTCAGCGTGCTCAAGTGCCAGGTGAGACTTGTACCACATAGATTGAGACAAACCTGAAGCTGTCTAAGACGGAGAAATCTCGTATGTCCGAAGAGGACAAAGTCGGGCATCTTCTGAAAGGTATTGCCGCAGACGAGTATGCCTACTTGATTGGCAAGGAGAGCCTCAATTCGGTAGGTGACGTGATCCATCATTGCCGCACGTTCAAGACCTTGAAGCTACACCGTATAACGCCTATGTTCGGCAGGTTGGCGAATGTTGCGACGATTGCAAGCATTGAGGATAGCTGCAGTATCCATTGGGGTCTCGCTACCACTGTGAGGCAAATCATCCCTGAGGAACTCGAGCGACACAGCAAATCAATGAACGCCTTGAAGGCCGAAGAGCTCGGTTGCGTTTTTAATCAATCTCAGGAAGCCGCACTGGTGGTTTCGTCGCTGTCAGCCATGCCAGGCACTGCAGAGAGTCGAACCGATCCTCTACAACAGCACCACCAAGCGTTTCCTGACGACGTGACGCATGACCAACGCGATTATCGGGGTGCGACGACGAATCGGCACTTGGAAAATCGTATCTACTACTCGCAGCGTCCGAGGGCGGCTTATCCCGAAGTCTACAACGTTGCTCACCCTTCACCTGTTTGCTACAGCTGCGGAGCGACAGGACACATCTTTCGTTTTGGTCGCCGTCGCCGCCAGAGGAGGTACGGCCCACCACCGACTTGGTTTACCTTTGGAAGCAAGATGATCGTTGGCCGGCAGAAAATAGTGGAAGAAATGCTATAGGCTCGCCACCCAGGAATTCCTTCCGCCATTTTAACTGGAGGAGTGACTCGCCAGCATCAAACCGCAGCCTGACGCCACTAACCAGTCGCTCACGCCATCCACCATCACTACGGCGACGTTCTACACCACCGCCTTCATAGGAAAACTAGCCGGCGTGCCGATGAAGGTAAGGTCGCCGGCTGGTGTCCGTCTCTGCAATCTGCTCCTCTTCCTATTATAATGTCGCAAAACAAAGTGTGTGTGGTAATTGATAGTGTGCCTGCATCTGCGTTAGTGGATACAGGTGCTACGGCTTCCGTCATGAGTGCCACATGCAAGCAAAGATTTGGTCGGAAGGTATGTTCCCGTGGATTGGTGGTGTGACGTTTCGTGGTGTCAGCGGAAAGTGCCCCGTTCCTCTAGGTATTCGTGTTGCAAGTGTTTTGTTCGGTGCTGAATATCTTGTCACGGAATTTTCGGTATTACCCTGGTGCACTCATTATGTTATTCTTGGGATCTGCTTTCTACTGGATTGTGGTGCTTCCGTTATTTGTGGCACCGGCGAAATTACGGTGAATAACGCGCTTTTGTCTACGCTTGCTGAGACATCTTTACCGGGGAAAAACTGTTTCGTCGTGTCGAATGATTCTCTTTTAGCGCCGTGTTCTTTATCACGTGTTCCTGTTAATCTTGCTGTTGCCAACCTGTCGTTGTTTGACGCGCAAATTCAACCACATTCGACGGGTTTCGTGAAGAAAATAGTAATGTGCCTTATTCTCTTGTGACCGTTGCGAACGGCGTCTCAAGCTTATGGGATTTCAATTGTTCTTCGGTGCCTGCTGTTCTTATAAGTGATATGAAGCTTGCCGATTTTGATGAAATAATGTACGGCACTATCACAGTTGTAAGCGAAGAGCAGCTGCCTGAAACAAGTCAACCCCAGAGAAGCAGTTCTGAAGAAGATATCTTAAGATTGATCAGCAAGTTGCTACCCTGACATGAACGCCACGCTCTTGCACGTGTCCTTGTGAAACATCTTTTGGTGTTCGATTTTACACAAGGTGACACGGAGACTTCACTACCGCGTTCTCGTGCTCATCACACAATTGACACCGGATTTGCACACTCAGTTCGTCAAAAACCTTACTGCGTGTCATCGACAGAGAGGGCAGTGATAGCTGAACAGATCACCGAAATATTGCGGAAAGGTGTTGTCCAAGAAGACTCCTCTATTCCGTGGACAGCGCCTGTGATCTTAGTAAGAAAGAAGGATGAATCATGGCGCTTTTGGATGGATCATGGCGTTGACCATAGAAAACTAAATACGGTCACCAAAAGAGATGTGTACCCGCTTCCTAGAATCGATGTGTACCCGCTTCCTAGAAACGTCATTGACTGCCTGCATTTTACTGCCTGCTTCGTCACTGAATTTGTGATCAGGGTATTGGCAAATACCCATGCACCAAAATGACAAAGAGAAAACGGCCTTTGTGACACCTGATGGCCTTTATGGATTTACTGTTATGCCGTTCGGTCTTTGTAATGCACCGGCAACATTCGAACAATTTATGGACACAATACTTCGAGTACCTAAATGGAAAATTCGTTTGTGCTACATAAATGATGTGGTGATTTTTGGCAGCACACTAAACGAGCATAACAGACGTCTCAGTCTTGTTTTGGATTGCATACAAAAGGCAGGCTTGATCCTAAACTCTAAGGAATGTCGTTTTATTGAAACGGAAACATTAGTACTTGGACATCTCGTTGACGAAAATGCAGTAAGGCCTAACCCACGAAAAATCCAGGCCGTCAGCTCTTTCGAACCACCAACGTCTGTGCGGGAATTGAGGAGCTTCTTGGGCCTATGCTCATATCTTCGTCGTTTCTTTCCGTGGTTCATGCCCTAACATGTCTTCTTCAAAAGGACGTCCCTTTCAACTGGACTTCAGGTTGCGATGATTTGTTCCGCCAGCTAAAGTTCTTACAAACGTCGGGACCCATACTGCGTCACTTCGATGCATCCTTGCCTACGGAAGTGCATGCTGATGCTATTGGCATCGGCAATGTTGCTGTACTTGTGCAGCGTCATCAAGGAGCTGAGCATGTAGTAGCTTATGCCAGTCGCTCTTTCAGCAAAGATGAACGCAGTTATACCGTAACAGAACAAGAATGCTTGTCAGCTGTTTTTGTGGTACGCAAATTTCGACCTTATATCTATGGACGTCCGTTCACTATCGTTACCGACCGTCACGCTTTATGCTGGCGGGTGAATCTTCGTGACTCGACTGGCAAACTGCCGCGTTGGGCTCTTCGACTTCAGGAGTACGACTTCGTCATCTCGTTCAAGTCTGGACGCCACCATGCAAATGCCGACTGTCTCTCCCACCTTCCCCTGAAGACGACTGAGTGTCAAGAAGACAGTTTCGACGACTGTTTTGCCTGCATTTCTTCCACATTCCCAGACTTAAGTACTTTCAGGAAAGAACAAGAGGCTAATATTAGCTTGGAGCCATTACTTGCTGCGGCATCGCGTCCTCAAGCCAACGCCCGTTTTTGTGTCAATTACGGCCTTCCATACAAGACAAATTATTCGACTAAAGACGCACGCTTCCTTCTAGTCATACCACAGAGCCTACAATTTGACACACAAATGGCCATGCATGACGATGCGACAGCTGGTCATTTGGGGTTCATCAGAACTTTGAATAGCACACAAGAGTGCTTTTACTGGCTCAGAATGCGGGACACAGTCGAGCACTTTGTCCCAAATTGCGAACAATGCCAACGCTACAAGCGGCCTACGACTCCTCCGCCAGGTCTTCTCCATCCGCTGCCACCTCGTCATCTACAACATGATCAAGTTGGTATCGACCATTTGGGCCCGTTTCTACGCTCGTCTAACAACAATGGATGGGTGATAGTGTGCGTCGGCCATCTGACTCGTTACGCAGAAACTGCAGCAATAGCATCCTCGAGAGCGGCGTGCGTGGCCATGTTTTAGCTTAGATTATTAGCGGAGGGATGGATGGATGGATGGATGGATGGATGGATGGATGGATGGATGGATGGATGGATGGATGGATGGATGGATGGATGGATGGATGGATGGATGGATGGATGAATGAATGGACGGACGGACGGACGGATGGACGGATGGACGGATGGACGGATGGATGGATGGATGGATGGATGGATGGATGAATGGATAGATGGATAAATGTATGGATGGATGAATGAATGGTTGGATGTGGCTGTACCCTTTAGATCGGTCGGTGGCTAGCGCCACCAAGCCGTAATATTTAATGAACCAAAACCAAGCGTTACTTTTTTTCCTTGAATAGTGAGGTTGAGGATTCGTGCTTTGCAACGAAGGGTTCAATTTTCACTCGTGCCTTCACTTTAGCCACCAATCAGATAACCTCCTTCTAGTTAATTCTACCCGCTTAAAGTCTATATTGCCCTCACTGTCCCTGAACCCCAGTGTATTGAAAAAATCTGCACCATCAACCTGAACTACAGGGTGAAGCCCTTTACAGAACATTAACAAGTGTTCGGCAGTTTCTTCTTCATCTCCACACGCAATGCATACCGTGTCTACCCCTTCGTATTAGGCCCGATATGTCTTTGTTCGCAATACTCCCGTCCTGGCCTCAAACAGTAGAGAACTTCCCCAAGTATTATCATAGATCCTTTCCTTGGCAATTTCCTGCTTAAAAGTTCGATAAATCTCTAGTGCGGACTTCTTATTTATGCCAATTCTCCACATTTTGGTCTCAGCTTCCTTCATCTTCTTCTTAACCGATAATTAAATTCTTTTTGGTTTGGTCCCCTGCTGTTTTCCAAGTATTTACCAGTCAATTTGCCGGTTAGCTTCAACCATTGTGTATCGACATTCGTCATGTACAAGTAGCTGAATACCTTCCTAGCCCAACGCTCCTCCCCCATTTCTCTCAATCGCTTTTCAAACTTTATCTTGCTGCCAGCTTCGCTGCCCTCAAATGATGTCCAACTCATATCACCTTGTACTCCCTGATTTAGTGTATCCCCGTGAGCTCCTAAGGCAAGCCTTCCTATTCCACGCTGCTTAATTTCTAATCTTGCTTGAACTTCTGATCTCATGCACAAGACCGCATTGCCATACGTCAGACCAGGAACCATGACCTCTTTCCATATTCCTCTCACAACATCGCACTTATTGTAATTCCACAGTGCCCTGTTTTTCATTACCGCTGCACTCCTGTTACCTTTAGTCGACACGTATATTTCGTGTTCCCTTAGGAAATCGGCCCTATTGCTTATCCATACGCCCAGATATTTGTATTTATCTGTTATCTCTTGCGTAACTTCTTGTATTCTAAGCTCACTATCTTCATTGTCATTAAAAAACCTGACTGCTGATTTTTTCTTACTGAATCTGAAATCTAACCTATCTACCTCATTACCGCAGATGTCCACCAATCTCTGCAAACCTTCCTTGTTGTCGGCCATTAGCACTATATCATCTGCGTACATCAATGCTGGTAGTGCCTGTTCAATTTACACATATGTACAACACTCTCTAGGGGCCAGCCAACCAGTTCCAAAACCAGAACAAAAACCACGACAACAGTTCACTTATGACCAGTTTATATCATTCGTATGATTGCTGTAATGATTTTTTTACATATGGCGGCTACTCACGTTCGGGCTTCTCTCTCTGTCTCTTTCATTTTGATTGTGTTTTATACCGTTAGTGGGCCTGATTGAAGTATCACCATCAGTTGACCCAATTCTCGCGCATAGATTACTTTTTTTTTCTTTTTCCTTGCTGTTCTCGCCCTTCGCGTGCGCAGGTGGCACGAGCTCTAAAAGTGTAGCCAGAGCAGTGCGAAAGCTCGCTAACCAGTCGTTTCAAACTGCGGAGGTGGTCTCCCTTTTAAGCGAACGGCCACTCGAGAAGGGGCACCGCCAATGCAGCCTCATTCTGCGATCTTTAGCGAACCACAAGAGGCTGATATTCCGGTCGGCCCAAATTCAGCCACGCCGTACGGACCCTAGCGTGTCGTGGTCCGTGTACCACTCCGAAGGCTGAAGACCCTTATGTCAACTTCACCTCGAGCAGCAGACCTGCACCGTCTCATGGAGCTCGTAGTGCATCCGTGCGACGGCCTGTTTTCTACTCCATTGCCTACGGGGCTTCCAACGACGCTTGTGCCTGTTCGTGAACGATGTGGGTTCCCTTCGCTCTTCTCGGAGTGCCAAAACATTCACCTGAATGCAACCTCGGAAGAGCAGCTTGCAGCGCTGGCAGTGCCATCACTGAGTCTGCAGTTACCGCTGTCATGTGGCATGGGACGCAGCGGGCATTCTCTCAAATAATTTGCCTCCGTGTCGGCGTGCTGTGCGACCCGTTCGAGAAGTTGGTTGGCCAGTTCCGGAAGACACCAGAAACGTGACGTCATACCCACGCTACGTTCCTCGCTCTGGAACGTCGCCCCACTCTGCATGTAGATGAGAGTTACAGGAATTTCTCTCGACGCCGAGAGTGTCGCAGCTGGTCACTCAAGTGATCGAAACTTGCAGACATATTATCATGGTGATCTAGCGCCATACGACACCCGACTGGATGAAATAAAAGCGCCCTTGCACTGTACGCCAAACAGTCGTGTTCTTCTAACATGTTTTCAAACTATCATTGTCTTTGTGTTGAGCGCAAGACCTATAACCTTCTTCACGCGTGTGCTCTGTAGTTCGCATGCTAGATATGTACGCCAAACGATCAATTTAGGGGAATATTTAGACACGCTTTAAATAATACGCACATGTGCTTTTAAAACTTCAAGCAGAGTTGGTAATCTTCACATATACCTTATCTAAACTTGTTAAGTTTTGAAAAACATTTTGGTAATTTAGAGTGGCTTCACGTCTACTATTAGAGCAATCAAGTTGTGTTTAACGTTCCATACGGGCGAACACTTGCACAGACAATCCTACATGCTGCAAAAAATGGTTGATTGGAAGGACTCTCAGCCTTTCCAGCGACTCATGGCTATTTAAGTATTTCAAAGAGTGTATAGCACCTGATATATGAACAAGCGTGGTGAAGACTTTCATACTAGTTCGTTCGGACCCGCCTGTGGAGGTAGTGGTCCGTGTGCTGTGCGATGTTGGTGCACGTTATGAGCACCAGAAGGTCAATAGTGCCAAAGCCCTCAATGACCGCGTCGCTCATAATTATATCATCGTTCAGGGACGTTCAACTCCAGATAATATAAAGTCATTCTCTTTTTTTGCAAATAACAATGACATAATTAACCAATACCCCATAACCTGTAGCCATTTTTAAAACACACAATTTTTATTAGTGAGCAGTTCAAAAATATCTGAATTTTCTTTATAAACCTAAAGTAAATTCTAATTTAAGTGTGGATACATTTTCTAGAGGGTTCGGTAATCACTAGGCACATGTATAAGCAGTGGTTCACCAGATAAAGACTTGTGGAGGCACTACAGTTCGCAATAATTTTACCTAAACAGTTTTATAGCCCTACCGAACTCCTGGTACTAACCTATATATATATATATATATATATATATATATATATATATATATATATATATATATATATAATTGCAGGAAATAAATTCTTGGACGCCGGTAAATAGTATGAATAAAAAGAAGACACACGTCGAAAAACGGAAAGGTTTCTTTACGTTTCGGCCGTGGGACCGGCCTTCGTCAGAATAACACGACGAAGGCCGGTCCCACGGCCGAAACGTAAAGAAACCTTTCCGTTTTTCGACGTGTGTCTTCTTTTTATTCATATATATATATATATATATATATATATATATATATATATATATATATATATATATGTGTGTGTGTGTGTGTGTGTGTTCTTGAACATAGCGCAGTTGCTGCGCAACTGCCGTATGCTCGGATGTGCTACCTTACGACCTTACACCTACATATTCTCTCTCATTCTCTTGTGGGATATGTGACGCACACTGTGTAAGGGCAGGTGGACAAAAGAAGTGATTGTTGTCATTATTGGCGTTATTGCCAGGATCACCATAATAAATATGAAAGGCTATGCCATTTCCTGTTATGTTTCAAACGTCGATGGAGCAGCTGCTAAAACCCTTTCTAACGCTTGCACGAAACCATCGCCACCATTAACACCATCTACATTCGAACCGTCGTCATCGTCTACATCTTCATTAGGTTCTACCTCCGAATATTAAAATGTAATGCATCTCGCGTTTCCTGGTTGGACGAAGGAATGAGGTTGGAGGAAGGTTGGAGGAAGGAACTGATTGGAGGAAGGCATGCAGGAGGGTAGGAGAAGAGAAATAAATAGGATGGGGAAAAGAGATCAATAAAACACAAACAGAATTTGTGGCGAAGCCGGATTTTAGAGCACCTAACCATGGTCTGAAGGCAAGCATCGTAACCACTCAGCATGCACGGTAGTTGGACAAGAATTTTTTGGAAATATATAATGCGTCGTCGTTGTGGGCGAGATCACGAAAAAAATAAGGTTGTAAATAGGAATACAGACTAGGAAACGAAAAAAAGAATAGAGAAGCAAATGGAAATGGTGAGAAAAAAAAAGACCGAGACAAACAGAAAGAAAGCATACTGTAGCTATGTACCATGGAGGAAGGCGATGGAAAGAAAAGCGAGGATGAGTAGGAGAAATTTAAGGAGGAGGATACGACAGTTACCAGGTCCACTGTTTTCGCAGTCTTCGCAGCGCAAGGGCGTGGCCTCCTAATTTTTTTTCGCTTTACTATTACGTGCTCCATATTTTATTCCACCAATCTTTGATGCTTTCTTTCTTTCACTTGTCACTTCCCTTTATTATACACCGGTAATAATGCTACGACTCTGTTTGGGGAGCTTCCCTCATAGGGGGAACTCTCCAGTGTCAGAAAGAAATTATCATCATCGAATAAAGGCAGTAAACTAGAGCAGGCTGTGCAAGTTCTCCAGAGGTGGTAGGGGCGAGTTCTTGGAAATAGTGGCATCCTTCGTTCCAGGCCTCAGATCTCGGAGCCATCGAAAGAGGACGCCCATACGGAAAGAAGTCGCATTGGTGCCGCGTCACACCATGATTTTCAACAAACACGGAGCGGTCGAGTGGATGGACTTCGCGCACGATACGAATTTCCAAGTTTTTTTTTTGGTGCTCCATAGCCCGTGTTCATAATCAGTGCATGTTCAGGCTCCATCCACCCTTGGCTTGGGTGGGTAGCTTAGAGTCTGCAATGAAGCTCACAATGAAGTGCTGCCGCAGCCAGTAGCCATTCGATTTATACCATGCTCTTAACGGCCGCCACTTCAGCTGTTGAACAGGGTGTCATCGCTAGTCATTGGCATGCGTTCTGGTAACGAGTTGCGTTTCCTGCGTTTCTCGTGACTGCTCTGAAGAATTGTATATCCGTGGACTTGAGGTGGTACACGGGGTGGCGCAGCAGTGAACTATCACTACAGCTCGCCGCCATGGTTCCTGCATCAAAATGCTAGCAGAGCAACATTTCGACGGCGCCCATAGTCTTTTAACAAGTAACGTAGCTGATCGAACATTATATGTTAAAATTCGTATCATCCATGAACAATAGCACATTGGACATAGAGTAGTAAAGGCGCCTTGGCGGTATTCCTTAAGTGGTCTTCTATTTTTTATTCTCTTGATTACGGCAACAAACATATCACAATTGCGAACCCGAGCTGTTTGCTTCTGTGAGCTCGTAATACCTTGTGCGCAATAAAGGGGAACGAAAGGATGCAATTACTGAAAGGGCTGAGCAATGTTTGTGTTTCTCATAGTATTTTTCTCGTCTCCTGTTCGTCCTGATGCCGTATGCTGTGCCTCCTAACATAGTTTCACACCTGTCAATAAGAGAGAGAGAGAGAGAAAAGAGGAATATAAAAACGAACGGAGGGTGATTCATTTCTGAATAAGTTTCAAAGCCCATAGCCGTTACTGCCACAGTTCATGAATTCCCGTTTCCATGGCGATTCGGCTGCACGAAGCTGAACATGCTCGACGCTTGTGTTACAAAGGACATCATTTAACTATCAATCTTTGGTCTGATCTGGAATAAGTGGAGTCACGCGAGCACTTCAAGTCTTCATGTAATGTTATGCCTGAAGGTGATATGCGCTGTCATATCATAGCGCACAGTGTTCGTAGCGCACATGGGCAGCGACTGTTGAAACGAATTGCATAACTACTTATATTTTTGTTGCTCGTAATGGGATGATGGTGATTATTATGATTCACTTTTCCACTTACATGAGTCATTCTTTTATCACAAGTCTCTCATTAAAATTATTTTTATAATTATTTTTGGATATTCAAAACACACACTTTTTGACGCTAAATTTTTTCTATTTATTCTCGATTTATCTTTATGCTCATTAGCACATGTTTTTTGTAATCGTACCAGATGGTTCGTCTCTAGTTTTCTGCGTGAATTGTCAGTATGCAATTGATAAGAGACTGGCTAAATCGTCATTGTACAATTATCCCGACCTGACCACTGAGATGGTAACGCTATTTCATGCTTTGGTTACTAATGTTTTGTTACAGTATTACGCCGTTCATTATCGATTCGCATTCCTAATCCCACCACTTGGTTTGTGGTACAAACCTCATCGCAGACGACGCTTGGTAGCAGTAGAAACAAATATTATTCATAATCAGCAGCAGCATTCACTTCCTTTACAACGCATTGTACGCGAGAGCAGGCGTCACGCGCTCTCGAGGAACGGTGCTAGTTAACTCTGCAAGAAGTTTTGGCGTTTGCTCAAAACCCACTTGATATGAAGCCATCGAAAAGATGATCAGGCGTGAAAAGACGCTGCAGCGGGGCTCGCGTCACACCACGTACTTTGGCGAGTGGATGGCCAGCATGGGAGGTCAAACTTCAGCCAGCTTGTTTGGGGACATTGGAAGCCGCGTCTAACTGCGGAGCCTGCTATCCCTACTGTCCACCTTGTGTTCTGCGGTAGTCCAACTGCCTCCACTAAAGCTCGTGGTACGCTGCTGCAATGGTTGGTACCACCATTCGATTCCCACTTCACTTGCAACGACGATCGCGACTTTCGTAGAACACAGCATTGCGCCTTCGAAGAGCCCGGAGTACCGCAGCAAGATCAAGAGGGAAGCGAACTCGGACGATCAGCTTCCAGAGCCTACACCGCCACCGTTGGACCCGAAGCAGCTATTCTCGGGAGCCTCGGCAAATGCTTGGCGTCCATTCTGGTGAAGCGCTGTACTTGTCTGCGTGCTGCTTGACCATTCCGAGGAATTGTCCACCCGTGTTCTACAGATGGAACATGAGGTCATACAGCAGTAATCATCTACTACAGCACACTGCCTTATTTGCCCCAGCAAAAAACAGCCGACAGCGTGTTTCAACGTCATTGGCAGGTATGCGCATGGTCACGTTATTGAGCGGACATTATATGCTTAGATTTGCCTCACCCACTGACTGTAGAACAGCTGATGTAGTGAAATGAACGCGCATCGGTGTTATTCAATGAGCGTCAGAATTTCTTCATTCCTAATTCATGCTTGTTACGTAATAATTGCGAGCACCAACACATTCTTTTCGTGTGCTCTTAATACTTGTCATACACAAAAGGCGAGCCAAACAATACATTTCGCTAGGGTCTCAGCATTGCCTGTTCTTCTCATAGCAGGTTTTGGGGGCTTGTTTGTACTAACACAGCATTCGGTACAGTGAAAGTATAGTGTTGCTTACTCGTGTCAGCACGTCTGCTCTCTATGAACGCCTTAATCACTATGTTTGCTTTTGCAGCGAACACATCTATAGGTTGGCACCAGTGAAAACATGGCATGCTCTTTGGGGCTACACTCCTTACGCCGTGGGTCGTACATCACTCAATTGTAGTCATTGTAGTAGCCACTTTTCGATGTCTTAAAATTGCATTGCATGTCAATAAAAACGGTGTCGCAGCATATTCACAGAATGATTGATGATGAGTGGGGCGAAGCATCCGTTAGTCCATATGCAGTTCCGTCCATTCGTCCATTCGTCCATCCGCCTGTCTCTCTGTCCATCCGTCCGTCCGTACGTCGGTTTGTTATTTCGTCTGTCTGTCTGTCCGTCCATCCTTCCGGATGGGCACTCTCCCGTTCTCATAATCAGTAACTCCGTGTATATGCTGTGATATTTTTTCGTGATTTGCCTGTGCGGCATCTCTTCTGTCTACTATAGATATTTCTATACGTGACCGCGTTAAAAGCTAGTTTCGTAGAGTTTTTGGCGTCAGCATAGGCGCCGTAGGCTGTGAGGAAAAAATAACCTTTATTGGGACCGAATGAATGAGAACAATTGATAGAAAAATGAATATTAAAAATCCTGAGTAAGAGTATGGATAGAACCCTAGATGAAGAGATGAAGAAGAAACTGCCGAACACTTGTTAATGTTCTGTAAAGGGCTTCACCCTGTAGTTCAGGTTGATGGTGCAGATTTTTTCAATACACTGGGGTTCAGGGACAGTGAGGGCAATATAGACTTTAAGCGGGTAGAATTAACTAGAAGGAGGTTATCTGATTGGTGGCTAAAGTGAAGGCACGAGTGAAAATTGAACCCTTCGTTGCAAAGCACGAATCCTCAACCTCACTATTCAAGGAAAAAAAGTAACGCTTGGTTTTGGTTCATTAAATATTACGGCTTGGTGGCGCTAGCCACCGACCGATCTAAAGGGTACAGCCACATCCAACCATTCATTCATCCATCCATACATTTATCCATCTATCCATTCATCCATCCATCCATCCATCCATCCATCCATCCGTCCATCCGTCCATCCGTCCATCCGTCCGTCCGTCCGTCCATTCATTCATCCATCCATCCATCCATCCATCCATCCATCCATCCATCCATCCATCCATCCATCCATCCATCCATCCATCCATCCATCCCTCCGCTAATAATCTAAGCTAAAACATGGCCACGCACGCCGCTCTCGAGGATGCTATTGCTGCAGTTTCTGCGTAACGAGTCAGATGGCCGACGCACACTATCACCCATCCATTGTTGTTAGACGAGCGTAGAAACGGGCCCAAATGGTCGATACCAACTTGATCATGTTGTAGATGACGAGGTGGCAGCGGATGGAGAAGACCTGGCGGAGGAGTCGTAGGCCGCTTGTAGCGTTGGCATTGTTCGCAATTTGGGACAAAGTGCTCGACTGTGTCCCGCATTCTGAGCCAGTAAAAGCACTCTTGTGTGCTATTCAAAGTTCTGATGAACCCCAAATGACCAGCTGTCGCATCGTCATGCATGGCCATTTGTGTGTCAAATTGTAGGCTCTGTGGTATGACTAGAAGGAAGCGTGCGTCTTTAGTCGAATAATTTGTCTTGTATGGAAGGCCGTAATTGACACAAAAACGGGCGTTGGCTTGAGGACGCGATGCCGCAGCAAGTAATGGCTCCAAGCTAATATTAGCCTCTTGTTCTTTCCTGAAAGTACTTAAGTCTGGGAATGTGGAAGAAATGCAGGCAAAACAGTCGTCGAAACTGTCTTCTTGACACTCAGTCGTCTTCAGGGGAAGGTGGGAGAGACAGTCGGCATTTGCATGGTGGCGTCCAGACTTGAACGAGATGACGAAGTCGTACTCCTGAAGTCGAAGAGCCCAACGCGGCAGTTTGCCAGTCGAGTCACGAAGATTCACCCGCCAGCATAAAGCGTGACGGTCGGTAACGATAGTGAACGGACGTCCATAGATATAAGGTCGAAATTTGCGTACCACAAAAACAGCTGACAAGCATTCTTGTTCTGTTACGGTATAACTGCGTTCATCTTTGCTGAAAGAGCGACTGGCATAAGCTACTACATGCTCAGCTCCTTGATGACGCTGCACAAGTACAGCAACATTGCCGATGCCAATAGCATCAGCATGCACTTCCGTAGGCAAGGATGCATCGAAGTGACGCAGTATGGGTCCCGACGTTTGTAAGAACTTTAGCTGGCGGAACAAATCATCGCAACCTGAAGTCCAGTTGAAAGGGACGTCCTTTTGAAGAAGACATGTTAGGGCATGAACCACGGAAAGAAACGACGAAGATATGAGCATAGGCCCAAGAAGCTCCTCAATTCCCGCACAGACGTTGGTGGTTCGAAAGAGCTGACGGCCTGGATTTTTCGTGGGTTAGGCCTTACTGCATTTTCGTCAACGAGATGTCCAAGTACTAATGTTTCCGTTTCAATAAAACGACATTCCTTAGAGTTTAGGATCAAGCCTGCCTTTTGTATGCAATCCAAAACAAGACTGAGACGTCTGTTATGCTCGTTTAGTGTGCTGCCAAAAATCACCACATCATTTATGTAGCACAAACGAATTTTCCATTTAGGTACTCGAAGTATTGTGTCCATAAATTGTTCGAATGTTGCCGGTGCATTACAAAGACCGAACGGCATAACAGTAAATCCATAAAGGCCATCAGGTGTCACAAAGGCCGTTTTCTCTTTGTCATTTTGGTGCATGGGTATTTGCCAATACCCTGATCACAAATTCAGTGACGAAGCAGGCAGTAAAATGCAGGCAGTCAATGACGTTTCTAGGAAGCGGGTACACATCGATTCTAGGAAGCGGGTACACATCTTTTTTGGTGACCGTATTTAGTTTTCTATGGTCAACGCCATGATCCATCCAAAAGCGCCATGATTCATCCTTCTTTCTTACTAAGATCACAGGCGCTGTCCACGGAATAGAGGAGTCTTCTTGGACAACACCTTTCCGCAATATTTCGGTGATCTGTTCAGCTATCACTGCCCTCTCTGTCGATGACACGCAGTAAGGTTTTTGACGAACTGAGTGTGCAAATCCGGTGTCAATTGTGTGATGAGCACGAGAACGCGGTAGTGAAGTCTCCGTGTCACCTTGTGTAAAATCGAACACCAAAAGATGTTTCACAAGGACACGTGCAAGAGCGTGGCGTTCATGTCAGGGTAGCAACTTGCTGATCAATCTTAAGATATCTTCTTCAGAACTGCTTCTCTGGGGTTGACTTGTTTCAGGCAGCTGCTCTTCGCTTACAACTGTGATAGTGCCGTACATTATTTCATCAAAATCAGCAAGCTTCATATCACTTATAAGAACAGCAGGCACCGAAGAACAATTGAAATCCCATAAGCTTGAGACGCCGTTCGCAACGGTCACAAGAGAATAAGGCACATTACTATTTTCTTCACGAAACCCGTCGAATGTGGTTGAATTTGCGCGTCAAACAACGACAGGTTGGCAACAGCAAGATTAACAGGAACACGTGATAAAGAACACGGCGCTAAAAGAGAATCATTCGACACGACGAAACAGTTTTTCCCCGGTAAAGATGTCTCAGCAAGCGTAGACAAAAGCGCGTTATTCACCGTAATTTCGCCGGTGCCACAAATAACGGAAGCACCACAATCCAGTAGAAAGCAGATCCCAAGAATAACATAATGAGTGCACCAGGGTAATACCGAAAATTCCGTGACAAGATATTCAGCACCGAACAAAACACTTGCAACACGAATACCTAGAGGAACGGGGCACTTTCCGCTGACACCACGAAACGTCACACCACCAATCCACGGGAACATACCTTCCGACCAAATCTTTGCTTGCATGTGGCACTCATGACGGAAGCCGTAGCACCTGTATCCACTAACGCAGATGCAGGCACACTATCAATTACCACACACACTTTGTTTTGCGACATTATAATAGGAAGAGGAGCAGATTGCAGAGACGGACACCAGCCGGCGACCTTACCTTCATCGGCACGCCGGCTAGTTTTCCTATGAAGGCGGTGGTGTAGAACGTCGCCGTAGTGATGGTGGATGGCGTGAGCGACTGGTTAGTGGCGTCAGGCTGCGGTTTGATGCTGGCGAGTCACTCCTCCAGTTAAAATGGCGGAAGGAATTCCTGGGTGGCGAGCCTATAGCATTTCTTCCACTATTTTCTGCCGGCCAACGATCATCTTGCTTCCAAAGGTAAACCAAGTCGGTGGTGGGCCGTACCTCCTCTGGCGGCGACGGCGACCAAAACGAAAGATGTGTCCTGTCGCTCCGCAGCTGTAGCAAACAGGTGAAGGGTGAGCAACGTTGTAGACTTCGGGATAAGCCGCCCTCGGACGCTGCGAGTAGTAGATACGATTTTCCAAGTGCCGATTCGTCGTCGCACCCCGATAATCGCGTTGGTCATGCGTCACGTCGTCAGGAAACGCTTGGTGGTGCTGTTGTAGAGGATCGGTTCGACTCTCTGCAGTGCCTGGCATGGCTGACAGCGACGAAACCACCAGTGCGGCTTCCTGAGATTGATTAAAAACGCAACCGAGCTCTTCGGCCTTCAAGGCGTTCATTGATTTGCTGTGTCGCTCGAGTTCCTCAGGGATGATTTGCCTCACAGTGGTAGCGAGACCCCAATGGATACTGCAGCTATCCTCAATGCTTGCAATCGTCGCAACATTCGCCAACCTGCCGAACATAGGCGTTATACGGTGTAGCTTCAAGGTCTTGAACGTGCGGCAATGATGGATCACGTCACCTACCGAATTGAGGCTCTCCTTGCCAATCAAGTAGGCATACTCGTCTGCGGCAATACCTTTCAGAAGATGCCCGACTTTGTCCTCTTCGGACATACGAGATTTCTCCGTCTTAGACAGCTTCAGGTTTGTCTCAATCTATGTGGTACAAGTCTCACCTGGCACTTGAGCACGCTGAAGTGATGTCATCTCAGATTGCTTCCTTTTCGGAGTGGAATCCCCAAAGGACTCTGTGAGTTAGATAGCGAATCGATCCCAGGTTGTTAGCGACTCTTCGTGGTTCACGAACCGCACAAGAGCAGTGTCTGTCAGGAAGAGAGCAACATACTTTAGCTGAGCCGTAGCAACTTAGCCGTTGCACTTGATCAGGCGTTTGTCGTGTGTCAGCCATTCTTCTGCGTCCTCGCTGGGTTTCCCTGAGAAAGGACCTGGCTCCAACTGACGCATCTAGGCAGCGGGTGCCCACGCCGGAGGAGTTGAAGATGACTGTAGGCAACCGCTGTTCGATATTGCGAGAGTCGGTAGTGTTGAAGGCAGTCCTTCACCCAACACCTCCACCACAAAACCATTATGATTAAAGTAGAAGGGTGTTTATTATCAGGGTGAAGTTGATGGTTTGGTAGTAATGGCGTCGGTATCTGCACCAGTTCACATCTTTCTTCTCTTCTCCTCTGTCGGCTCATACCCGTTGCATTATGAATAACGATTAGCGGGATAAGCTATATACTAAGGTCCATAATGCCTGCTCTATGTAGAAAAAATGGCATGCTTACTAGTCCTTTGGGTCACAAAGTAGCTCTACTACACTTTAGTTTATTCTCGCCTTCACTACTGCGTGCTAATCTGGGTCTCCACAACAAAAACAAATAAAATGAGTATTCACAAACTACGAAAAAGAATGCTGCACATAATTGAAAATGTTTCGTGACGAACGCCATCCGCCCCCCTTTTTCATAAGCATGGTATCTTAACATCGGAAATTATTTTTAATAAAAAGCTCGCGGCCATCATTTATAATCACATCAAACGTCGATATGTTTAATCATGCTTACCTCAGCAAACAATAAACGTACAGCTTTAGGAAAACCACCTATTACAGTAAAAGGGCTCGGACCAACTATGGAATACAAAAGCTAACACACCTTAATCATTCGTTTTTAAATTCAAATACCTTGACCATTAGCATATTCAATGAATGTCGATCATCAGAGATTTTTTTTAAAATGCACATGATTATCTACTGTCGCTTCAAGCATGATACGTCTATTTTGTTCTTTCTAATTCTGCATAAATGTGCTCATCTCTTGTACTTTAATGTAAATCACGTGTCTCAACTCTTTCAAGGCAAGCATATTCCTCTTCGCTTATTCGCAAATTTTCACTGGTTCCACTGATGTTCAGAACAACGGTTTTTATTACTAAAATCTTTTTTCTGTAGATACTTTGTACGAATGTTCAGTTACTTCTTCTCGTCGCAATTTTTTTCCTTCTTCGCTGTAGACTTCCACTTATTCTTTTTCGTGGTATTCAATTTATAAGATTACACTTTGAGTTGATGAAGATATTGCATTTGCACAGAATATTGTTCCCATATATTCATAATTTGCATATTTGTGCCTCACACAAGCACACACACATTATATATATATATATATATATATATATATATATATATATATATATATATATATATATATATATATATATATATATAGGAAAGAAGTGTATATTTACGGGCTCGTTTTTCCGTGTTTTTTACACAATATTAATGAGATCTAACAGACAATAATGCCCAGGTAAGTAGATATAAGACCGAATTGTAACCTAAATATGAAGAAAGAAAACGTGGGTGAAAAGATAGCTTGCCGTGGGCAGGATTGGAACCTGTGACCTTCGATTGACGCGTTCGATGCTCTACAGCTTGAGCTACCACGACAGCCATCCCCCCCGCCACATTATTGGGTTTATAGGTGAATTAAACGTGGGAGTGTCAGTCAGCGCCACCAGTAGCCATGATGGAGAGGGTGGCACACACTTTTGAACCTGTTTAGCGTCACGTAACACGTGAAGTTATTACGTTTGGGCAGCTGACCAATAGTCCCTCGTATACAACCTATAGGCACTAAGTCTGCCTGTACGCGACCCTTGTTAATGAATTAGGGAAAGAAGTGTATACCTAAGGGCTCGTTTTTCCGTGTTTTACACAATATAAATGAGATCTAACCGACAATAATGCCCAGGAAAGTATAGGGGAAGATATTAGACCGAATCGTAATGTAAATATGAAGAAAGAAACGTGGGTGAAAAGATAGCTTGCCGTGGGCAGGATCCGAACCTGCGACCTTCGAATGACGCGTTCGATGCTCTACAGCTTGAGCTACCACGACAGCCATCCCCCCCGCCACATTATTGGGTTTATATGTGAATGAAACGTGGGAGCGTCAGTCAGCGCCACCAGTAGCCAAGGGGGCGAGGGTGGCACACTCTCTTGAACCTGTTTTGCGTCACGTAACACGTGAACTTATTACGAGTGGGCAGCAGACTAAAAGTCGCTCATATACAACCTAAAGGCATTAAGTCTACCAGTACGAGACCCTCGCTATTGAATTGAGGTAAGTAGTGTATACCTAAGGGCTCGTTTTTCCGTGTTTTACACTATAATATATATATATATTATATTTATATATATGTATATATATATATATATATATATATATATATATATATGTGTGTGTAAATAGTTGTGCATAATTGTGGCGAGGGCATATTCGGTGCTTTGTCGGGCATTCAGTTGCCTTTTCATCATTTCTTCCCATTCGACCAATTGATAAATCAATGTTTTTTTTTCAATTATGAATAAACTTCAAGCTTGAAACTTCAAGTCACTGACTAGTACAAAGAACAGACAGATGGATGTATGGACGGATGAATCGCCGCATGGATGAACGCACGGGTAGAAAGAAATAGATACAGTCGTTTTGCCATATATGTGGGTGCTACATGTGGTTTGTGCACAGATGTTTCGCACCTGGGCTACATTTGTTGTTGATGCCGGACAGTGTTTATGGACGGAGCGACATTGTGTGGTCTTCTTACACTTCACACGAAAATTGATCAAGAGGTGGTGCCATTACTACA